>OW443306.2:26781501-27186501 GCA_937001585.2 Brachylomia viminalis | reverse complement strand
GTAGCCCGGTTCCCTTCACCGACCATCAAGCATGATCGGCGATTGGAACCGTGACCTTTCCCCGCTTGTTGAAGATTAGCCGCCAGCCCCAATTGTCCCCCAAAACCGCACTGGGAGAAATTGGAGCCGACGTTGCCCAGGGTGCGCCACGAGGAGGCTCTTCAACGTGCACCCCCAACCTAACCTAACCTAACCTAACCTAACCTAACCTAACCTAACCTAACCTAACCTAACCTAACCTAACCTAACCTAACCTAACCTAACCTAACCTAACCTAACCTAACCTAACCTAACCTAACCTAACCAGTTCCCCCCCAGCCTCCGTGTGGGTCGGATCGTTTTTAAAGCCGCTCCGTAGTTAAAAATTCAAAAAAGTGGTCAAAAGTGGTCGAATATTAATCATTTTGGTGTCTGTGAGTGCGTAATTGTGCAGGCTATACGCCCCAGTGAATGTCAGTAACCGGACTTCAGTGAATCTTGGTTTACGCCTGAAAAACCTCTAATTTTGGAGGTTAAAGTCAAAGGAGAAACTTTCAAGTGCAAACGCTGCTCGAACGAGATCGTCGACCCCCCTTTTTTATTTGAGAAAAAGGTGGGCGTCGCCCCCGCACACCATCCTGAACACCTGGAAACACCAAAAACCCGGAGTTTCAGCTTTTAGGCTGAAAATACTAAAAACCACGTGGCCTGAAAATTTGGAAGGAGCAGAGCTAGACACCTGGAATTTTGCAGCCAACATCTCTAGCTGCAACCCAGACGGTATTTGGAGGAAATTTTAATTTTATTACCACGCCTGATTTTTAAGAAGAGTTACAATTACAAAAATTCTGACCTTAATATCTTCGGTCCTGAGCAAGATTTCAAAAATTTTCAACTGCAGCCTGTTGCGCGCTCATCAAAACATTAGAGATTTTAAGTTTTAGATTTTTAACATCAACGGTTTTTAAGTTTTTTTTTTATTGTCCTTGACTATTACGAACATACTCGTAGTTTATTATATAAAAGTTATATAAGTTTTTAAGTTATACAAAATTTTTCAGGAAAATCATATTTTCAAAATTTTTTCATACTTGTCCTCGGTTTTTAAAACTTCTATTATCTGCATCTTGTAGCTCTTAATTTTATGTAAATTTAGAATATTTTTTCAAAATTTTTCGTTCAATAGTTTTAAAGTTATTGAATTTTATATGATTTGTGTACATAATTCAGGATTAATAGGAAATATCCACTTTTTTATGTTTTTATACTGTTTAAATACCCTGTCCGGAATTACATAAGCCCAAACTTGGGCCCTATAGCACCGCATTTGGCTATTTTGACAAAGACACACCATATGGTCTTTTTGGTTAAAATTTTTAGACTGAGATAGCTCGGCAACCGTTGATCCGATTTTCTTCGTGTTTCCACTCGGGCTGGTGGCGTACCGCCGACTTTAGGATAGGACTATTTTCAGGCCATTTCAGGCCTGAAAGTTTTTTGTCGCTGAAACTGCTTTCAGACCATACCTGAAGTGACGCCGAGCTGCAGGCCCAAAACCCCGTCCTTCTGTGACGTAGGGTTCCAAAGATACGGACGTTTTAGTACGACTTTTGACAGATCGGCGGCCATTTTGTTCAACTTCAAACCACTGTAACTCCTAAACCGGTTGTCGTGGAAAGAAGCGGTTTTTGACGTTGCAGTCAGGAACCCGCCGACATACTTCCCCCGCGATTTCAGGCGGTTTGGAGCTGAAAAATTTCGGGACCCTGAAAGTAGTTTCAGCGGACAGCGGAGCTCAGGCTGAGTTGGGAGAGCCCAAACTCGGGGGGTTTGCGGCCTTCCAGAGGGAAGTTATCCACTGTCAAAGTTAAGATTTGACAGGACCGCGGCCATCTTTGATTTTTTCAATCGATCATAGCTTCCCAACGGAAAGTCGTAGAGGGCCGGGGTTTTCGCTGATAATATCAATAGGACATAGTGTTTAAGATAGGACAGCTTTCAGGCGTTTTCAGCGGGTTAAAGATTTTCAGCCTGAAAACCGGTCCGGTGGGTTGGTCTTGCCGAGCCAAGTTCGGAAAGCCCAAACATCGGTGTTTTTGGACCATTGGTTCCGGAGATATCCTCTTGTAACCAGGTTTGGTTAATATTTTTGGAAAATAACCAAATTTTTCAAGTTGGGATATCTCCGAAACCCCTTGGGGTAACCATATCGAGTTTGGACTCATCTAAGAGGGCTCGGCGGGAGCTATCCACTGGACTCGACGGATCGACTCTACATAGAGTCCTTCCAAAAATCGCTCTTCATTTGGGGGTCCTTTGACATAAGAAAAACTTTTTCGACTCTTCGACCTTCACTGTTTGACCCGCTCTTTTGAGTGAAGGACCGCCACTCTACATAGAGGTGGGCCTGCCGAAGATCCATTAAACAGAGGCATATTGCTTTTTAATTACCTCATTTTAAATTTTTTTTACATTTTGTCTTACATTTTACCTTACTTCCTGTGTTTAGACTGTTTTTTGAACCCGCTCTTTTGAGCTAAGGCTGGACCAGCCGAGGATTTTGAAATCCGGAGCATATTTTGTATTCTACTTTGTTTATGTACCTTATCTTCTACAAATTTTTGCAATCTTAGCTTATACAGTTATTGTGTTATTACGAAGGCTATATTGAGCCCGACCGCAACTTGTCTCTTTTTACGACCGTAGTTGACTGGTACTTATTCCTAAGTTTTCTTGTTTCGTTTTTTGTTTGTTTTACTGTATTTTTTTTTTTTTTATTTAGACTGCACACATTTTTACACTGTGTGTAGACCACGTTGATTTTTATATACACTATTGTGTTTTTTATACCATTACCTGACGCACTCCCCTGACAATGTTTGCCAGAACACCAACGAAACCCGTTGAAGAAAAGGTGGTACAAAAATCACCTCCTAGGACACAAACACTCGTATCCAAAAGTTCTCCACCAAAGACGCAAACACTTTCGTCCAACGCCAGACGCAGCGACGAGAACTTGGAAGCTGCGGCGTCAGCATCACTCCACCTGACTCCAGTCACTGGCAAGACAGAGGCCCAAATTTCACCGAGACAGGTTCTGCCAACTCGGTTAACTCGCCTGGCTGAAGCAAAAGCTAACGTCATAAAGGCCAAGACGAATATAAACAACTCGCGGAACTTAAGGGGAGACATAAAAGCCAATGCACTGGAGGCAGTGGACAAGCTTTTCCAGATAATAAAAGAGGCTGACGCAGAAATAAAAAAGCTCAATAAGACAGGGGAGACATCTACATCGGAAACATCTCTGACAACACCAAACGAGATGATAGAAAAAGGGTCCCCCGAAGCCAACAGTCAGATCATCAGACACTTGGAAGAGCAAAGCCGGCTACTCTTAGAAAACGGCAAAAAATTAGACGGCCTGAAGGAAAAGATGGAAGAGCAGCATAAACAGTTGCTGAACACCAAAACGTATGCCGAGACAACGGCGGCCCGATCCACCACACACCCACCTCCGCTGAATGCTCTGCACTCGGTAGTTGTCTCGTCCCAGGACGAGAATGACACAGGAGACCAAGTCCTCACGAAAATTAGAGAGGCGGTGAACGCCAAGGAAGGATGGGTCAGGGTGGAGAGGACCCGCAAAGGCAAAGACAGAAAGGTCATCATGAGCTGTCACACGGACGAAGACAGACAGAAGGTGAGACAGAGGCTCGAGAATTCCGGCAAAAGCTTGGTCGTGGAAGAAGTCAAGAACCGAGACCCTCTCCTGAAGCTCGCCGACGTTCTTACAGTTAACTCTGATGAGGACGTCATCAGGGCATTCAGGAACCAAAACCGGGGCATCTTCCACGATCTGAAGGAGAATGATGATAGACTTGAAATCAAGTACAGAGGCAAAGCACGTAATCCGCACACTAGCCACATTGTCCTGAGCGTATCTCCAGCCATTTGGAAAAGGGCGACCGACGCTGGAGCGGTCTATATCGACCTCCAACGCATCCGGGTGTGGGACCAGTCACCACTGGTCCAATGCTCGAGGTGCCTTGGATATGGCCACAGTAAAAGGTTCTGCACAGCATCAGCAGACCTATGTAGCCACTGCGGAGGACCGCACCTTAGGGCGCAATGCACAGAATGGCTGGCAGGAGGTGAACCCTCTTGCAGAAACTGCACAGCGGCCAAGATGGATCGCAACGACCATAATGCCTTCAGCCAAGAATGCCCCATACGCAGGAAGCGCGACGCTATAGCTCGCATGTCGGTCGCGTACTGCTAAGGGCGCCCAGGAGAACAACGGCAACCCAAACCCCTACAGAATAGTACAGGCCAACCTCCAGCGAAAAAGACTGGCGACCAACGAGCTCCTGACCGAAGCGAACAAGCGCGGGGTCGCCATTGCTCTCCTACAGGAACCATACGTCGGCGGGGCTAAAGTAATGAGGAGTCATAGAGGCGTTCGGGTCTTCCAGAGCACTGACACCGGAGACGGGACTGTTAAGGCCGCAATAGCGGTCTTCGACAAAGACCTCATCGTCGAACAGTACCCTAAACTCACCACGAACAACATCACCGTGGTGGGGATCCGAACCAGTGCCTGGAGGATCACACTAGTCTCCTTCTACTTCGAGCCAGACCAGCCAATCGGACCATACCTCGAGCACCTCAAACGCGTAAAGGATGAGATGGGTCCCGGGAGATTGATTCTTGGAGGAGACGCAAATGCCAAGAGTACCTGGTGGGGAAGCCTGTCCATTGATCACAGAGGCGAAGAAGTGTCCGGAGTCCTCGATGAGCTTGACTTGAACATACTGAACAGAGGGGAAATTCCGACCTTCGACACGACCAGAGGGGGGATAAGATATTGTAGTCACGTCGACATAACAGTATGCTCGACAGATATCTTGGACCTAGTGGACGACTGGAGGGTAGACGAGGGCCTCACGAGCTCGGATCACAACGGCATTGTTTTTAACATCAATCTAAAAAGGTCAAAAGGCATACAAATTAACCGAACAACCAGGATTTTTAATACTAAAAAAGCGAATTGGTCCGAGTTTCGTGAGAAACTCGGCCAATTACTGCAAGCAAACAACATAAACAAAACAGAAATAGATAAATTAAATACGGCCGAACAACTAAATGCAATCACAAATCTTTACACTAAAATAATAAAAGACGCATGCACTTCAACAATGCCTATTAAGAAAAGGAACGAAGTGTTCACTTTGCCGTGGTGGTCCGAGAAACTCGAGAAGATGAAAAAAGAGGTCACTACCTATAAACGCAGAGTTAGGTGTGCTGCACCAGTCCGCAGAGCGAAGGTCGTCGAAGAGTACCTGAAAAAGAAAGTTGAGTATGAGACGGAAGCAGCCAAGGATGAAACCGCGAGCTGGAAGGACTTCTGCTCAAGACAGGATAGAGAAGGGGTTTGGGAAGGCATCTACCGGGTAATAGGAAGGACCAAGGGAAGAGGAGAGGATCAGCCACTAGCGAAGGATGGGGAGGTTCTGGACGCAAAAGGCTCAGTGGAACTGTTGGCGAAAACCTTTTATCCGGAGGACCACGCAGACACCGACAGCACCTGCCATAGTCTTATCAGAGAAAAGGCCGAGGCCGTGAATGCTGGAGAGCAAGGTGAACCATGTGAGCCACCATTCACGATGGCTGAACTGATGGCAGCGTGTGAGTCCTTTAATGCCAAAAAAGCGCCAGGAGCAGACGGTTTTACTGCCGACATTTGTTGCCAGGCCACTAGAGGCGTCCCGGAGGTAGTCCTGGCTCTCATGAATGGCTGCTTGAGGACCCACCTCTTCCCTGAAATTTGGAAAGAAGCTACAGTTATTATTTTGAGGAAGCCTGGTAAAACTGATTACAGCTCCCCAAAAGCGTACAGACCCATCGGCCTATTACCAATTTTCGGAAAAATCTACGAGAAGATGTTGGTGGCCCGCCTCAAGTTTCATCTGATCCCCAGGATGAGTACTCGCCAGTATGGATTCATGCCCCAGAGAAGCACTGAGGACTCCCTCTATGCACTAATGCATCACATACGCGCCAAGCTGTTACTAAAGAAAATAGTAGTACTGGTATCATTGGACATAGAGGGAGCCTTCGACAGCGCGTGGTGGCCAGCCATAAGAGTCCGCCTGGCTGAGGAACAGTGTCCAGTCGGCTTGAGGAGGGTCATCAGCAGCTATCTCGAAAACCGAAAGGTCAGGGTCAGGTACGCAGGTGAAGAGTTTTGCAAGGCCACAAACAAGGGTTGTGTCCAGGGATCTATCGCGGGACCGATACTCTGGAATCTGTTGCTGGACCCGCTTCTAAAGAGCTTGGAGGCTGGGGAAGTCTGTTGCCAGGCATTTGCAGACGACGTTGTGCTGGTTTTCGATGGTGACACAGCGCTGGAAATCGAGGGACGTGCCAATGCCACTCTCGGGCATGTCCAGGCGTGGGGTGTCCAAAACAAGCTTAAATTTGCCCCGCAGAAGACCAATGCGATGGTCATAACGCGCAAATTGAAATACGACACCCCGCGCCTGAGCATGGGCGGGATCGACATTGCCATGTCCAACGAGATCAAAATCCTGGGTGTCACCATCGACAAGCAGCTCACTTTTAACGCACACGTTGCTAATGTGTGCAGAAAGGCGATAGGCATCCACAAGCAGCTAACTAGGGCAGCAAAGACCAGCTGGGGGCTAAACCCCGAGGTCATTAGGATCATATATGTGGCCACCGTCGAGCCAGTCATTCTGTACGCCGCCAGCGTATGGGCTCCGGCCGTCGACAAACTAGGCGTCAAAAGGCAGTTGGGAGCAGTACAGCGCGGTATTGCGCAAAAACTGTGCAAAGGATACCGGACGGTATCCTTGAACTCCGCGCTAGTGCTGGCTGGGATACTACCTCTCGACCTGCGAGTCCGCGAAGCGGCATCGCTATACGAGGCCAGAAGAGGGGTGCCTCAGCCAGCACTCGGCGACAGGGAGGTCGAGCAGACCGCCTCGGCAATGGAGGCTCCACACCCCGCAGAGCGCGTTGAGCTAGAGCTCGTTAGCCTGGTAAATCAAGAGCAACTAATTAATGCGCAGAGCGAACTTGAAGTTCGTATCTTCACGGACGGGAGCAAGATTGGGGGCAAGGTTGGAGCGGCACTATCCGTATGGACCGGTGACGCCGAAACCAAAACCCGCAAGCTTGCTCTCCCACACTACTCCACCGTTTACCAGGCTGAGCTTCTGGCGATATGCGTCGCAACAAGGGAGATCTTGAAGCACAGTGCGCATTCGTTTGGAATCTTCAGTGACTCCATGGCGGCCCTTCAAACCATACAAAATTACAACCGCCACCACCCCCTGGCAGTAGAGACAAGGGCCAACCTTAGGTCCCTGTCGATCCAAAACAAGACTGTTACCTTGTTTTGGATCAAAGCCCACGCGGGGTTGGAAGGTAATGAGAGGGCCGATGAATTAGCCAAAATAGCCGCTGAGGGTTCCAAACGAAAGCCCGATTACGACCTGTGCCCGGTTTCATACGTCAAGCGATGCATCCGAATGGCAACTCTTGACGTGTGGAACCAGAGATACTGCGCTGGAGAAACCGCCTCAGGGACGAAGTTGTTTTTCCCGGATGCGGTGGCGGCGTACGGGATAGTCAGGAAGATGAAAATCAGCAGTGTAACTACCCAGATCATGACGGGACACGGTGGGTTCTCGGAATACTTGAATCGCTTCAAGTGCAAAGAGAGCCCATCGTGCATCTGCGATCCCGACATTGCTGAGACGGTGCCACATATATTGTTCAACTGTCCCGTCTTTGACCAGGAAAGGCTTGTGGCTGAGCATGTACTCGACACCAAACTCGACGCTGCAAATATATGGCCGATAATGAAAAGTAAAAAGAGACAGTTGTTTTTGGAATTTTGCGTAAAAATATGTGGGAAAGTTATAAAGAGGAACAAAACTGTATAAGCAAAGATGTTTGCATAATATTGTAAATAATATTAGAGTCAAGCATTGAGAACAAAAGTTAGAAAATTGCCAAATACCAGAAAAAACTATAAGTTTATCGAATGTCAAAGGTTGCCCATACTAATTTTAAGAGCGTAAGTAGCTGTAAGAAACTGTATATAAAATAGATAAATAAGATTGATGGTCAAATTATGTTATCGACAAAATGAACTAGAAGTAAGCCTAGTAAATAGAAATAGCATTAAGGAATAATTTTGTGACTAGAAGTAAGGATAGTAAAATCGTTGTTAAATAGAAATAGTGATAAGAAATACATAGTTAGTAAGAAAAATGTTAAAAGATGATTGTCTAAGTTTTTAACCAAAAATGTAAGATTAATAAAAACATTGTGTCCTGTGTTATACCCGTAATAAAGAAAAAGAAAAAATAGAGCATAGAATAGAGAAAGTAGAAGGGCGTCCTACCCTTAAAGACAGAAAGAAGATGGTATGATAGAAAGACAAAGTATGAGGAATAAAAGTGCGAGAGGAATAATTGATAGAACTGGAATGGAAGATTAGCATTAGTTAACATAGGCTCTGATTTATGTCAGAGGGAGTAGAGAAAAAAAAAAAAAAAAAAAAAAAAAAAAAAAAAAAAAAAAAAAAAAAAAAATAAAAAAAAAAAAAAAAAAAAAAAAAAAAACCTAACCTAACCTAACCTAACCTAACCTAACCTAACCTAACCTAACCTAACCTAACCTAACCTAACCTAACCTAACCTTTTTTTTTTTTTTTTTTTGTCGCTGAGAAATGCTTTATGCATCCCCGCTCGTGGGGGACGAGACGGGGTATGTGGGACTCCTGTCGAAAACCGCACTCGACAGTATACCCACTAAAACTCAGCGGTGTTCCCACAACGCCGTGATGGGAGGGCTATGGGAAATTGGCTCAGCCTCTGCTTCCACAGCCCTCCCGGCGTATGCCCGCCTACTTGGCGGGCCCCGCATGCCCCCCATTCAACTGGGGGGCTACGGGAATGGCCGGGAACACCCGGCCACTCCCGTCCGACACTGGTGGAGGCCCGTGCAATACAGGCAATGGGCGCCCCCGCACCCACCGCCTGCTGGCCTCCACCCGGGAGGAGCCGGAGGTGACTACCAGACCGGCGTCTTCCTCGACCCCTCCCCTCTCGGAGTGGCGCCGCGCGAGAGAATCATCCCCCGCGCGCGCGCCGCTGCCTCCCTCCGGGACACGACCGCCTGTTCCGCATCGGCGGCCCTGCCCAGTCTACGCCCACTCACCTCCCTCTGTAAGCAGAGGAGGAGTGGGCGTACCCTCTGTAGCCCGGTTCCCTTCACCGACCATCAAGCATGATCGGCGATTGGAACCGTGACCTTTCCCCGCTTGTTGAAGATTAGCCGCCAGCCCCAATTGTCCCCCAAAACCGCACTGGGAGAAATTGGAGCCGACGTTGCCCAGGGTGCGCCACGAGGAGGCTCTTCAACGTGCACCCCAACCTAACCTAACCTAACCTAACCTAACCTAACCTAACCTAACCAGTTGCACTCGGTCTCTCGAGCTGGAAGCAGCAAAACTACACGCGCTCTGCACATTTAAATACGTTTTAATTGGTTTTTGTGCTCCGATTTGGATGACTTAAGTGTCGTTGGCTGCGGAAACTTAAGCCGCATAAAGTGACGTGCCTAAACAGTGCCGGTCTACAGTGCCAGAAAAGTTAAAAGTGTAAAACCTCATTTTTTGAGGTTAAGTGAAACACACATAACATAAAACCTCATACGCTGCCGAAACCAGATCGTGACCCCCTGCTTTTTTCATTGCCATCGTGTGGACATCGTGGTTCCCGATCATCTGGGCTGCTGAAAACCATCCTGACATCACGCCTTCGCGAGTTATTCAGGATCTTTGAAAAACCACGTGCCCTGAAAAAGTGGAAGGAGTGGAGACAGAGGATTGAAATTTGGGGTAAACCTGCACCCCCTTTACTTAAGGCGAGTGCAACTTATTTTAGAATTTTAACATATCTGTTATATGTTATATAACAGTTTAAATATCGTATATTTGAACAAAAATAACTCGTGACAGAAGAACTTTTGCAAGAATCTTCAACTGCAGCCTGGTGCGCGCTCATTAGAGGACCTTAAATTTCTAATTTTAAAATTTTCGACACACCTATTTTTGTACAGTAATTAAATAACTGAAATTTATCTAAATTTGTAATTTCAGTAACTAAAAATACTGAAAAACCTAAATTCTAGTTTTAGCCGTTTAGCAGTTCATTTGTCCTTATTTTAAGTATTTTTTTCAAAATTTTTAGTCAATTAGTTTTAAAGATATTGAAATTTTTATGTATTTTGTGATTAATTCAGAATTAAATAGTAAATAATAGTTTTTGACCCCAGGACGAGTTCCAACATACTAATTGGGACCCACTTAAGCCCAAACACGGGCTATATAGCTTCCTGTTTGGCTATTTTGACCAAATCGCGCCATCTTGGTTGTTCGGTTGTAAACCCTTAAGGTACGATATCTCAGTAACCACTGATCCGATTAATCTCGCGTTTTCATTCCGGACAGTGGCTTACAGCCACCTTTTAGTGTGGTAGGTTTTCAGGCTGTTTCAGGCCCTTCAAAGTTTTTCTGCTGAAATTGCTTTCAGGAGATACCTAAGGTGACGCCGAGCGGTACATCCAAAACCCCGACTCTCTCTGACGAAGGGATCAAAAGATACAGGCCTTTTAGTTCGACCTTTGACAGCTCGGCGGCCATTTTGTTTAACTTCGAACAGCCGCAGCTCCTGAACCAGAGGTCGTGGGAGGTTGCGGTTTTCGGGGTTGTACTTGGGGGCTCTTCGCCTTTGCTACTCCGCGTTTTCAGGCGCTTTGGAGCAAAATATTTTCGGGCTCCTGAAAACAGTTTCAGCATATAGCAGGGCTCAGGCCCAGCTGAGTGAGCCCAAACTCGGGTACTCTGCCACTGTCCAAAGCGGAGTTATTGCAGCTCAAAGTTTGACTTTGACAGTTGTGCCGCCATTTTGTGCAATTTTAAAACACCCATATCTCCGCAACGGAGAGTCGTAGAGGGCCGGGATTTCCACTGGGCATATACCCAGGCTAAAGGCTGTAGGGTGGAACGTTTTTCAGGCATTTTCAGAGACCAAAAAATTTTCAGCCTGAAAACCATTTCAGTGGATTGGTCTCGTCAGGCCAAGTGCGGAGAGCCCAAACACTGGGGTTTTTGGACCGGTGGTTCCGGAGAAACAGCTTGCAACCACTTCTTGGTTACCATCTTGGCAGAAAAACCAAATCTTCAAGTTAGGATATCTCCGGAACCCCTTGGGATAACTGCACCGAGTTTGGAATCATCTGAGAGGGCTTGACGAGAGCTATCTACTGAGATTAGCGAAACGACTCTACGTAGAGCACAAAAAGTTTTCGATCTTAAATCGGGAACTGAAGACCCTGGAGCATTTTTCTTTTGCGGAGCAAGTTTAATTGTGACTGTGCATTTAATTTATAGGAACTTTATTAGTTCAATCCAGTGGAGACTGACTCTACGTAGCGACGAACGCTATTTAATTGTATTTTTTGTAATTTTATTAAATATTAGTAAGTATCATTACGAAGGCTTTATTGAGCCCAATTGCAAATTCCCGTTTTCTTTACGACTGTTGACTTGTACTTATTTAGAGTTTACTTGTTTTGTTTTTACTTTTATTTATTTCTAATTTAGACTGCACACATCTTTACACAGTGTGCAGATCTGATAAGTTGTTGCTGTCGTTGCTATTGTTTGCGCATTTTCAGATTTTTTAGACTTACTCAACATAGAGTAAAAACTTGACTATTGACACATTTACAGACGCCATTTACACGTCTTATTAGTAGAAATAGAGACTATCTACCTTTATAACCATGCTCGGATTGAGAACCCCGACTAAACACGCGACATCAAACTCCCCCAAGAAAGCCGTGGAATCGATGGAGAACGCAGGTCCTACGTCAGAAACCCATGACCAAACTTTTGAGGTTCAAGAAAATAGTGTCGAGATAGAGGCCACGAAAAAGACCTTACCAAAAAAGGTGGCTATGCCGGCGGCGGGACCCTCTAAGGCAAAAGCCCAAACATCATCGTTGGACGCCTCGGGTAGTCCGCCCCCAAAACCGACCTATCCCACAAGACTTGCCGAGGGAAGGGCGTGCCTAAGTAAGGCAAAGCTCCACCTTGGCAACTCAAGAAACACTAAAACAGAAATAAAAGAAGGTGTCATTGCAGCCGTGGAACGACTCTATCAGTTGCTGAAGGAGTCGGAGGCGGTCAAGGAAAAAAAAGGAACAGCTCAGAGCAAGGGGCAGGATGGGAGGAGAGAGGAGGAACCTTTACACCCTCCACTCTCTTCTCATCCTGACAGTTGCCAGGTGGAAAACGAGCTGATAAAAAAGATGGAGGAGCATCTCAAGCTCATCACAGCAAACACCGAGAAGATGGAGGGTCTCAGAGACACACTACTGACCCATCAGAAAGTCTTGGAGGGGACCACCTACGCGAGTGTGGCGGCTGGTAGCAGTAGGGGAAGACTCCCGGAGCAAACCACCCTGCACTCGGTGGTGGTCACCTCCAAGGACGAAACAGAGACTGGTGATGAGGTGCTCCAAAAACTCCGGACTGCGGTGAATGCTAAGGAAGGGGGAGTGACCATCGATAAAATCAGGAAAGCCAAAGACAGAAAGGTCATCGTGGGCTGCCGAAGCGAGGAAGAAAGGCGCGTATTGAAGGAGAGAATCCAGAAGGCGGGTAATCACCTTAACGTCGACGATGTCAGAAATAAGGACCCACTACTAATCCTCAAAGACGTCCTGACTTACAACAATGACGACGATATCCTTCTCGCTCTGAGAAATCAGAACGAGAGGATATTCAGAGATCTAGAAAAACAGGACAATAGAGTGGAGATCCGATACAGGAAGAAGACAAGGAACCCTCTGATGAACCACGTCGTTGTTAGGGTGTCCCCCAGAATATGGACTAGGATTATGGACGCGGAGACCGTGCAGATCGACCTGCAGCGCATACGAATCGCGGACCAATCTCCTCTCGTCCAGTGTTCTCTCTGTCTGGGTTACGGACATGGCAGGCGTTTCTGTAAAGAAACGGTCGAGAAATGTAGCCATTGCGCCGGGCCCCATAAAAAGACGGACTGTCCTCACTGGCTTGACGGTGCAGTGCCGACATGCTGCAATTGCACGCACGCTAAACTGGCAAACACAGAGCACAACGCTTTCAGCCAGGACTGCCCGATAAGAAGGAAGTGGGACGCATTGGCGAGAGCCACAACGGCATATTGCTAAGGTGGCCACGGGCGTTGGGGCATTCGGGAGTGAAACTCCCACCACCAGCGAAGCATCACACCTGATAATACAGGCAAACCTACAGAGGAAGCAGCTCGCCACCAACGAACTGATGATAGAAGCGGATCGCAGGAAAGCTGCCATAGCTCTGCTCCAGGAACCTTACGTGGGGGGCTCAAGTAGTATGAAGAACTACAGAGGAGTGAGGATCTTCCAGAACACCAACCCAGGGGAAGGAAAGGTCAAAGCGGCCATTGCAGTGTTTAATCACGACTTTGACATTCTACAGTACCCGATTCTCACCACAAATAACATCGTTGTGGTGAGAATCCGAACGCTGGCCTGGGAGATCACCGTGGTGTCGTACTACTTTGAGCCCGATCAACCCATTGAGCCGTACCTGGAGCATATCAAGAAGATTGGAGAAAAACTAGGACCGCAGAGACTGATCGTTGGTGGCGATGCAAACGCCAAAAGTAGCTGGTGGGGGAGCGACAGAGTCGACCTGAGGGGCGAAGTTTTTTCCGGCGCTCTTGAGGAGATGTCCTTGCAGGTGCTCAACGACGGAGATAAACCAACCTTCGACACGGTCAGAGGAGAGCAAAGACTGACCAGTCATGTCGATGTTACGGCCTGCTCCGAGGATATGCTCGACCTGGTGGACGACTGGAGGGTCGTCGAAGACCTGACGAGTTCGGACCACAATGGTATGGTATTTCAAATAAGATTACAAAAATCAAAAGGAATCAACATAAACAGGACAACTAGGATATACAACACAAAAAGGGTTAACTGGGACCGGTTTCATGAGAAACTGGCCCAGCTAATGAACGATAACAATATAAACAAAATAGAAATAGACCAAACCCAAACACATAAAGAACTAGACCAATTTACAGAAAAATATATAGAACAGATTAGCAGAACATGTAACGAGACATTGGCAAAAAAGAAAACAAATGAAAGACTTACCGTACCATGGTGGACCGAGGAGCTCGAGGAAATGAAAAAGGAAGTCGCCACCAGGAAGCGCAGGGTCCGATGCGCAGCGCCGATTCGGAGGTCGAAGGTGGTCAGCGAGTACCTGCAACAAAAAGAAAAATATGAGTTAGCAGCGACAGGGGCACAGGTAGCTAGCTGGAAGAACTTTTGCAGTAGGCAGGACAGGGAGAGTGTATGGGATAGCATATACCGCGTCATCAAGAATACTGCCAAACGCCAGGAAGACATCCCATTGGTGAAAGATGGACGCCAACTGGACCAGAAAGAGTCAGCCAGCACTTTAGCGGAGACTTTTTTCCCGGAGGACCAAGAATGTGAGGATAACTCAGAACACAGGCAGACCAGAGTCCTTGCAGCAAACACAAATGACTGGGCGCATGGTGAGAAACATGACCCAGCATTTACGGTCGAAGAACTCCGGGCCGCGACGGAAAGTTTTAATCCCAAAAAGGCTCCGGGGAAAGATGGTTTTACCGCAGACATTTGCAGCCAGGTTGTCTCCAAAAATTTGGAACTAAACCTGGCGCTTATGAACAAGTGCCAGAAACTCGGCCACTTTCCAACTCCCTGGAAAGAGGCGACGGTGGTGGTCTTGAGGAAGCCTGGCAAGGACGATTACACAAACCCAAAGTCCTACAGACCCATCGGCCTGTTACCGGTCATGGGGAAGATTCTGGAGAAAATGATAGTCGGGAGACTAAAGTGGCATCTGCTCCCGAGACTGAGCCCTCGACAATATGGCTTCATACCGCAGAGAAGCACCGAAGACTCCCTCTATGACCTGATACAACATCTGTACGCAAAACTTAATGATAAGAAACTTATAACCGTAATATCACTGGACATAGAGGGAGCCTTCGATAGTGCCTGGTGGCCCGCAATCAAGATCAGACTTGCCGAAGAAGAGTGTCCGGTAAACCTCCGACGACTCATGGACAGCTACCTACAGGACCGTATAGTCCGGGTTAGGTACGCCGGAGAAGAGTACAAAAAGGACACTCAAAAGGGATGTGTGCAGGGATCGATTAGCGGGCCGATTCTCTGGAATCTTCTCCTTGATCCACTGCTCAAGGGACTGGAACACCGGGGTGACTATTGCCAGGCTTTCGCTGATGACGTGGTGTTGGTGTTTGCTGCGGATACGGCACTGGAGGTGGAGAGAAGAGCCAATGCCGCACTCGCGTATGTTCAGGCGTGGGGTGTTAAAAACAAATTGAAATTTGCACCACATAAGACCCAGGCAATGTTGCTCACCAGAAAATTGAAATTTGACACACCACGACTGAGCATGGGCGGGATCGACATCGGTCTATCTAGTGAGATAAAGATCCTGGGGCTCACCATTGACAACAAGCTGACGTTTAACAGTCACGTGGCAAACACATGTAAGAAGGCGTTAAACATATACAAGCAGCTCTCACGAGCCGCCAGGATCAGTTGGGGCCTCCACCCCGAAATAATCAGGACAATCTACATGGCCACGGTGGAGCCCATCGTTACTTACGCAGCTGGCGCTTGGGCTAAAGCAACAAATAAAATAGGTGTTCAAAAACAGCTAAACGCGGTACAGAGAGGCTTCGCGCAGAAACTGTGTGGAGCGTACAGAACAGTTTCGCTGAACTCGGCGCTGATGCTGGCTGGGTTACTGCCCCTCGATATCCGAATCCGGGAGGCTGCATCGTTGTATGAAGCAAAGAGAGGAGTACCCCTGCCAGAGTTAGCCGATAGAGAGGTAGAGCGCAGACTGGCCTTCGCCGAAACCCAGCACCCGGCAAGACATGTGCGCCTTGAGTTCGTGGGCCTGGTGGACCAGGAGGAGTTGAACCACCACGTGCATCAAGCAGTCTCGATTTACACCGATGGCAGCAGGATTGAGGACAAGGTCGGAGCAGCATTGTCTCTCTGGAGCAATGAAGCCGAGACCAAAGCACTCAAACTTAAGCTGCCATCGTACTGCACCGTTTACCAGGCTGAACTCCTGGCCATATGCCATGCCACAAAAATTACCCTGCGACGAGACGAGGGCAGTTTCGCTATTCTTAGTGACTCACGCTCTGCCTTGGAAACGGTCATAAACCCGTATTCCCTCCACCCCCTGGCTGTCGAAACTAGAGCCAACATCGAGGAGAGCAGACTCCAGAACAAGGAAGTTTCCTTGTTCTGGATTAAAGCACACGCGGGACTGGAGGGGAACGAGCGCGCGGATCAACTGGCAAAAGAGGCTGCGCTGCATTCCAGGAGGAGGCCAGACTACGATAGTTGCCCAGTTTCATTCGTCAAGAGACAGATACGTTTGCGGGCTCTTGACGAATGGAATGTACGCTACCAGGCGGGACAAACGGCGGCTGTCACTAAGATGTTCTTCCCTAATGCAGTGCAAGGATATAAGACGGTGAGAAAAATAAGACCGGCAGGCTTAGCGACTCAGGTGATGACGGGGCACGGTGGTTTCTCAGAATACTTGCACCGATTCAAGTGTAAGGGGGACCCATCGTGCATCTGTGAGGTGGGGGTCGCCGAGTCTGTCCCACACCTCCTGTTCGATTGCCCAGTATTCGAGAAGCTTAGGTACGAAACCGAACATAGACTGGACTGCGACATAAAGCCCGAAAATGTACATACGATAGTAGCAGATAAGCAATTAAGACAAATATTTATAGAATACAGTGTGCAAATAGTAAAGATAGTAATAAAGAGAAATAGATAAATAAGTTATGTTTCATATATAGTTGGTAAATTATGTATAAAAACATATAAATAAGCTAGTAGATAACAAAAATAAATTAAGTTTGCAAAGTAACCTAACCTAACCTAACCCAATAATAGTACCTAAGTCAAAAATAGAAATAAGATAGTATAAGCAAAGTAGGATACTTAAATATATAATAGTTTATATAGTTGAAGTACCTAAAAGCTTAAGTGGAAAAAAAAAAAAAAAAAAAAAAAAAAAAAAAAAAAAAAAAAAATAAGTGGTACTTAGATAAGGTTACACGTAAGTTAAATGTTGTCGTCATGTAATGGTTGTCTAGAATGGAACTTAAGATTCTGTGTTTGTTGTTGCAAATGTCGTCAAGTTAAAATAACACAATGCACAAAAGGACTCTGATCATGTCAGAGGGACACTAGACAAGGCAGGAGTGGGTTTTAGCCGGTAAGAGTCCGGCACTGCCCAGACTGGCTCACGAGTGAGGTAGTCTGGGCGTCCATGAGGATTTCCCCTCCTGCCAAACAAAAAAAAAAAAAAAAAAAAAAAAAAAACCTAACCTAACCTTTTTTTTTTTTTTTTTTTTTTTTTTTTTTTTTTTTTTTTTTTTTTTTTTTTTTTTTTTGTCGCTGAGAAATGCTTTATGCATCCCCGCTCGTGGGGGACGAGACGGGGTATGTGGGACTCCTGTCGAAAACCGCACTCGACAGTATACCCACTAAAACTCAGCGGTGTTCCCACAACGCCGTGATGGGAGGGCTATGGGAAATTGGCTCAGCCTCTGCTTCCACAGCCCTCCCGGCGTATGCCCGCCTACTTGGCGGGCCCCGCATGCCCCCCATTCAACTGGGGGGCTACGGGAATGGCCGGGAACACCCGGCCACTCCCGTCCGACACTGGTGGAGGCCCGTGCAATACAGGCAATGGGCGCCCCCGCACCCACCGCCTGCTGGCCTCCACCCGGGAGGAGCCGGAGGTGACTACCAGACCGGCGTCTTCCTCGACCCCTCCCCTCTCGGAGTGGCGCCGCGCGAGAGAATCATCCCCCGCGCGCGCGCCGCTGCCTCCCTCCGGGACACGACCGCCTGTTCCGCATCGGCGGCCCTGCCCAGTCTACGCCCACTCACCTCCCTCTGTAAGCAGAGGAGGAGTGGGCGTACCCTCTGTAGCCCGGTTCCCTTCACCGACCATCAAGCATGATCGGCGATTGGAACCGTGACCTTTCCCCGCTTGTTGAAGATTAGCCGCCAGCCCCAATTGTCCCCCAAAACCGCACTGGGAGAAATTGGAGCCGACGTTGCCCAGGGTGCGCCACGAGGAGGCTCTTCAACGTGCACCCCAACCTAACCTTTTTTTTTTTTTTTTTTTTTTTTTTTTTTTTTTTTTTTTTTTTTTTTTTGTCGCTGAGAAATGACATTACGCATCTCCGCTCGTCGGGGGACGAGACGGAGTATGTGGGACTCCCTGCCAGCGTGGCAGTATACCCACTAAAACTCAGCGGTGTTCCCGCGACGCCGTGATGGGAGGGCTATGGGAAATTGGCTCAGCCTCTGCTTCCACAGCCCTCCCGGCGTATGCCCGCCTAGCTGGCGGGCCCCGCATGCCCCCCAACCTGGGGGGCTACGGGAATGGCCGTCGCCCGCCTCCACGGCCTCCCTCACCTGGCCCTTGAGTAGGGCCAGCGCGTCGACCGTCGAACGACCCCGTCGGAAACCGAATTGGGCGTCCGACAGGTCCGGCCCCACCGTCCCCAGCAGGCTCTTTAGCCGGTCGGCGATTATCCCCTCGAACAACTTACCGACCTCATCGAGCAAGACGATGGGCCGGTAAGCCGAGGGGGAGTCCGCCGGGCGTCCCTCCTTTCGGAGCAGGCATAGCCGCCCCTCCTTCCAAGGTTTCGGGAACCTCCCAGTCGTAAGACACGCGCTGAAGAGGTCCCGAAACCTCTCCTCCATCTGTGAGGCGGCGATGGCCACCACCCGTGCGGGAACGCCGTCCGGCCCTGGGGCTGTGTTCTTTGCGCGGAGGTGTAGAGTCCCCGCGCAAAGTTCCACCGCCGTAACCGGGGAGACCTCCTCCTCCGGCGGAGCCGCCTCCCGCGGGGGATCCATCACTGGCGGGGTGAAGTCGGTCCTGGACGGAAACAGGGACCGGACCACCCCGTCCAGCAATGCCGGCTCGAGGGTCTCCGTCAGTGGAAGACCACAGGGGCGCAGTTTATTCCGCGCCGCCTTGTATGGTCTTCCAAATGGCTCCCTGTCGAGACCCTCTAACATCTCGGCTCTCGCCGAATCTTCGGCCGCGCGCATTGCCGACTTGAGGACAGTCTTTGCGTCAACGCACGCGGCATAGAGGGCCTCCTCGTTGGTGGGGTCTCGGTGCCTGCGCCTTCGACTCCGCGTGTAGGCCCTCCTGGCCGCCACGCAGGCGGTTCGGAGCCCCGCCAGTTCCTCCGACCACCAATAGACGGCGCGGCGGGGAGCTGGGCGGCGAGACCGGGGCATGCTGGAGTTGCACACCTCGGTCAGCGACCTCCTCAGCTGAGCCGCTGCGGCGTCCACGTCCAGGACCTCGACAGGAGGTGCGAGCCAGTCCTGGACGAACGCCGCCTCCTCCGCAGCCTCTCGGTCCAGGCGGGTGAGAGCCCACCGTGGGAACGCAGATTGGCCTGAGCCTGGAGCAATTCCCTGGGAGCTCTGGGTGGAGCTGATGTCGAACCGCACATATCGGTGGTCCGACAAGGTCTCCACCATCTCCACCCGCCAGTTCACGACGTGGGCGGCTAGCACGGGGGTGGCAAACGAGACGTCGACCACTGATCCTCCCCGTTGCCGCACACACGTGTGAACGGTCCCTCTGTTCAGGAGGGACACACCGCACGACGCCGCCCAAAACTCCACGGCGCGTCCCCGGACGTTGCAGGAAACGGCCGGGTTGCCCCAGGCCGTCGACTTGGCGTTCAGGTCACCCAATATGGCGACCTGGCGTGGCGCCGCCCTCCCGACCACCACGGTGAGGATTTCGAGAAAGTTCTCGAAATCCGAGAGAGGGCGGTTCGGGGAGAAATAGACGCCCACAAGGGCTAATTCTCCCCACGCGGCGGCCACGTATCCCGGTCCTCTCTCTAAGAGCGAGAGGGGAGGGGAGTCCGTGGAAGACCGCGTCACCAATGCCACCAAGCCGTCCCGATCGCCCAGCCAACGGCCAGGGACTGAGTACGGCTCGGCGACCGCCGCCACGTCCACCAACCACTCGGCCATGGTCTGCATCAGCAGATCCTGGGCCGCTCTGCAGTGGTTGGTGTTCGCCTGGAGGATGCGATGCTTGACCGAACTATCCATCGACAGACATCGCACACCCTTCCACAACCGCCGATGTCCCAGCAGGCCGGATCAGCGCCTGCGCTTTGCCCTTCTTAGGGGGAGGATTGCACTTCCTCCCCATCATCACGTGGCCTGCCGGGCAGCCACTGGCGGCACACACCGCACAGTGCGGCGTGGCGGCCTCGCAGGAGGCCGACTTGTGGCCTTCCTTGCCACAGCGGAAGCATTTGTCCGCCCTGTCGACCTCGGACGGACAAAGGGCCCGAGTGTGTCCGACTCCAAGACACTTGTAGCAGCGCAGAGGCTGGGCTGCAAGTGCCCGGACTACACCCGAGCTGAACCCGACAGTCAGCCATCCCTTGGCTAGGACGGCTGCAGCTGCGGCGACTGGGCACTCGAGGCGAATGGTGCCCATGCCGCCGCGGCCGGGCCTGATGGCCCGACCTTGCACCGCTGTGACGCCACAGCCCCCCATCGCAGCGACCGCCGCCACCACCTCCTCTTTGGTGACCGAGTCGTCGAGGTCGGTCACCTCCAAGGCCACAGACTTTACGGGCCTGGTGACCTTGGCCGCGTCGGCGATGACCTCTCGCAGTTTGGTTGCGAAGAGGTCCGCGTTGGCGCCGCCCTGAGCCCCCGGGAACTCGAACATTCGAGCCCCGGCCTGGGTCCGGCGGCAGGATACTGTGCCGATCCCCAGCTGGGTGGGATTGGCGTTGGCACGCGCCCGCATCATTACGGACGCGTACGTCTCCCCCCGCTCCATAGCCTCAGCGGTGAGCGTCACCACTACGGCTGCGGTCTTCGGAGGAACCAGCTTCCTCTTTGACTTGGCGGTGGGGGCCCCATTAGCTGCAGGAGCAGCAGCGGGAGCAGCGGCGTTGGGCTTTGGGGCCGACGTCTTCCCCTTCCCCTTTCCCTTGCCTGTTTTCTGAGGCGGGCCGGAAGGGGTGGTGGCGGGGGTGGCAGGGGCAGCCACCGTCTTGGACTTCTTTTTGCCCTTTTTCACCTTCGTCCACCCCTGCTGGTTGGATGGGGTGGTGGACGGAAGATGGGCGTCCTGGAAGGACAGTTCTGGCTGGCGTGGCCGACTGTCCGCCGCGAGCGGCGGTCGCAGGCGTTTCTCCGGCAAGAGCCTGTCCTCTATGCCCGCAAGACAGGCTCTCGTGAAGGCCCTTTCCTCCATTACGACCTTGCGGATTATATCCTCAAGGTTGGAGGGCGGGGCCTCAGCCGGTGGTCTCGGCTCGGACATGTTTTTGTTCGGCCGGGCCGTCGGGACCTCTGACTGCAGGCGATCGACTTTCGCCTGCAGTTGCCGCGTTTCGTCGGTAGCCTTCCGCTGCACCAGCTCCCCGACGATGCCGCGCATGCTCGCGGCCCTACATTTAAGGGACTTTTGGAAAGTCCCTTTAAGATTGGAGGACTTAGAGGCGACTGCCACTATCTCCTCTTCGTCCTCGTCAGCTATCAGCTGCAGCTCCGCAAGGGAGTGGTCCGCATAGTGGACGCGGGACGCGCCGTACCCGGACTTGGCCCGGGCGGCGTGCGTCCGTTGCTCCGTGGCCGCAACCCGCTCCTCCAGGTCTTGTTGGACCTGCGCCCGCCGCGACAGGTCCAACTGGCGTTGGGCTTCTGCCAGACCCACGTCGTGGGTGTCAGACACCGGCCTCTTGGCCCTCGGCTGAGACGCAGTGTCCGAGGAACCCCCAGACCCCTTCCGCTGATAAGCCCGCTTCATTGTGTCCCGGCGAGCAATCGCCGAACCACACGACATGATGGACTCGTCGTCGGAGTCCAGCAACTCGCCCGCCGAGCTATAGAAGCTAGTCGCAGACGGCGCGCGGCTAGCCTCTGATGCCGAGGCACCCTCGGATTGGCCCTGAGAAGGGCCTTTTGGTTGGCCCTGAGAAGGGCCTTTTGGTTGGCCCTGAGAAGGGCCTTTTGCTTGGCCCTGAGAAGGACCTTTTGCTTGGCCCTGAGAAGGGCCTTCTTTAAAACGCCCGGAGGCAGTCCTCGATTGCTTTGGCATAGCCTCCGCAGGTGTCGCAGGTTCCAACATTAAAATAAAATTCGCTACAAAGATAAAATACGCTACGACTGCACAGTGCACTTTAGCCGAACACCGGTCTGCCACTCCGTTACGGTGGTCAGAACCGGGTCGTTGCCCAGGGGACGCGACGTGGACGCAAGCACTGTGGGGTGGTCCCCCAACCTAACCTTTTTTTTTTTTTTTTTTTTTTTTTGTCGCTGAGAAATGACATTACGCATCTCCGCTCGTCGGGGGACGAGACGGGGTATGTGGGACTCCCTGCCAGAGTGGCAGTATACCCACTAAAACTCAGCGGTGTTCCCGCGACGCCGTGATGGGAGGGCTATGGGAAATTGGCTTAGCCTCTGCTTCCACAGCCCTCCGTATGCCCGCCTAGCTGGCGGGCCCCGCATGCCCCCCAGTCTGGGGGGCTACGGGAATAATAATAATAATAACTAATAATAACTTTTATTTAGGTCCTTTTACAAAGTAATACATCTAAACACTTAAATACTTAGTAGGTAGTACCAAGTTCTTAACAGATTGGCTTAAATACTTAGATAAAAGCTAGTTTTACTCGTTTTTAATTACATATGAGAGGTGCGTTGGTACTGACATTCTATCTTGTGGCGACCTGCCTGAGCTAGGTTAATAAAAACCTGTGTTTCAGGCCATCTCCATACTAAGCGATATACAATAATACTATCCTTAATAAACTAGGTACTAAATACAAATAAAAGTTGCCAATTTAACAACTACATCATTATTGAAGTACTTCTAGAAGTCTTTCTGTGTCTGTGTAATCAAGTTTACCCAAATATTCGCGTATCTTCAGACTACAATGTTTGTAACCGGCACTGTAAATATTAAGTATTCTATTGAGCTTATTATATAAATCGGGTCCTAAATAGACATAGAATCGGTTTACAAAGGCATGTCTAGTTTGAGGCTTTATGCAGACCAAATCTTTCCTTCTCTTGTCAGAAGGTACTGGCTTGTAAGCGAGTTCAGCGTGCTGCTCTAATATGATGTGCAGTATAAATAATTGGCGTACTGTTAGCACCTTACATGCAATATAAAGCTGGTGTGTAGGAAATCTGAAAGGCCTAAATGTGGCTACCTTTAGAATTGCTCTTTGAGCACGTTCTAGAGGGAGTAAAATAGACTTTGCAGCGCCACCCCATGAAGTTATGCAGTATGTAAGTACAGATTGGCACAAAGCTAAATATACCTGTTTAATTAATTTAAAGTCAGCAATGTGGCGTAATTTCTTAAAGATATATATGAGTTTACGAACTCGAGCACATTGCAAATCAATGTGTTTACGGAAATTTAGATTTGTGTCAATTGTGACACCTAAATATTTCATGTGATCGGCTTTAGCTAGAGTAGGACACGAACAAGCAGCGTCAGCGTCTGTCGTACAGTTATGAGCATAAATGGTAAGGTTAGTAAGTGATATATTAGTGTTTCTCATTCTAAATAGAATGTACTTGGTTTTATCTGCATTTAATGTTAGTAGATTCATACGAAGCCAATTTGATACAATGTTAAAGCCACTCTGAGCATATTTATAGACCTCCTCTCGTGATTTAGCCGAAAACAATAGGGCTGTGTCATCTGCATATGACATTATGATACCATCTGCCAATTTCAGGTTGCACAGTTCATTTATGTAAATTAAAAACAACGTAGGTCCCAAAATACTTCCTTGTGGAATGCCGTAGCAGCTGTTTTTAAGTTCTGAACTTTTATACTGACCGAGTTTTACACACTGATGACGATTTCTAAGGTAATCAGAAAAAAGTAGGAGTTGTGTTCCTCTTATCCCAAGTGTTTCAAGCTTGTGCAATAGTTTAGAGCAAGAAATAGTGTCGAAAGCCTTGGCAAGATCCAGGAAAATTCCCATGCAATGCAAGCCATTATCCAGATTGGTAGTAACATAATTGGTCAATTTGTGTACTGCTTGGCAGGTTGATCTTTTTGGTCTAAAACCAAATTGACTATCTGAAAGTAATTTGTTGTCCTCAAGATACTTTACTAACCTATTATTAATAATGGCCGGGAACACCTGGCCATTCCCGTCCGACACTGGTGGAGGCCCGTGCAATACAGGCAAGGGTGCCCCCGCACCCGTTGCCTGCTGGCCTCCACCGGGGAGGAGTCGCTGATGGCCGTCATACTGACGTCTTCTCCGACCCCTCCTCCGTCTTCGGAGCGCCGCCGCGTGAGGATCGTCCTCCCGCGCGCGCTCCGCCGCCTCCTTCTGGGACATGACGTGTTCGCAGAAGGAGGCCACTGCCGCCCAGGACCTCTCATCGCCCAGCATGGCGTTGACCAAACCGGGGAGTGAGAGGTCCGGTCCGATCACCGCAGTGAGACTGCGGCGCGGCTCGGACCACGACGGGCACACCGCGAGGGTGTGCTGCGCCGCGTCCTCCGCCGCACCGCAGTCGTGGCACGACGGTGTCTCCTCCCGTCCGATTCGGTGCAGGTACGATCCGAAACAACCGTGTCCGGACAGCACCTGCACCAGACGGAACGAGAGGAACCCATGCGACCGATCGAGCCAGTCTCGCAGGACCGGCCCGATCGCGTCGAGGGTTTGGCGGCCGAAGGCTGCGGTGGCGAGGTCCCTCGTCCAATGGACGACGATGGCGTCCCTCGCCTCCCGCCGGACGGCCTCCCGCTCTTCCGGGGCGGGGCGTTCTCCTCTCGCCCTCCGCCCCGCCGTCCATTCGTATACTCTGGCGAGCACCCACGCCTCGAGTTCCCAAGGAGGGGTGCCAGCCAGAGCACACGCTGCCGCGAAGCCCACCGTGCGGTAGGCCCGCGACACCCGCTGAGCTATGGCCCTTTGGGAGGCCCGCAAGGCCGCGGCGTTCTCCCGCCTTTGGAGGGAGTCCTCCCAGATTGGGGCCCCGTAGAGGGCCATACTCCTCAAGATGCCGGCGTAAAGTTGCCGGCATCGCGCGCTGGGCCCCCCCAAATTGGGGAGCAGCCACGAGAGGGCGCCCGCAGTCTTCAGCAGGCGCGTCGACAGCCCGCTAAAATGCGGGCCGAAACGCCACCTGCTGTCGAGTACAAGGCCCAGATATTTCATCTGGGCCTTCACCTCGATTCGGACGCCCTCCACAAATATGTGGGCGTCTGGTGGTTGGCGCTGCCGAGGCCCGTGGAAGAACACAGCCTCGGTCTTGTGCAGCGCCACCGTCAATCCTAGGCGGCGGATCCTCCCTGCGACCAAGGATCCGCCCGCCGAGGCCAAGTTGGCCGCCTCCCTGAAACTCTCCCCCCGGGCGGTGAGGAGAGTGTCATCCGCGTAGCAGACGACACTCGTACCTCGGAGGAGAGTTCCCCGCAAGAGCCAGTCGTAGCCGACGTTCCAGAGGAGAGGTCCCAGGACTGACCCCTGTGGAACGCCGGCCTCGACTGCGTACCGCCGGACTTGGCCAGCCCTGTTCACGAGGACGATCGCCCGAGCCTCCAGGTAGCTGGCCAGTAGACGCCGCATATATCGAGGCACCCCGTGGAATCGGAGTGCCTCTAGGATGGTGCTGTGGGGAACAGAGTTGAAGGCGTTGGCTATGTCGAATGACACCGCCAACAATCCGTCCCCCACCTCCACCGCCTCCTTTACCTGCCTCTTGAGGCAGGCCAGCGCGTCCACCGTCGAACGCTCAGCCCGAAAACCGAACTGAGCGTCCGACAAGTCCGGCCCGATACGCCGCATATGGCCCTTTAGGCGGGCAGCGATTATCCCCTCGAACATTTTTCCGACCTCATCGAGCAGAACGATGGGCCGGTATGCCGAGGGGGAGTCTGCAGGGCGGCCCTCCTTGCGGAGGAGGCACAACTGCCCCTCCTTCCACGGTTTCGGGAACCTTCCAGACGCAAGGCATGCGCTGAAGAGGTCCCGAAACCGCTCCTCCATTTGGGTCCCTCGCCGGGACACCGTCGGGGCCCGGAGCCGTCTTCTTGGCGCGGATATGCACAATCGCCGCGCCAAGTTCCGACTCCGTGACAGGAGAGGGAGCCTCCTCTTCCTCCTCATCCTCCAGCAGCGGGGCTCCACACATCACTGGCGGGGTGAAGTTGTCCCTGCACGGAAACAGGGACTGAACCACCCCATCCAGAAATGTGGGCTCCACCCCCCCCCCCCCCCCCAACCTAACCTTTTTTTTTTTTTTTTTTTGTCGCTGAGAAATGCTTTATGCATCCCCGCTCGTGGGGGGACGAGACGGGGTATGTGGGACTCCTGTCGAAATCCGCACTCGACAGTATACCCACTAAAACTCAGCGGTGTTCCCACAACGCCGTGATGGGAGGGCTATGGGAAATTGGCTCAGCCTCTGCTTCCACAGCCCTCCCGGCGTATGCCCGCCTAGTTGGCGGGCCCCGCATGCCCCCCATTTAACTGGGGGGCTACGGGAATGGCCGGGAACACCCGGCCACTCCCGTCCGACGCTGGTGGAGGCCCGTGCAATACAGGCAAAGGGCGCCCCCGCACCCACCACCTGCTGGCCTCCACCCGGGAGGAGCCGGAGGTGACTACCAGACCGGCGTCTTCCTCGACCCCTCCCCTCTCCGGAGCGGCGCCGCGCGAGAGAATCATCCCCCGCGTGCGCGCCGCTGCCTCCCTCCGGGACACGACCGCCTGTTCCGCATCGGCGGCCCTGCCCAGTCTACGCCCACTCACCTCCCTCTGTAAGCAGAGGAGGAGTGGGCGTATCTGCCCTCTGTAGCCCGGTTCCCTTCACCGACCATCAAGCATGATCGGCGATTGGAACCGCGACCTTTCCCCGCTTCCCCCAACCTAACCTAACCTAACCAGTACCCCCCCAGCTCTCGAGGCGGTCGGATCGTTTTTAGAGTCACTCCACGTTTGAAAAATCAATTAAATGGTATTTTTTAACGCTACAAGGTCGTGAAGTACACCAAAAGAACCGGCTCAGTGCCGCGCAAGTGATTGTGAAAACCCTGTGAACCGCAAAAGTCAGTGGAAAAAGTGACACGTGAAAAACTCCAAAAGTGTGAACTTGGGAAATCTTTGGACTCCCTTAACTCCGAAGAACGATCTTTTACCCCAAGTTTTTATACCACTATATTGTGAGGCACAAGAAGAGGCATCGAGAAATTTCAAGCCCAGAAGAATCCGACTGCGCATTCCCGAGAAAACGGCTGAAAACTGCGATCCTAACCTCCAAATTGGAACACGTGGTTTCCGAACGGGGCTTTGCTGGTTGCTGATTTTTTGGGAGAGAAGAGGAGGTACATGAACGAGACCAACGATTTCTTGTTTGGATTTTTACAAGCAACAGGTACCGAGTTATTCAATTTCGAAAGTCCAAACTTCGGTCCTCTGTCCTGACGAATTTTCAGGCAGGACCCTTATTTTTTCTGGCGGTTCCTGCTGCGCGCTCGTTTGGAGAAGAGACCAAGATTAATTTTAAATTTTTAGATTGCTTATTTTATTAAATAATATCGTTTTTGTTAAATTTTTAGTTTTTTCAAAAAGTTTGTCCTTAAAATTATTAATATTTTATTTTTTATAACACTATCTTTAAGAACGGTATTTATCAATAATTATTATATTTTTTCCAAAATTTTATGTAAAAGGACTCCAAAGATATTGAATTTTTTGTAATTTTTTCTAATTAAATACAAACTATTAGTCCTAAAAATATTTTGAGCACAGAATCGTGTTCTGAACACCTGTCTCGACTTGTTTAAGCCCAAAGTTGCCCCCTATAGCTCCAGGAACGGAGAAATTAGACTTTTTCAGCCATATTGGTTTTTATGGTTGACCGCTTCAATAGTGATTATCTCTGGAGCTATTGGGCGCAGAACTTTCGGATTATCATAGTTATTAGGAGTGTATGAACGGGAACATTCGTTGTAAATTTCAGGCGTTTTTCAGGCCTGAAACTTTTTGGTCCTGAAATTTATTTTGCCAAATAGGGGAGGTTAAGTCGAACACCGCATCCAAAACCGCGTCTCTCTCTGACAAACGGGCACGGAGCTGCAGCTGCCCAAAGTCAACCTTTGACATTAGGGCGGCCATCTTGAAATTTTTCAATCCATCGTAGCTCCGGGCTCGGTGGTCGTAGAGGTTCGCCGTTTCGACACTCTGGATTGTGGGGACAAAGCCTATCGTGCGGAGTAGGTTTCGGGAGTATTCGGGCCTGAAATTTTCAGGATCCCGGAGTTTGCCACGCGCGAAAGAACAGGTCGGGGCAGGTCTGGGGAGCCCAAACTCGGGTGTTCTGCGACCACTCGAAGCGGAGATATTACCTGTCAAACATTGACACTGACAGCTGATCCGCCATTTTTGGAAAATTTAAACATTCATATCTTCGCAACGGAGGGTCGCAGAGCGACGGGATTTTGGAGGTATAGGATAGATGACTGTGTTCTGTCGGGTGGGATACGTTTCAGGCGTTTTTCGGATGTCAAAACTTTTCGGCCTGAAAACTGTTTCAGTGGATGGGTCTCACCAAGCCAAGTGCGGAGAGCCCGAGCACGGGGTTTTTAGGGCCAGCGGAACCGGAGATAACCTATAGTAACCATTTTTCTACCTCCATCTTGGGAAAAAACCCAAATCTTTGAGCCGGGGTAGCTCCGGAACCGCTTGGTGGAATTGTTTCGAGTTTGGGGTCATCTGAATGGGCTCGGGGAGATATATCCATTGAAGATAGCAAATCAGCTCTACATTGAGTTGACTTTTAATTTCTCTCTACATCGGCAGTTTTGACATCTGAAAGAAAAAAATTCTCTTATTGTTTATTTTTTGTGTACGCAGAAAGCTGTAATACAGACATTAAAAGACCTGACTGTGGCGGTTTGCCGCTGGACGATCACAAACCGATTATTAGTCCAAAAAACACAGAAAGAGACCAAAATTTATGAATAATAGTTAGTAATAAAATTTGTTTTAGACCTAAATTAATCATCTTAATTATCTTGACGTATACCATCTGCCTGACATTGACACTTTTCACCCCATTTTTATGCAATTTCACTTATCTTGCTTATTTTTAACATTATACAATTATACAACTGACATTTATTCACCCCATTTTATACAATTTTACTTATTTTACTTATCCTTGACTTTATACAACTCTTTTGCTTCCTTTACAAAGTAAAAATACATAGTTTTAATTAGGGCGCCCCTCGGACATTATAAAATGCTTAGAACTCCATCAAAAGAAAAAATGGACAACAAGGACTCGGACAAATCACCGACGATGAGTAACAATACTTTTACAAAAAACACACCATTCAAAAACATTGGTGACTTGGAGGCTGGGAAGCCGGAGGCTCCAGCTCAGAAGAAGCCTCAGACTTCATCTTCAACCGAGCCTAAGCCACCAATAAACAGAACGTCCGCAGAGGTGCCTACGCCAACCATCTCACCAAAACAAAAAAGGGAACACCCAGACAGAGTGACGGAAGCACGCGCCTGTATTAGAAAGGCGAAAACCGCTCTGGGAGAATCCCGCAACTTACGGGCTGACATTAAGACAGATGTCACACAGGCGGTGGAACGATTGTTCCAACTGGTAAAGGAGGCCGAGAGTGCAAAATCGACGCTAAGAAGTACAGACAACCACAAAATAACAGAAGGGATACAGACACAACAGGTAGTACAAGACGATAATAGTGAAGCAAAACAAGGCCATCTGACTCAAATTATAGAACAGCATGCAAGACTTATTATAGAAAATAACCTAAAAATGGAAGAGTTAAAGAAAGAGCTAGAGACAGGAAGAAAAACTATAGAGAATAGAGCCACTTACGCAAGTATTGCAGCCACCGCTCCTAAAAACTCTATTCCTGAGCACACAGCTCTCCACTCCATAGCGGTCACATCGACCGACCAGTTGGAAACTGGAGACGAGGTGATCGAGAGAATTAGGAAGGCGGTGAACGCAAAGGACGGCTTTGTAACGGTAGACAGAGTCAGAAAGGCCAGAGACCGAAAGGTAATAGTGGGATGCAGAACGCAGGAAGAGAGGCAAAAGGTGAAAGAAAGGCTGAGTGTGGGAGGGAACCTCCTAGTGGAGGAAATGAAAAATAAAGACCCGCTGATGGCCTTGAAGAGTGTCTTCAGTTATAATACTGATGAAGACATCTTAAGTGCTTTCAAGAAGCAAAACGCAGACCTCTTCAGAGACCTGAACAGCGACGACGACCGGGTCGAAATAGCTTACAGGAGGAAGACCAGGAACCCCCACACAAACCACGTTATCGTGAGGGTGTCGCCGCAACTGTGGAACAGAACACTGCACAAAGGGGCCATTGGAGTCTTTGAATACAGGCATTATCTGCTTAAATGAAGACTCCAAACCCAATATTGTTTGTGTATAACTTTTGGACACAATAAACGTTATTATTATTATTTCCTTTATTTCATTAACATACATATAAATTACATTTTTAAATATTTTTATAAATAAAAAGATACCAAAAACATTTAAAAATATAAAAAATAGTAGCCCACCGGTATCGGGAACAGGGTCCAAGCTACCGGCGGTCAGGGCTCCAGAGAGAGAAACTTCCTAACAATGCGGGCCGTGTCCAGAAGTACCGCTTTCTGAATCAAGCCCTTGATCCAGCTGCCTAACGAGAGCCTCCTTAGGTGTTGGTCGAGGCTCTTGGGTATTAGCCCATTGGCTGTCACGACTATCGGCACAATGACCGCTGAGCCCACATCCCAAATGTCGACAACCTCGTGAGCCAAGTCAAGATACTTGATTTGTTTATCTTTCTCGGCTTTCACGAGGTTCTCATCATGCGGGATGGTTATGTCAACAATCATTGCGCGTCGCTCCAATCGATCCACCACCACTATATCAGGCTTATTGGCAACAATAGTCCTGTCAGTGATGATGGATCGATCCCAGTACAATGTGATATTACCATTTTCGAGAACTGGGTCGGGCACATATTTGTAGTACGGTACCTCCGATTCCACAAGGTTGTATTTCAGAGCAAGCTGCTGATGGATTATCCTGGCTACAAGGTTGTGTCTATGCAAGTACTCTCCGTTAGCTAGACGAGAACACCCGGAGATGATATGCCTTATTGATTCTCCCGGCCGGTGGCATGCCCGACAGATGTCAACCGTGCCGTCTTTCACAATAAATCTCCGGTAATTGTTCGTCATCATAACTTCGTCCATAATTGCACAGACAAAACCTTCGGTTTCTCCAAAGAGGTCACCGAAACGCAGCCAGGCAACGGACGCTAGTAGATCTACATCCGGTCCATGTAGGGCCCGGAAAAAGCGTCCGTGGAGCTCCTTACTCTGCCATACCTCCATGCGATCATTAGTGTCAAGCACTACAGGTTTGCGCCAGTTCTCTTTAGCCAAGGAGAGCGGGGTGAGGCCCTTGTCCACCGTGACTACATCTCGATGCATACCCACGTCGGTTTCTAGGAAATATTCCCTGAGACTGCATATCTCGCGATTGTGGAGGGTCTTAGCGTTTAAAAAGCCTCGACCTCCACACTTTCGCGGGATATACAGCCTCATTACCGATGATCGTGGGTGATGCATTCGATTTGCAGTCAGCAGCGTACGGACCCTCCTATCCAGGGCGTCGAGTTCGGTCTGAGTCCATTTGAGTATGCCGAAAGAGTACATCAAAACCGGCATGACCCAACCGTTGAAGGCGCGCACCTTGTTTCCGCCTGATAGAAGACTATTAAGTACTTTTTTCAGGCGGCCAAAGAAGCGTTCCTTCAACGATTGCTTCATGTCAGTAACATTGATGCCTAACGTTTCCGACATACCCAAATACTTATAGGTTTCGGATGCGGAGAGGGTTCTAAGGTTTGTGGAATCCGAGAGTTGGGTTCCCACGGATTCAACAATCTCCCCTCGCTTTACATGCATGACCGCACATTTGTCCACACCAAATTCCATCCTGATGGCGCTACTGAAAGTTTGAGTTACTTTCAGTAGCTCCATCAGTTGCAAATTGTTGGGGGCAAAGAGTTTTAGGTCATCCATGTAGAGGAGGTGCGATATAACCTGACCACCTCTCCTCAACCGATAGCCTAGACCTGAATCCTCCAGCAGTGTGCTTAGAGGATTCAAGGCTAAGCAGAACCAAAGCGGACTCAAACTATCGCCCTGAAATATGCCTCGCTCGATCCTTATCGGTTCGCTATTCCCATGAATATTTCGACATCCTGGATAGTGAAGGACCGTCCTCCATTGCCGCATACATGACATTAGGAAGGTGCGAAGAATTGTATCTACTTTATACAACTCTAACACCCTCACGAGCCATGTATGCGGTACCGAGTCATAGGCCTTCTTATAATCTATCCAACATGTCGACAGATCCTTTCGGGAACGACGAACCTGTTGGCTAATGGTCATATCAATGAGGAGTAGCTCCTTAGTACCGCGGGACCTATTCCTACATCCATTTTGAGAGGCAGACATGATGGAGTTGGTGTCTATATGTTTGTTAATTTTAGTTCTCAAAATGGATGTAAGAACTTTATAGACCGTCGGTAAACACGTAATCGGCCTATAATTCTTGGGTTCCGCGGTGCTACCTGATTTATGAAGCAGGTGGGTAATTCCTGTCGTTAGGAATTGGGGTAGCGAACCAGATTCCAAAGTTGTCTGAAACTGAGATGCCAAGCGAGCGTGCGATCTTGTGAACCATTTAATCCAAAAGTTGTGCAGTCCATCCGGCCCTGGAGACTTCCAGTTGGGTAGTGGACGGACTGCACGAGCTACATCTTGGGGGCAGATGGTAATAGCCCCCATTTCTGGTATCAGATCGCAGGCTCGCTCGACTTTCCGAGTCCAATCACCTTCGGTGTGACTGACAGGTACCGACCAGATGCTGCGCCAGAAGGAACACATGGCATCATCATCCGGTAGGCACGTCTCAGTCACACCATGGTCCGGTCGCTCCCAACCCCTATAAACCCACCTTTCATCGCTCTGGAAGGTGCGATTCTGAGTGTATCGTTCTACTCGCCGCCTATACCGACGAATACGGTTTGCCCATGCATACACTTTCTGCTTCAGGAAGTCGATGCGCTCTGTGACACAAGACATATAGTCTTGGGGACTGATATCAGTCCCTGAGAATGCCCGTCTCACAAAGCGCATCACTCTAGGGCGAGTATTGCCCTCCTTGAAGCAGATTAGTTTGCCGATGAGCGTCCTGGCCCCACCAATACGGCGTTCAATTCTGCACTGCCAAGCTGGTACGTTTGGTTTCGGTCGTGTAGCTCTAGTGTCATTTGCAAATTTGACGTGAGCTACACGACATGCTGCTACTGCTGCGCAGTACAGAATTGAATGAATATCGGTGAGGTCTTCGCAGGTATCAAAATAGTTTGATAACTGCGAATCCAGGACCGCCACCAGCGCCCTATTTTTGTTATGCATGGGCAAACGAGGTAAGCGTGGCCTAAGTTCGGGCGGCATGAAGCGATATTCCTGAATCGCATCCTCCAAAGCACTCCTCAATTGCTCATTGCACTGACTACTTACATTTGTAGCCCTATCATTACTCCCTTCGTCAGCATGCGTTATATTGGGTTGCGGATGTACAACAGTCTGCGACTGGGGGGCGATGATATGGCCACTCTGCATTTCATTTCGCAGGCGATCAAGTACAGAGTCATCCAACATATGATTACGCTGGATGACTCGCACCTGATCCGACAGTCGTTGTGCCGAAACGTTGACAGCTGGCTCAAGCACCTGAAAAAGAGAGAGCATCCGAACACGGTACGCGGTCAGATTGTTTCCCCCCTCTGTAGCCCCATAGTATGAGCGCATGACATTTTCATTAATGGATCTCGTCCATCTCATGCGCTGCACACTTCCGCCGGGAGCTGGGACCCTATCAGAGGCCGTTGGGCCTCGAGGTCCTAAGCCATCCGGCGGCCGGCGTCCTCCCCGTCGACGAGCAGGTGGTGGCGACGTGGGCGGAGAGAAATACTCGTCGCTCGAGCTCGACGCAACTGCCGCGGCCGGTGTCGTCACAGCGCTCACAGAGGGGCTGGATACCGGCGGCGGCGAGGCGGAGCTGAGCGAAGAGTCCGGAGGTGGTGGTCGTGCTTGACGTGCGGCTTGTCTCGTCAACATGCTATCTTAGTTTTCTTCGTTTTATTTATTTTATTCATTGTTGTTCGGAGGTGACAACTGTCATGTCACCTCCGAATCGGCAGTTTTTGATATAATTTATTTTCATTTTGCTATAATAGGGTCTCTTTTGTGGTTTTTCACTGGGTATCTAAACTATGGATTAATTTTGAATAAAAACTTTAGTAAAACTGGGTTATTACGATATATATTAAAATTATAAAAAAAAAAACTGGAAAACAAGACGTTTTGTTGACACGGTGTTGCCATTATTATGGCAATTATGCCAATATTATTATTATTATTATTATTATTATTATACACATTGACATCCAGCGCGTAAAAGTGGAAGACCAGTCTCCACTGGTCCAATGCACATGCTGCCTAGCGTATGGCCACAGCAAGCGTTTCTGCAAAGAAACTATAGATAAGTGCAGCCACTGTGGCGGCCCCCACAACAGACCCCAGTGCCCAGATTGGATCGCCGGAGCAGCCCCATCATGCGTGAACTGCACGCAGGCAAAACACGCCAGTACTGAGCACAGTGCATTCAGTAACGAATGTACCGTGCGCAGAAAGTGGGATGCAATTGCGAGAGCGAGGGTAGCTTACTGCTAAGGGCAACGATAGCGATAACAGGGCAGGCAACCCCACCAGAGGATACACAATGGCCCAGGCCAACCTCCAAAGAAAGGAGTTGGCAACAAACGAGCTTATGACTGAAGCCACCGAACAGAAAATGGCCCTCGCTTTGGTCCAGGAACCGTATGTTGGGGGGATTCGAAGGATGAAGAGCTAACGAGGCGTGCGGGTGTACCAGTGCGAGGACGATGGAAGAGGGACTGTGAAAGCGGCCGTACTCGTTTTCGATCATGACTTGGACGTCATACAGTGTCCAGAACTCACTACGAACAACATCGCAGTGGTGAGGATCCGGTCCAAAGCCTGGGAAATCGCAGTAGTCTCTTTTTATTTCGAACCTGACCAGCCCATAGAACCATACGTGGATCAATTGCGAAAAACGATAGAGAAAGCTGGGCCACGAAAAGTAATCATTGGAGGCGATGCCAATGCTAAGAATACCTGGTGGGGCAGCATCGTAAACGACACCAGGGGTGTAGAAATGTCCGGGACCCTGGAAGAGTCGGAAATGCAGGTACTCAACAGTGGAGATATTCCCACATTCGACACGATAAGGGGCAACACGAGATACAGCAGCTTTGTCGATCTAACAGCCTGCTCGATAGATATGCTGGATCTCGTGGAAGACTGGAGAGTTGACCAGGGAGTGACAGGCTCGGACCACAACACGATCCTTTTTCGAGTGCGCTTACGGAGGGAAAAAGGGATCAACATCCAAAGGACCACTCGACTCTATAATACCAAGAAGGCAAATTGGGACATTTTCATTGAGAAAATGGACCAATTCCAAGCGGAAGAAAATATCAACGCAATTGAAATAGGTAGAGTCGAGCTCAAACAACAACTGGAAAACATGGCTAAGAGTATAACAAAAGGCATCACTTTAGCCTGTAGAGACAGCATGCCTCCTAAGGCAACAAACACCAAATTCTCTTTGTCATGGTGGTCAGAAGAGCTTGCACTCTTAAGAAACGAGGTCAACACAAAAAAGCGGAGGATACGCAATGCTGCGAATGACCGCAAAGAAAAAGTCTTCAAAGAGTACCTGCACGCAAAAGAGAACTACGAATGCCAAGCCAAGAAAGCCCAAATAGCAGGCTGGAAGACCTTTTGTCAAAAGCAGGATAAAGAAGGAGTATGGGAGGGGATTTATAGAGTGATCGGTAAGACCGCCAAACGTCAAGAGGATCTGACCCTTAAAAAGGACGACGTGTTCCTAAACCCAAAAGAATCGGCAACCCTACTAGCCGAAACATTTTACCCTGAGGACTCCGAAGAGAAGGATAACTCACATCATCGCCAAATAAGAGAGCTTGCGAAGCAAACAAACGCCCCGAGTCGTAATGAAACACATGATCCGCCGTTTACGGTAGGAGAGCTAAAGACCGCGAGTAAGAGTTTTAATCCAAAGAAGGCACCTGGAGCGGATGGCTTCACGGCGGACATATGCAGTCGAGTGATCTCCAGGAATCTGGACGTGTTCCTTGCCCTGTATAACAAGTGCCTAGAGATAGGGCACTTCCCGGACATCTGGAAGGAAGCCACAGTGGTGGTATTGAGAAAACCGGGCAAGGACGACTATCAGAATCCCAAGGCCTATAGGCCGATCGGCCTGCTACCAGTCTTGGGTAAGATCCTGGAGAAGATGATAGTAGCAAGGATCAGGTGGCACCTAGTACCGCGGATTAGTACTCGCCAGTACGGCTTTATGCCACAGAGGAGCACCGAGGACGCCCTCTATAACCTGGTGAACCATATCAAGGGGAACATAGAGCAGAAAAAGCTCGTAACCCTAGTCTCATTGGATATAGAGGGGGCCTTCGATAGCGCCTGGTGGCCAGCTATCAAAGTCAGACTGGCTGAGGAAAAGTGTCCGGTCAATGTAAGGAGGCTACTGGATAGCTATCTCGACTGCAGAAAAATCGGACTCAGGTATGGAGGGAGGAACACATCAGAAACACCCAAAAAGGTTGCGTCCAGGGATCCATTGGCGGCCCCATACTCTGGAATCTGCTACTTGACCCCCTATTACACGGTCTGGAGAAAGAGGGAGTATACTGTCAGGCGTATGCGGATGACGTAGTGATGGTCTTCAGCGCGGATACCGGCTTGGAGATTTCGAGGCAGGCCAATGCCGCTCTCGCCTATGTTCGGGAGTGGGGAGTCCGGAACAAGCTGAAGTTTGCACCGCACAAAACTTGTGCGATGGTGCTGACGCGTAAGCTTAAGTACGACACCCCACTCCTGACCATGGGGGGGATCGACATTGGAATGTCGAGGGAGATCAAAATTCTTGGGCTGACTCTGGATGACAAGATGACGTTCAACACCCACATTGCAAAAGTCTGCAAAAAGGCAGCAAATATGTACAAACTGCTCTCCAGAGCGGCAAAAGTTAGCTGGGGACTGCACCCGGAAGTCATCCGAACTATTTATACGGCAGTTGTGGAGCCAGTCATTTTATACGCAGCAAGCGCATGGGCACCGGCAGCCAAGAAAATTGGAACGCAGAAAGCACTGAATGCAAATCTGTGCGAAGCCCCTCTGGGGCTTCGCACAGAAGCTGTGCAAGTCCTACCGCACTGTCTCCCTGAACTCGACACTGGTACTGACCGGGATACTGCCTCTCGACCTTCGGATACAGGAGGCAGCCGCCCTGTACGAAGCAAGGAGAGGGTCGTCCCGGCTAGTGCTGGGAGACAGAGAGACCGAACGTGTGGTGGGATTTGCGGAGATTCAACATCCGGCTCTGCATGTAGAGTTGACCTTCGAAAGCCTGACTACTCAAGAGCAGGTTGACAGCAGCAACGTGCAGGCGGTGAAAATTTACACCGACGGCAGCAAGCTTGAGGGCAAGGTCGGAGCTGCCTTATCCATATGGGATGGTGAGACAGAGACCAAGGCCATCAAGCTTAGCCTGTCCGCGTACTGCACGGTGTACCAAGCGGAGATCCTAGCTATATGCAGAGCCACTAAGGAGGCCTTGAAGTGCAAACAGAGGGAATACGCCATTTATAGTGACTCAAGGTCGGCTTTGGAGACCATCACGAACTACAATGCCCTGCATCCATTAGCGGTAGAGACGCGCGAGAACCTGAAGAAGGCCTTCAACCAGGGGAAAACTGTGAGCTTTTACTGGGTGAAGGCGCATGTAGGTCTCATAGGCAACGAACGTGCTGATCAGCTCGCGAAAGAGGCTGCACTCTCGAGCCGGAGGAGCCCCGACTACGACCAGGTTCCGGTCTCATTCATCAAACGGACAATCCGGAAGGACTCCCTTGACGAATGGAACAGGAGGTACAAGTCGGGTGACACTGCTTCCGTAACGAGAGTGTTCCTCCCGGATGCTGTAGATGCCTACAGAGTAGTTAGGAGCATAAAGCCGGCGGGATTACTGACACAGGTTTTCACTGGACATGGGGGGCTCTCCCAATACTTGCATCGTTTCAAGTGTAGGGAGAGTCCTGCATGTGTCTGTGACTCAGATACTGCGGAAACGATTTTCCATTTACTGCTAGATTGCCCGGTGCATAATAGGGACAGGTACGACCTTCAGCAGAGAATTGAAATCGAATTTAAAAAGGAAAACCTAGAGACTCTACTTAGTGACAAACATACTCGTCAAACATTTTTAGAATATTGTATTAAAATAATCAGTATAGCAATTAATAGGAACAAAAGTAAATAAGCATTTGCTACAATATATATTGTAAAAATATATCACTGTAGTAAAGATAAGGCGAAATAGTAAATAAATGGAAGTGAGCATTAGTATGTATAAAGTTTATTAAGATAAGCACTGTAAAACATATTATGTATAAGTAAATATAAGAAATAGTAATAAACAAATAGAAAACAAGTAAATATAAGTAGATTAAGAACTAAGATAGAATACTAAAGTAGGCACAACTAGGGTTGTAAAGAAGTGGAATACAATAGACGTAGAGATAGGCACAGGGATGGAAGTAAGCATTGGTATGTATAAAGTTTATTAAAATAAGCACTGTAATACATAATATGTATAAGTAAATATTAGCAATAGTAATAAACAAATAGAAATCAAGTAAATATAAGTAGATTAGGAACTAAGATAGAATACTAAAGTAGGCACAACTAGAGTTGTAAAGAAAATGGAATACAATAGATGTAGAGATAAAGTTTATTAAAATAAGCACTGTAATACATATAATGTTTAAGTAAATATAAGAAATAGTAATAAACAAATAGAAAACAAGTAAATATAAGTAGATTAAGAACTAAGATAGAATACTAAAGTAGGCACAACTAGGGTTAAATGTAATACGATAGACGTAGAGATAGGCACAAGGATTGTATAAACTGTATAGGATACACCTTGTAAAGAAAATGTGAACAGAAAGTTGAGGATAGGCACACGTGGGTCTAGAATGTTAATACAGGACCGCCTGTAAAGAAAATGTAGAAGTGTAACCATAATAATTATATAAGTAGCAAATTAGTATAGGACCCTACTAGGGTATAGCATTTTATTTGTGTAGAGCGTAGTTTTTAAATTAGAGCGATAAGGTCTGTGAAATTTGATAAAGTCACAGGGAAAAGAATATTATGAAAAAAAAAAAAAAAAAAAAAAAAAAAAAAACCTAACCTAACCTAACCTTTTTTTTTTTTTTTTTTTTTTGTTTGCGCTGGGAAAAATGCATTACGCATGCCCACCCATCGGGGGACGGGTGGGGTATGTGGGACTCCCCGGTAGAACCGGTATACCCACTAAACAACCCAGCGGCATTCCCGCATCGTCTGAGTGGAGGGGGACTGGGAATCGGCAGAGCCTTTCCATCCTGCCCCCCGCCGACGACCGTCCGCCTTTACGGCGGGCTCGGCACACCCCTCCCGTCGGGTGGGAGGGGCCCAGGAATGACTGACGACGTGGGTGGTGAACAGTGCAATGCAGGAGACGAAGGCGCCCCCGCGCCTGTCTCCCGCTGTTCACCACCTGGAGGCGCGTGACGACGATCATACATCCGCCGTCTCACGCCCCGTCTTCGCCTGCGGAGCGGCGCCGCGAGAGGATCTTCCTCCCGCACGCGCTCCGCCGCCTCCTTCTGTGACATTACTTCTTCGCAGAAGGAGGCGACCGCTGCCCAGGCCCCCTCGCTTTCCAGCATCGAGTTGACGACGCCGGGAAGCGAGAGGTCCTGCCCGACCGCTGCGACCAAAGGTAGGCGCAGCTCGGACCAGGCCGGGCACACCTCGAGGGTGTGCTGTGCCGTGTCCTCCGCCGCGCCACAGTCGTGGCACGACGGGGTCTCCTCCCTTTGGATCCGATGCAGGTGCGATCCGAAGCACCCGTGGCCGGACAACACCTGCACCAGACGGAAAGAGAGGAAACCGTGGGACCGCTCGAGCCAATCCTTCAGGACGGGCCCGAGCGCGTCCAGTGTTCGGCGGCCGAATGCGGCAGTGGCGAGGTCCTCCGTCCAGTGATGGACGATTGCGTCCTTCGCTTCTTGCCGCACGGCCTCCCGCTCTTCTGCGGTGGGGGGCTCCCCTAGCGCCTTACGGCGCGCCGTCCATTCGTACACTCTGGTCAGCACCCACGCCTCGAGCTCCCAAGGAGGGGTGCCGGCCAGAGCGCACGCCGCAGAGAAGCCTACCGAGCGGTAGGCCCTCGCCACCCGCAGTGCAATGGCCCTTTGGGGCCTGCGGATGGCCGTGGCGTTCTCCCGCCTGTGGAGGGAGTCTGCCCAAATTGGGGCCCCGTAAAGGGCCATGCTCCTGAGGATGCCGGCATACAAGCGCCGGCATCGCGCCTTCGGACCCCCCAGATTCGGGAGGAGCCACGACAAGGCGTTCGCGGCCTTTAGCAGGCGCGTCGACAGCCCGCTAAAGTGTGGGCCGAAGCGCCACCTGCTGTCGAGGACAAGGCCCAAGTACTTCATCTGGGCCTTTACCTCGATCCTGACGCCCTCCACTATAATGTGGCCGTCGGGAGGGATGCGCTGCCGTGGACCGTGAAAATACACGGCCTCGGTTTTGTGCAGCGCCACCTTCAGTCCGAGGCGGCGAATCCTTCCTGCCACTAAGGATCCGCCGGCAGAGGCCAGACTGGCCGCCTCCCTGAAGTCCCTCCCCCGGGCGACGAGGAGGGTGTCATCCGCGTAACAGATGACGCTCGTGCCACGGAGGAGGGTGCCCCGCAGGAGCCAGTCGAATCCAATGTTCCACAGCAGTGGTCCTAGGACCGACCCCTGTGGAACACCGGACTCTGCGCCGTATCGCCTCACTGTGGCCGTCTTGTCCGAGAGGAGGACCACCCGGTCCTCCAAGTAGCTGGCCAAGAGTTGGCGCAGGTACTGAGGCACTCCGTGGTATCGGAGCGCCTCCAAGATTGTCGAGTGGGGGACGGAGTTGAAGGCGTTGGCTATGTCGAATGACACCGCCAACACTCCGTCGCCCGCCTCCACGGCCTCCCTCACCTGGCCCTTGAGTAGGGCCAGCGCGTCGACCGTCGAACGACCCCGTCGGAAACCGAATTGGGCGTCCGACAGGTCCGGCCCCACCGTCCCCAGCAGGCTCTTTAGCCGGTCGGCGATTATCCCCTCGAACAACTTACCGACCTCATCGAGCAAGACGATGGGCCGGTAAGCCGAGGGGGAGTCCGCCGGGCGTCCCTCCTTTCGGAGCAGGCATAGCCGCCCCTCCTTCCAAGGTTTCGGGAACCTCCCAGTCGTAAGACACGCGCTGAAGAGGTCCCGAAACCTCTCCTCCATGTGTGAGGCGGCGATGGCTACCACCCGTGCGGGAACGCCGTCGGGCCCTGGGGCTGTGTTCTTTGCGCGGAGGTGTAGAGTCCCCGCGCAAAGTTCCACCGCCGTCACCGGGGGGACCTCCTCCTCCGGCGGAGCCGCCTCCCGCGGGGGATCCATCACTGGCGGAGTGAAGTCGGTCCTGGACGGAAACAGGGACTGGACCACCCCGTCCAGCAATGCCGGCTCGAGGGTCTCCGTCAGTGGAAGACCACAGGGGCGCAGTTTATTCCGCGCCGCCTTGTATGGTCTTCCAAATGGGTCCCTGTCGAGACCCTCCAGCATCTCGCCGAATCTTCCGCCGCGCGCATAGCCGACTTCAAGACCGTCTTGGCGTCGACGTACGTGGCATAGAGGGCCTCCTCGTTGGTGGGGTCTCGGTGCCTGCGCCTTCGACTCCGCGTGTAGGCCCTCCTGGCCGCCACGCAGGCGGTTCGGAGCCCCGCCAGTTCCTCCGACCACCAATAGACGGTGCGGCGGGGAGCTGGGCGGCGAGACCGGGGCATGCTAGAGTTGCACACCTCGGTCAGGGACCTCCTCAGCTGAACCGCTGCGGCGTCCACGTCCAGGACCTCGACAGGAGGCGCGAGCCAGTCCTGGACGAACGCCGCCTCCTCCGCAGCCTCTCGGTCCAGGCGGGTGAGAGCCCACCGTGGGAACGCAGATTGGCCTGAGCCTGGAGCAATTCCCCGGGAGCTCTGGGTGGAGCTGATGTCGAACCGCACATATCGGTGGTCCGACAAGGTCTCCACCATCTCCACCCGCCAGTTCACGACGTGGGCGGCTAGCACGGGGGTGGCAAACGAGACGTCGACCACTGATCCTCCCCGTTGCCGCACACACGTGTGAACGGTCCCTCTGTTCAGGAGGGACACACCGCACGACGCCGCCCAAAACTCCACGGCGCGTCCCCGGACGTTGCAGGACCCGGCCGGGTTGCCCCAGGCCGTCGACTTGGCGGGGGATCCCCCACAGCGCATACTTCCACGTAGTATCCCCCGGGCAACGCCGTGTCTGACCACCGTAACGGAGTGGCAGACCGGCGGCTAAAGTGCGCTGTGACTCACAGACATAAATGCGGTCGTCTGTGACAATGTCGAAGAAAGCCATGCGTGACGCCTCCGGGCGCTTTTGTTTTAACCCGAGTCGCCCTTCTCAGGGCGATTCAAACGGCCCTTCTCAGGGCCAACGCAGTGGCCCTTCCCAGGGCCCATCCACCGGCCCTTCTAAGGGCCACGCTGAAGCAGGCCGCGCACCATCCGCGGCCAGCTTATCCAGTCTGCAGGCGGAGTTTTCGGACTCCGACGAGTCCACCATGGACACGTCGGCGGCCGAAAACGACCGCCTTCAGCGGAAGCGGACCTACCTGAGGGTCGGGTCCGGGGGCTCCTCGGAGTCGGTGGGAAAGTCGAAGAGGAAGCCGAAGTCAAAAAAGGCTTCGACTTCGGCTTCGACCCCCACCCACGACGTGGGCCTGTTGGACGCCGAGCGTCAGTTAGGCCTGGCGAGGAGGGATCAGCTCCAGCTGGACCTCGAGGAGAAGGTCGCTGCCAAGGAGCAGCAGGCGCGGGCCGCCAGGTCGAGGGCTGGATACGGCACATCCATTGTGCTGTACGCCGACCACTCCCTGGCAGAGCTGGAGCGTATGGCGCTCCAGGACAAGGAGGAGGTACTGGAGGTCGCCTCCAAGTCCTCCAACCTGAAGGGGACCTTTCAGAAGGCCCTCAAATGCCGGGCCGTGAGCATGCACGGCATCATCACCGAGTTGGTGCAGCGGACGGCCACGGACGAGACGCGGCAGCTGCAGGCGAAGGTGGATCGCCTGCAGTCCGAGGTCAGTCAGCTGCACCAGAAGCTGGCTGAGGTCACGGCTCGGCCTGCGCAACCAGCCCCTGGACAGGTGGTAGGAGGCTCCACCTCCTCCAATTGCAACCTTGAGGAAATATTCCGAAAGGTTGTCATGGAGGAGAGGGCCTTCACAAGAGCCTGCTTCGCAGGGATAGAGGACCGGCTCTTGCCGGAAAAGCGGCTCCGCCCGCCGCTAGCGGCGGATAAGAGTCCGCCACCGACGGAGCCGGTACCTGTACCTGCACAGCCTGTGGGAGACCCACCATCGGGTGTGCAGCCCCAGGCCTCGAAGCCCCCCAAGGGCAAGGGGAAGGGCAAGGGAACGGGCAAGAGGAGCACTGTGGCTCCTCAAACCCCCACCACAAGCGCGGAGGGAGCGTCTGCCACTCCGGCAGCCCACCAGAACACGCAGCGGGAGGACGCCATGCTTCCCTCCACCACCCCGTCCAACCGGGCGTGGACGGAAGTGGGCAAGGGGGGAAAGGCCAAAAAGCCCAAGCCCGCTGCGACTGCTTCGGCAGCCCAGAAGGCTCCGGCGGGCGGGAGGAAGTTGGTTCCTCCCAAAACTGCAGCGGTCGTGGTGACCATCACCCCGGAGGCCGCGGAGCGGGGCGAAACGTACGAGTCCGTCCTAAGACGGGCTCGTGCTAACGCGGATCCCTCCCGGCTGGGGATTGGAAACATCACGTGCCGCCGCACCCAGGCCGGAGCCCGGCTTTTTGAGTTCGGGGGCGATCAGCGCGGCGCAAACGCGGACCTCTTTGCAACAAAGTTGCAGGAGGTCATCGCGGATGTGGCCTTAAGGCGACCAAGGGACGCCTGCTCGTGGGCTTCAGCTCGGCTGTGGTCCGGCTGCTTGAGGACAAGCCTGCGCGCTGCTTCAAGTGCTTCGCGCCGGGCCACACCCGATCTACGTGTCCCTCCAAGTTCGACTGGGGAGAGTCTTGCTTCCGGTGCGGACAGGAGGGACACAGGAGTGCCACTTGCGGTGCCGCCACGCCACACTGCCCGGCGTGTGCTGCCAGTGGTCGCCCCGCGGGGCACAAGATGGGGGGCAGGAATTGCCAGCCGCCCACGAGGAAGGGCATAGTGCCGGCGCAGGTTCGCCCTGTCGCCGCCACCGCCGCTGTCGCCGCCGCTGTAACTCCAGCTCCAGCGGCGGTAGCTGAGGAGGGGGGTGCGATGTCGGAATAATGGTTTCCAATCATCGCATCCTCCAGGCGAACACCAACCACTGCAGAGCGGCCCAGGACCTGCTGGTGCAGGCCGTGGCTGAGTGGTCGGTGAACGTAGCGGTGGTCGCCGAGCCCTACTCGATCCCCAGCAGTTGGCTGGGTGACGACGACGGCTTGGTGGCACTAGCGGCGCGGTCCTCCACAGACTCCCCTCCCCTCTCGCTATTAGAGAGGGGACCGGGATACGTGGCCGCCGCGTGGGGAGAGGTAGCCCTCGTGGGCGTCTATTTCTCCCCAAACCGCCCTCTTCAGGACTTCGAGAACTATCTCGGAGTCCTGGCCGCCGTGGTCGGAAGGGCGGCACCGCGTCAGGTCTCCGTATTGGGAGACCTGAATGCCAAGTCGGTGACCTGGGGCAACCGGGCCACCGACCCTCGCGGGCGGGCAGTGGAGATGTGGGCGGCCTCCTCTGGGCTCTCCCTCCTTAACAGAGGGAACGTCCAGACATGCGTGCGGCGGCAGGGTGGCTCGATAGTGGACGTCACCTTTGCCACCCCTGCGTTGGCCGCGCGCGTGCTGAACTGGCGGGTGGACCTGGTGGAGACTATGTCGGACCACCGCTATGTGCGGTTCGACATCTCCGCCAGTGGCCCCGGAGCGGTGCAGCCCCTCTCGGGGCGATCACCGTTCCCGCGGTGGGCTTTCACCCGCCTGGACAGGGAGGCAGCGGCGGAGGCGGCGTTCATCCAGGACTGGCTGTCGCCGCCTACCGCCGGCCTGGATGTGGACACCGCAGCGGGCCAGCTGAGGGAGTCTCTGACCGAGGTATGCAACTCCAGCATGCCCCGGTCTCGCCGCCCGGCTCCCCGCCGCGCCGTCTATTGGTGGTCGGAGGAACTGGCGGGGCTCAGAACCACCTGCGTGGCGGCCAAGAGGGCCTACACGCGGAGTCGGCGGCGGCGTCGACGCAACCGGCCCGACGAGGACCGCCTCTACGAGGTGTACGTGGAGGCAAAAATGGGCCTCGATCGGGCCATCGCCGCCGCTAAAGACTCGGCGAGAGCCGAGCTGCTGGAGGGTCTCGACAACGACCCTTACGGGAGACCGTATAAGGCGGCGCGCAACAAATTGCGCCCCTTTGGTCCCCCGGTTGTCGAGACCCTGGAGCCCACATTTCTGGATGGGGTGGTTCAGTCCCTGTTTCCGTGCAGGGACAACTTCACCCCGCCAGTGATGTGTGGAGCCCCGCTGGAGGATGAGGAGGAAGAGGAGGCTCCCTCTCCTGTCACGGAGTCGGAACTTGGCGCGGCGATTGTGCATATCCGCGCCAAGAAGACGGCTCCGGGCCCCGACGGTGACCCGGCGAGGGTGGTGGCAATTGCCGCCACCCAAATGGAGGAGCGGTTTCGGGACCTCTTCAGCGCATGCCTTGCGTCTGGAAGGTTCCCGAAACCATGGAAGGAGGGGCAGTTGTGCCTCCTCCGCAAGGAGGGCCGCCCTGCAGACTCCCCCTCGGCATACCGGCCCATCGTTCTGCTCGATGAGGTCGGAAAAATGTTCGAGGGGATAATCGCTGCCCGCCTAAAGGGCCATATGCGGCGTATCGGGCCGGACTTGTCGGACGCTCAGTTCGGTTTTCGGGCTGAGCGTTCGACGGTGGACGCGCTGGCCTGCCTCAAGAGGCAGGTAAAGGAGGCGGTGGAGGTGGGGGACGGATTGTTGGCGGTGTCATTCGACATAGCCAACGCCTTCAACTCTGTTCCCCACAGCACCGTCCTAGAGGCACTCCGATTCCACGGGGTGCCTCGATATATGCGGCGTCTACTGGCCAGCTACCTGGAGGATCGGGCGATCGTCCTCGTGAACAGGGCTGGCCAAGTCCGGCGGTACGCAGTCGAGGCCGGCGTTCCACAGGGGTCAGTCCTGGGACCTCTCCTCTGGAACGTCGGCTACGACTGGCTCTTGCGGGGAACTCTCCTCCGAGGTACGAGTGTCGTCTGCTACGCGGATGACACTCTCCTCACCGCCCGGGGGGAGAGTTTCAGGGAGGCGGCCAACTTGGCCTCGGCGGGCGGATCCTTGGTCGCAGGGAGGATCCGCCGCCTAGGATTGACGGTGGCGCTGCACAAGACCGAGGCTGTGTTCTTCCACGGGCCTCGGCAGCGCCAACCACCAGACGCCCACATATTTGTGGAGGGCGTCCGAATCGAGGTGAAGGCCCAGATGAAATATCTGGGCCTTGTACTCGACAGCAGGTGGCGTTTCGGCCCGCATTTTAGCGGGCTGTCGACGCGCCTGCTGAAGACTGCGGGCGCCCTCTCGTGGCTGCTCCCCAATTTGGGGGGGCCCAGCGCGCGATGCCGGCAACTCTACGCCGGCATCTTGAGGAGCATGGCCCTTTACGGGGCCCCTATCTGGGAGGACTCCCTCCAAAGGCGGGAGAACGCCGCCGCCTTGCGGGCCCCCCAAAGGGCCATAGCCCAGCGGGTGTCGCGGGCCTACCGCACGGTGGGTTTCGCGGCAGCGTGTGCTCTGGCTGGCACCCCTCCTTGGGAACTCGAGGCGTGGGTGCTCGCCAGAGTATACGAATGGACGGCGGGGCGCAGGGCGAGAGGAGAACGCCCCGCCCCGGAAGAGCGGGAGGCCGTCCGGCGGGAGGCGAGGGACGCCATTGTCGTCCATTGGACGAGGGACCTCGCCACCGCAGCCTTCGGCCGTCGAACCCTCGACGCGATCGGGCCGGTCCTGCGAGACTGGCTCGATCGGTCGCACGGGTTCCTCTCGTTTCGTCTGGTGCAGGTGCTGTCCGGACACGGTTGTTTCGGATCGTACCTGCACCGAATCGGACGGGAGGAGACACCGTCGTGCCACGACTGTGGCGCGGCGGAGGACGCGGCGCGGCACACCCTCGCGGTGTGCCCGTCGTGGTCGGAGCCGCGCCGCAGTCTCACTGCGGTGATTGGACCGGACCTCTCACTCCCCGGTTTGGTGAACGCCATGCTGGGCGATGAGAGGTCCTGGGCGGCAGTGGCCTCCTTCTGCGAACACGTCATGTCCCAGAAGGAGGCGGCGGAGCGCGCGCGGGAGGACGACCCTCACGCGGCGGCGCTCCGAAGACGGAGGAGGGGTCGGAGAAGACGTCAGTATGACGGTCATCTCCGACTCCTCCCAGGTGGAGACCAGCAGGCAACGGGTGCGGGGGCACCCTTGCCTGTATTGCACAGGCCTTCACCAGTGTCGGACGGGAATGGCCAGGTGTTCCCGGCCATTCCCGTAGCCCCCCAGTTTAATGGGGGGCATGCGGGGACCGCCAACTAGGCGGGCATACGCCGGGAGGGCTGTGGAAGCAGAGGCTGAGCCAATTTCCCATAGCCCTCCCATCACGGCGTCGCGGGAACACCGCTGAGTTTTAGTGGGTATACTGCCACTCTGGCAGGGAGTCCCACATATCCCGTCTCGTCCCCCGACGAGCGGAGATGCGTAATGTCATTTCTCAGCGACAAAAAAAAAAAAAAAAAAAAGGCCGTCGACTTGGCGTTCAGGTCACCCAATATGGCGACCTGGCGTGGCGCCGCCCTCCCGACCACCGCGGTGAGGATTTCGAGAAAGTTCTCGAAATCCGAGAGAGGGCGGTTCGGGGAGAAATAGACGCCCACAAGGGCTAATTCTCCCCACGCGGCGGCCACGTATCCCGGTCCCCTCTCTAAGAGCGAGAGGGGAGGGGAGTCCGTGGAAGACCGCGTCACCAATGCCACCAAGCCGTCCCGATCGCCCAGCCAACGGCCAGGGACTGAGTACGGCTCGGCGACAGCCGCCACGTCCACCAACCACTCGGCCATGGTCTGCATCAGCAGATCCTGGGCCGCTCTGCAGTGGTTGGTGTTCGCCTGGAGGATGCGATGCTTGACCGAACTATCCATCGACAGACATCGCACCCCCTTCCACAACCGCCGCCGATGTCCCAGCCTCAGGGACGGCAACGGTGGCAGCGACAGGCCGGATCAGTGCCTGCGCTTTGCCCTTCTTAGGGGGAGGATTGCACTTCCTCCCCATCATCACGTGGCCTGCCGGGCAGCCACTGGCGGCACACACCGCACAGTGCGGCGTGGCGGCCTCGCAGGAGGCCGACTTGTGGCCTTCCTTGCCACAGCGGAAGCATTTGTCCGCAAGGTCGACCTCGGACGGACAAAGGGCCCGAGTGTGTCCGACTCCAAGACACTTGTAGCAGCGCAGAGGCTGGGCTGCAAGTGCCCGGACTACACCCGAGCTGAACCCGACAGTCAGCCGTCCCTTGGCTAGGACGGCTACAGCTGCGGCGACTGGGCACTCGAGGCGAATGGTGCCCATGCCGCCGCGGCCGGGCCTGATGGCCCGACCTTGCACTGCTGTGACGCCACAGCCCCCCATCGCAGCGACCGCCGCCACCACCTCCTCTTTGGTGACCGAGTCGTCGAGGTCGGTCACCTCCAAGGCCACAGACTTTACGGGCCTGGTGACCTTGGCCGCGTCGGCGATGACCTCTCGCAGCTTGGTTGCGAAGAGGTCCGCGTTGGCGCCGCCCTGAGCCCCCGGGAACTCGAACATTCGAGCCCCGGCCTGGGTCCGGCGGCAGGAGACTGTGCCGATCCCCAGCTGGGTGGGATCGGCATTGGCACGCGCCCGCATCATTACGGACGCGTACGTCTCCCCCCGCTCCACAGCCTCAGCGGTGAGCGTCACCACTACGGCTGCGGTCTTCGGAGGAACCAGCTTCCTCTTTGACTTGGCGGCGGGGGCCCCATTAGCTGCAGGAGCAGCAGCGGGAGCAGCGGCGTTGGGCTTCGGGGCCGACGTCTGCCCCTTTCCCTTTCCCTTGCCTGTTTTCTGAGGTGGGCCGGGAGGGGTGGTGGCGGGGGTGGCAGGGGCAGCCAGGGCCTTCTTTTTGCCCTTTTTCACCTTCGTCCACCCTTGCTGGTTCGATGGGGTGGTGGACGGAAGGTGGGCGTCCTGGGAGGACAGCTCAGGCTGGCGTGGCCTACTGTCCGCCGCGAGCGGCGGTCGCAGGCGTTTCTCCGGCAAGAGCCTGTCCTCTATGCCCGCAAGACAGGCTCTCGTGAAGGCCCTTTCCTCCATTACGACCTTGCGGATTACATCCTCAAGGTTGGAGGGCGGGGCCTCAGCCGCTGGTCTCGGCTCGGACATGTTTTTGTTCGGGCGGGCCGTCGCTTCAGCCAGCTTCAGGTGAAGCTGGCTGACCTCTGACTGCAGGCGATCGACTTTCGCCTGCAGTTGCCGCGTTTCGTCGGTAGCTTTCCGCTGCACCAGCTCCCCGACGATGCCGCGCATGCTGGCGGCCCTACATTTAAGGGACTTTTGGAAAGTCCCTTTAAGATTAGAGGACTTAGAGGCGACTGCCACTATCTCCTCTTCGTCCTCCTCAGCCATCAGCTGCAGCTCCGCAAGGGAGTGGTCCGCATAGTGGACGCGGGACGCGCCGTACCCGGACTTGGCCCGGGCGGCGTGCGTCCGTTGCTCCGTGGCCGCAACCCGCTCCTCCAGGTCTTGTTGGACCTGCGCCCGCCGAGACAGGTCCAACTGGCGTTGGGCTTCTGCCAGACCCACGTCGTGGGTGTCAGACACCGGCCTCTTGGCCCTCGGCTGTGACGCCGTGTCCGAGGAACCCCCAGACCCCTTCCGCTGATAAGCCCGCTTCATTGTGTCCCGACGAGCAATCGCCGAACCACATGACATGATGGACTCGTCGTCGGAGTCCAGCAACTCGCCCGCCGAGCTATAGAAGCTAGTCGCAGACGGCGCGCGGCTAGCCTCTGATGCCGAGGCACCCTCAGATTGGCCCTGAGAAGGGCCTTTTGGTTGGCCCTGAGAAGGGCCTTTTGGGAGGCCCTGAGAAGGGCCTTTTGGTTGGCCCTGAGAAGAGCCTTTTGCTTGGCCCTGAGAAGGGCCTTTTGGTTGGCCCTGAGAAGGGCCTTTTGCTTGGCCCTGAGAAGGGCCTTTTGGTTGGCCCTGAGAAGGGCCTTTTTTAAAACGCCCGGAGGCGGTCCTCAATTGCCTTGGCATAGCCTCCGCAGGTGTCGTAGATGCCGACATGGAATAAAATTGGATAATAAGATAAAATACGCTACGACTGCACAGTGCACTTTAGCCGAACACCGGTCTGCCACTCCGTTACGGTGGTCAGAACCGGGTCGTTGCCCAGGGGACGCGACGTGGACGCAAGCACTGTGGGGTGGTCCCCCAACCTAACCTAACCTAACCTTTTTTTTTTTTTTTTTTTACGGGGGGAAATCCTCATGGACTACCTCCGCCTGGGGAAAAGGCGGAGGGGCGTGCCGGACTCTTACCGGCTAAAACCACCCCGGTGTCTCCTCGCACGTGCGCGCGGGGCTGCGGGAATCCAAATTCTTCCGCAGCCCCACACTAGTGCTGGCCCGGTCTGTCCGGGGCTCGTCTCCTGCACGGGGTAGTGAGATGTTTAACTACCCCGTGCATCGTCTCATAGGCGCGCGCCGACACCCGCGCGCGCCTTCGCCTCGGGTCCATCAAATAGGGGGCGAGGACTTCCCCAAGTCCCGCGCCCCTGGACCCATTCATGGGGGCCGGAAAAGGGCGTTGTCCGCCCTTCTCCTGCACCCGGTGCGCCTTCTGCGGCCGGGGAAGGGAGTCGAGATCTCCCTCTCCCGTTCCGCAGTTTCCTTCTGCGACATCACGTCCTCGCAGAAGGAAACCACCGCGTCCCACGACTCTGCGCTACCGACCATCCTCCGCACTACGGTCGGCAGCGACAGATCGCCTCCTACTTCATTTGTGAGGACACAGCGCTGCTCCTCCCAAGCTACACACTCGGCGAGCGTGTGTTGCGCCGTGTCCTCCCCGCAATGGACGCAATGGTGGCACCGAGCGTCCGGCTCCCTGTTTATGCGGCACAGGTACTTGCCGAAGCAGCCGTGCCCCGACAGCACCTGCGTCACCCTAAACGACAGGGAGCCGTGCCTTCTCCCGAGCCAGTCGTCGAGTACTGGCCGGATCGCCTCGACGGTAGCGAGGCCGGCACTAGGGCGCAGAAGCCTTTGCCGCCATTCCGCCACCAAGACCTGACGGAGCTCTTCTCGGCGCAGCGCGATCTGCCGCTGCACCGGCCTCGAGCCCCGTGCCCGATCTTCCTCGCGCCATCGATGTAATGACGCGAGTACTTTCGCCTCTAGGTCCCAGGGCGGAGATCCGGCCAGGACACAAGCCGCCTCGTAGGAAATCGTGCGGTACCCGCGGGCGACTCTGACGGCCATCGCCCTCTGCGGTTTGCGCAGAATGGCGAGAGTGCCGGCCGTCATGTCCATCGCCCACACAGGGGCCCCATACAGGGCCATGGACCGCACGATTCCCACGTACAACCGCCTACAGGCGGCGCTCGGGCCCCCCAAGTTAGGAAGCAACGTTGAAAGCGCGCCCGCTGCACCCATCAGCTTCGGTGCCAGCCGCCGGAAGTGGGGCCCGAATTCCCATCGGCTGTCGAGCACCAATCCCAGATACTTCATGGTGGACTCGACAGCTATCCGGGCCCCGCTGACCACGATGTGTGATCCCGGCGCCGGCGCACGTCGGGGGCCATGAAACACCATGGCCTCCGACTTGTTTAGGGCCACCTCCAAGCCCAGGCGCCGGATGCGGTTCACCACCTGTGACACCGCAGCCGTGGCTATCAACGTCGCTTCCCTGTACGAACTCCCCCGGGCAGCGACAAGCGTGTCGTCCGCATAACACGTCAAGTCGGCGCCCGACGGGAGCTCGCCTCTCAGCACCCAGTCGTAGCCGATGTTCCACAGGAGCGGTCCCAAGACCGATCCCTGTGGAACACCGCACGACATGAGGTGCCGACTGGCACCGTCACGTCCCCGATAGGTGACGCATCTATCCTCCAGATAAGCCCCTACCGTACGGCGGAGGTAGGGAGGCACGCGATGGTATTTCAGAGCCTCCCGAATACAACTCCAGGGTAGGGTGTTGAATGCGTTGGAGATGTCTAAAGACACCGCCAGCACCACCCCACCCTGGGACACCGTCTCCTCCGCCAGGGCCCTCACGCGCATGATGGCGTCTATGGTGGAGCGCCCCCGACGAAAACCGAATTGGTGGTCGTCCAGGTCCGGCCCCTCCCTGCACAAGTGGCTGACGAGGCGATCTGCGACAATGCGCTCAAAAAGTTTGCCCGCCTCGTCGAGCAGCACTATGGGCCGATACGCGGACGGGGAGTCCGCGGGGCGCCCCTCCTTCCTGAGCAGGACTAGCCTCCCCTCCTTCCACACACTGGGAAACTGACCCTGCTCGATACATGCCGTGAAAAGCCCCCTCAGCTGGGGCTCTAGCTCCTTCAGAGCCAGGACGAGAGCTCGACCAGGAACTCCGTCGGGTCCGGGCGCTGTGTTCTTAGCCCGGAGTCGCGACACGGCCGCTCTCATCTCTGCTTGCGTCACCTCGGGGACATCGGTGCCCTCCTCTTCTGGAGAGTCTGTGGCTGAGGGCGAAGCCATCGCCGGTGGAACGTGTCCCGCTCGCTCAGGGAAGAGGGCGCCGCGGAACACTGGGCCGCCTTGTGGCCGGGCTGACCGCAGCGATAACAGAGTTCACTACGGTCAACCTCAGCGGTGCACTTTGCCCGGACGTGGCCCTTCTCCAGGCACCGGAAGCACCGCAAAGCCCGGGGCTGCAGGAGTTTCACCCTCGCTGCAACCCAGCCAACCAGCAATCTGCCGCTTAAGGCGATCTTGTTCGCCGACGCCACAGGGCACCGAACCCAGACCACGCCGAGTCCGGTGGCGTCGGTGCGTATATCGCCGACCCGCACCTTGTCCGGCTGACACTCTCCGCTTTGGGCAACGGCTGCCACCACCTCTTCAGAGGTCACGGAGTCGTCCAGACCAGCAATCCGCACCTCTGCGGTTTTCATTGGCCTGGAGACCCGGACGTCCTCAGGGCTGAGGACCTCCCTCATCTTGGCGGCCAGAGCGTCCGCCTTTCCGGCACTTCCACTCGCAGCACCAGCCACCTCGAAGAGCCGCGCACCCGTGGCAGCCTGCCTGAGGGTGACGGACTGAAGACCAAGATCTGATAATTTGATCTTGGCCTTGGCCTCGGCAATGACCGACTGGTACGTTACTCCGCGCTCCGCAGCTCCGGGCTGTAGCGTGAGCGTCACAGCTTCGGAACGCGGAGCACGTATCGCCGGTCCTTTGCGACCGCCTTTGGCAGTCCGCCGCTCAGGCTGCGCAACCGCCTTTGCGGTTCGGCCGGGGGCGCGCGCTGTTGCTGAGGCCGCCTTGGCGGCTTTGCGGGCCTTCTTGCGGCCCACGACTGTCGCCCAGGTCTCACCCTTAGACCCGACAGTCGTGGGCTGATCGCTCGATGGGGCTCCCTCCACGGGCTTTTTCACACCCTCCGCGGGCTTCCCCTTCCGAGGCGCAGGTCTCGGCAGCTTCTCAGTCCTCCGCCGTGTATCGGCCGCTAGGGGCGGACGGAGGATTTCCGCAGGGAGGCGCCGAGAAATCGCCTCCATACGAGCATTGACCATGCTCCCGCACTGAAGCATGCAGAGCCGGACAATGCGCTCGACCTCGTCGTCGGTGTGAGCGCTTGCCGGTCTCAATGCGGGAGCCGGGGCCACTACCGATGCGGCATCAGTGGACGTACGTCGCTGCTGCTGCTCGCTCAGTGCAGCGACTTGTCGCCGGAGGTCCTCCAAATCATTTCGGAGACGGTTGTTTTCCTCCTGCAACTTCGCGACCTCGTCTGAGGCCGTCCTGTTGAGGAGGATGCCAACCGCCTCCTTAATGTCCGCGGCAGCTTCCTTCAGACCGCGGGTGAACGTGCCCTTCAGGCTGCCGGATTTGGTGGCAACCTTCAGGACTAAGTCCACCCCGTCCAAGGCAAGCTGACTTAGGGCCACCGCAGATGGTTCCCCCCCTTCCGCCGCTAGAGCAGCGCGTCGCTCGCGTGCGCGTCGGGCCATTTCCGACACTTCGTCGGCCGCGACGGCTTTGCGCTGCTCTCTTCTGGTGGCGTTGAGCTCCGCCTTTGAGCTCCCTAGCGAGGCACAACTCTCGCCACCAGGGTCCTCGGTAGTGACCCCCATGTCACTTTCTGCTTCGCTGGCCGCCGGAGTATTGGGGCGCACGAACCTACCCTGTGCGTTCCTCCGCGGCCGTGAAGCACTCACCCCTCTCGAAGCCTGCCGACCTCTCCTCGTGGTCGGCAACTTCGGGGCCAGCGGGCCTTCCTCTTCTGAGGACAGACCTCCCACCTGAGCAGGGTCGCGTGGACGTTTCCTAACGGAAGACGGTCCACGCGGCCCTCCGTCAATATTTTTAACAATACTGCTTCCAGTAATATTATCAGCAACAGGGGCCTGGTCGCCTACCCCTGCGCGTCCGTCGGTAACCAATTTATCACTCGCAGGCCCGGGTACCTGCGAGCGCCGGGCGTCAGCCGGGGCGCATGACAAATCTCTTTCTGTTTCTGACATTTCCATTTTACGAAATGGGTGGTACGCACATCACTTCCCCAAGGCAATGCGGCCGCTCTTTTTGGGAGAGTATTTGATCCTCCCATGGCCCGCGGATGCCTCCGGTGCAGGATATACCGCCCGCTGCTCGGTATCTACAAACTATTGCTACTAACCTAAATTTTTTTTTTTTTTTTTTTTTTTTTAATGTTTTTTTTTATTTTTTTTTTTTCCCCTTAAGTAACCTATAACTAACTTAACCTACCCACCACCCGGCACCGTGGCTCAAACACCTCGCCACGGATGCTCCAAGACCGCAGGTTGAGGAGCAACCCACGGTCTTCACCACCTCGGTCACTGCGACGTACACGCCGCGGAGACCCCTAGACCACGAACTGTAAAACGGCCCGCGGTCTACCCCATCTTGCTCCCTAATCGTGCACTCTGCAGCTGCAGAGCGCAGATAGAGAGCCCTCGGGAGCGACTCCTCCGCTCCGGCAGAAATTCGCCACGGACAACAATCTCCTCTTTCCCACCCCTCACGAGGAGATTGTTGCCCGCACCCAGGGTGCACCGGCCCAGCGCCTGCTCGTCCTCAAGAAAACAAAAGGACCAGCAGCCACTGAGCACTCGGGGAGGTTTTCTGCCAGGCACCCCAACCTAACCTTTTTTTTTTTTTTTTTTTTTTTTTTTTTTTTTTTTTTTTTTGTCGCTGAGAAATGCTTTATGCATCCCCGCTCGTGGGGGACGAGACGGGGTATGTGGGACTCCTGTCGAAATCCGCACTCGACAGTCTACCCACTAAAACTCAGCGGTGTTCCCACAACGCCGTGATGGGAGGGCTATGGGAAATCGGCTCAGCCTCTACTTCCACAGCCCTCCCGGCGCATGCCCGCCTAGTTGGCGGGCCCCGCATGCCCCCCATTTAACTGGGGGGGCTACGGGAATGGCCGGGGACACCCGGCCACTCCCGTCCGACGCTGGTGGAGGCCCGTGCAATACAGGCAAAGGGCGCCCCCGCACCCACCGCCTGCTGGCCTCCACCCGGGAGGAGCCGGAGGTGACTACCAGACCGGCGTCTTCCTCGACCCCTCCCCTCTCCGGAGCGGCGCCGCGCGAGAGAATCATTCCGCGCGCGCGCGCCGCTGCCTCCCTCCGGGACACGACCGCCTGTTCCGCATCGGCGGCCCTGCCCAGTCTACGCCCACTCACCTCCCTCTGTAAGCAGAGGAGGAGTGGACGTATCTGCCCTCTGTAGCCCGGTTCCCTTCACCGACCATCAAGCATGATCGGCGATTGGAACCGCGACCTTTCCCCGCTTGTTGAAGATTAGCCGCCAGCCCCAATTGTCCCCCAAAACCGCACTGGGAGAAATTGGAGCCGACGTTGCCCAGGGTGCGCCACGATCATCAGGGGGTATCGCACGATCTCCTACGAGGCGGCGTGCGTACTGGCCGGATCCCCGCCCTGGGACCTCGAGGCGAAAGTACTCGCGTCGTTGTATCGGTGGCGCGAGGAAGCGAGGGCGCGGGACCGATGCAGCGACACATAGAGCTGCGTCGGTCTCAGCTTCGCGAGGTCCTGGTGGCGGAATGGCGGGACAGGCTTTCACGCCCTACCGCCGGCCTCGTCACCATCGAGGCGGTCCGGCCGGTGCTCGAGCGCTGGCTCGGGAGGAGGCACGGCTCCCTGTCGTTTCGGGTGACGCAGGTGCTCTCGGGGCATGGCTGCTTCGGGAAGTACCTGTGTCGCATAAACAAGGAGCCGGACGCCCGGTGTCACCACTGCGTCGACTGCCGGGAGGACACGGCGCGGCATACGCTGGCAGAGTGTGCCGCTTGGGAGGAGCCGCGCCGTGCCCTCATCTCAGAAGTAGGCAGTGACCTGTCGCTGCCGGCCGTAGTTGAGTCGATGGTCGGCAGCGACGAGTCCTGGGACGCGGTGGTTTCCTTCTGCGAGACAGTCGTCTCGCAGAAGGAGGCTGCGGAAAGGGAGAGGGAGATCTCGTCCACTCACCCGGCCCGCAGAAGGCGCAACGGGCGTCGGCGGAGGGCGGACAACGCCCTCTTCCAGCCCCCCTAAATGGGTCCAGGGGCGACGGACTCGGGGACGTCCGTCGCCCCCCACACGCCAGGACCCGGGGTGGCGGCGCGTAGTGTTCCACGCGCGCCCCTTTTAGACGTCACGGGGGGAGTCAAACACCTCACTCCCCCCCAGACCCGAAGTGGCCCGCAGGGGCGGGCCGGCACAAGTCGGGGGTTGCGGAAGGATCGTACGTTCCCGCGACCCCCGGCGTAGGTGTGAGATGGAACACCGGGGTGGTTTTTAGTCAGTAAGAGTCTGACAGACCCCGCCGTCCGCCCCAGGGCGGCGGACATCCATGAGGATTTTCCACCCCGGAAACAAAAAAAAAAAAAAAAAAAAAGGGTGCGCCACGAGGAGGCTCTTCAACATGCACCCCACCCCAACCTATGAACCAACGAACTATCTTTGAAATTTTGACAATAACTCAGAATTATCAATATTGTTATTGAGGATTTTCAATAAGAATAAACAGTCTGCAATTTTACGTCGCTCCACCAGTGGTAGCAGATGATACTTTTTACAGAGTCCGAGATAACCGGTAAAAATAAAAATAAAAAATATAAAAAAAAAAATAAAAAAAATATAATATATATAAAATTATTAATATTTTATTTTTTATAACACTATCTTTAAGAACGGTATTTACCAATAATTATTATATTTTTTCCAAAATTTTATGTAAAAGGACTCCAAAGATATTGAATTTTTTTTAATTTTTCTAATTAAATACAAACTATTAGTCCTAAAAATATTTTGACCACAGAATCGTGTTCTGAACACCTGTCTCGACTTGTTTAAGCCCAAAGTTGCCCCCTATAGCTCCAGGAACGGAGAAATTAGACTTTTTCAGCCATATTGGTTTTTATGGTTGACCGCTTCAATAGTGATTATCTCTGGAGCTATTGGGCGCAGAACTTTCGGATTTTCATAGTTATTAGGAGTGTATGAACGGGAACATTCGTTGTAAATTTCAGGCGTTTTTCAGGCCTGAAACTTTTTGGTCCTGAAATTTATTTTGCCGAATAGGGGAGGTTAAGTCGAACACCGCATCCAAAACCGCGTCTCTCTCCGACAAACGGGCACGGAGCTGCAGCTGCCCAAAGTCAACCTTTGACATTAGGGCGGCCATCTTGAAATTTTTCAATCCATCGTAGCTCCGGGCTCGGTGGTCGTAGAGGTTCGCCGTTTCGACACTCTGGATTGTGGGGACAAAGCCTATCGTGCGGAGTAGGTTTCGAGAGTATTCGGGCCTGAAATTTTCAGGATCCCGGAGTTTGCCACGCGCAAAAGAACAGGTCGGGGCAGGTCTGGGGAGCCCAAACTCGGGTGTTCTGCGACCACCCGAAGCGGAGATATTACCTGTCAAACATTGACACTGACAGCTGATCCGCCATTTTTGGAAAATTTTAAACATTCATATCTTCGCAACGGAGGGTCGCAGAGCGACGGGATTTTGGAGGTATAGGATAGATGACTGTGTTCTGTCGGGTGGGATACGTTTCAGGCGTTTTTCGGATGTCAAAACTTTTCGGCCTGAAAACTGTTTCAGTGGATGGGTCTCACCAAGCCAAGTGCGGAGAGCCCGAGCACGGGGTTTTTAGGGCCAGCGGAACCGGAGATAACCTATAGTAACCATTTTTCTACCTCCATCTTGGGAAAAAACCCAAATCTTTGAGCCGGGATAGCTCCGGAACCGCTTGGTGGAATTGTTTCGAGTTTGGGGTCATCTGAATGGGCTCGGGGAGATCTATCCATTGAAGATAGCAAATCAGCTCTACATTGAGTTGACTTTTAATTTCTCTCTACATCGGCAGTTTTGACATCTGAAAGAAAAAATTTCTCCTATTGTTTATTTTTTGTGTACGCAGAAAGCTGTAATACAGACATTAAAAGACCTGACTGTGGCGGCTTGCCGCTGGACGATCACAAACCGATTATTAGTCCAAAAAACACAGAAAGAGACCAAAATTAATGAATAATAGTTAGTAATAAAATTTGTTTTAGACCTAAATTAATTATCTTAATTATCTTGACGTATACCATCTGCCTGACATTGACACTTTTCACCCCATTTTTATACAATTTCACTTATCTTGCTTATTTTTAACATTATACAATTATACAACTGACATTTATTCACCCCATTTTATACAATTTTACTTATTTTACTTATCCTTGACTTTATACAACTCTTTTGCTTCCTTTACAAAGTAAAAATACATAGTTTTAATTAGGGCGCCCCTCGGACATTATAAAATGCTTAGAACTCCATCAAAAGAAAAAATGGACAACAAGGACTCGGACAAATCACCGACGATGAGTAACAATACTTTTACAAAAAACACACCATTCAAAAACATTGGTGACTTGGAGGCTGGGAAGCCGGAGGCTCCAGCTCAGAAGAAGCCTCAGACTTCATCTTCAACCGAGCCTAAGCCACCAACAAACAGAACGTCCGCAGAGGTGCCTACGCCAACCATCTCACCAAAACAAAAAAGGGAACACCCAGTCAGAGTGACGGAAGCACGCGCCTGTATTAGAAAGGCGAAAACCGCTCTGGGAGAATCCCGCAACTTACGGGCTGACATTAAGACAGATGTCACACAGGCGGTGGAACGATTGTTCCAACTGGTAAAGGAGGCCGAGAGTGCAAAATCGACGCTAAGAAGTACAGACAACCACAAAATAACAGAAGGGATACAGACACAACAGGTAGTACAAGACGATAATAGTGAAGCAAAACAAGGCCATCTGACTCAAATTATAGAACAGCATGCAAGACTTATTATAGAAAATAACCTAAAAATGGAAGAGTTAAAGAAAGAGCTAGAGACAGGAAGAAAAACTATAGAGAACATAGCCACTTACGCAAGTATTGCAGCCACCGCTCCTAAAAACCCTATTCCTGAGCACACAGCTCTCCACTCCATAGCGGTCACATCGACCGACCAGTTGGAAACTGGAGACGAGGTGATCGAGAGAATTAGGAAGGCGGTGAACGCAAAGGACGGCTTTGTAACGGTAGACAGAGTCAGAAAGGCCAGAGACCGAAAGGTAATAGTGGGATGCAGAACGCAGGAAGAGAGGCAAAAGGTGAAAGAAAGGCTGAGTGTGGGAGGGAACCTCCTAGTGGAGGAAATGAAAAATAAAGACCCGCTGATGGCCTTGAAGAGTGTCTTCAGTTATAATACTGACGAAGACATCTTAAGTGCTTTCAAGAAGCAAAACGCAGACCTCGTCTTAAATCCCTCGCTTTGCTCGTGATTTAAGTTTTTAACACCCTCGCTACGCTCGGGAGTAAACCTCGAGTCCTTCATTGCGCTCGCGATTTAAATCGTCACCCGCGACAGAAGACACTGCTTTATCCCCTTGGTTAGGTAATAATCTACTATTTATGCATGGCACGTACTGGACGCTTTTTAGCTTTTTTAGCAGACAAACATGGACTTGCAGCGTTAGCGTTCTTTATCGAAGAAGTATCAGTATACAGGTTAGTTTGTATATTATTATTATCTGCAGAAGGTGAAGCAGGGTCTGCAGCGGCATTGTAACCTGAAGTACTTGCAACGTTAAGGACGTTATGTGCACCAAGAGCGGGTAAAACGGATCTCTTTTGTTCATCAAACTTAGGTCAGTATTAATGTCAACGGTAGGACAACATTCTCAAAATTGTACAAAGAAGTTTCCAGGTGAGTATCTAGGTAAGCTGGAGTAGACAAATCTGGGTCTGCAGCATCAACATAGTATGTCAAAGGTGTCGCAACATTATGGTCAGATACAATTACTGGAGCTAGTGTATTTGGTTCTGTGTCGCTAACAACGTACATCGAAGGTATAACGGCATTAAGGTCACTATCGACATCCACTGGGGCATTGTTTTCATTCACATTGCTCGTGGATAAGGTGACATTTTTATCCGGGGAATTATTTACAATACCTAGTTAGAGAAGATGAAGATAATACATTTTCTTTGTTACGTTTTGTACTTGACTTTTTAATAATTATGTTTGAAATTATGTTATTGTTTTTATTTGTGTCAGCTTTTACAGGACTATTAATCGGTATAGCATCGTTGTCATAATAAGGATGGGATAGTGAAGACGTATTCATAGACGTGCTAAAAGTATTGTCCCTATTACTGGTGGTTGAATCCATAATTATTGTTTCTGGTTTCTTGGCACGTTTTGCAGCTCGTTCAGAGTCACTGTCTTCTACAACGTCACTATCCGAAAACATACTCGGTTGTGAATGTTGTGATATATTGTGTGGCATATTAACTGCGAGCTCTACTTGTTGGGTTGAACTGAAAATAAGAGATAAAGTCACAGACAATAGGTATTGTAGTGACACAGAGCCAGTCACTTACCTCCAGTACCAGAACCAACCCATACCTTTACCTCCAGTACCGTACCACCTGCATAACATAACCGATACCTACCCTGCGTTGTTTGACAAATTAGTTAAAGGAACAGAGAAAAAGACCGCCCTGAAAAGGACGTACGTGACTCCGTTAAGAAATAAGAAGATCGCTCTGAAAAGAACGGTTTGGGCTCAGGCTGACGACATGCGTGAAGACATCGAAGCAGCAGAGGTGGACGCACGACGCGGTAGAAGCCACGCGGCGCGACACGGAGGCACACGACGCGAAGACACGCAGAGATGTTCACGCAACGCCGTCAGCCCGAGGAAAGGACGCGCGCGTTTTTTTTTTTTTTTCCTAACTATGGCATCTCGTAGTAGACCTAGAGAGGTCGTTACTACTTAACCGGACTATCCTGTGGTTGCCTTAAGTGAAACTCAAAGCCTCCAGCCAGGGGCGTATTATTACATACTAAGCGACTATCACCTAAGGGCACCCCTGTGGGGTACGAACCTCGCCTTAGGGCGTCGCTGGGGGGGGGGACGGGGGACAGCAAGGTGGGACAGGCTGGATCAGATTTTTCTTATTATTAAGCTTGATGAGGTCGGCGTTTCCTAATTGACTACTCTCTGAGAAGAAACGCCGAAATAAACTCAGAGGTCACAGTCGGGGGGGGTTTATATTTACGGGCTCAGCTACGGCGCGGGCTGGCGCTTCGTCGGGCAAGGGTCGGGGGGGACGATTAAGTCGGGGGGTTCGCGAGGTACCTCGGCGGCGAGGACAGAATGACGGTTTGTGTAATTTGTGCACTGTACTGGTGGCCCTATTGCTCTCCTGGCGGAGTGTTATGGGGTCATCGGGGTCGGTGAGGACATGCCTTGGGCGGCGGAGGTGGCTGATTTTAGAGGGGACATAGCCTGCGGCCTTGACAACCAGAGGGTTGCGATGTTTGTCGGAGGTGTCGAAGAAACGCTTGGAGTTGCGTTTCATGAATTGATGGATAGTGGGGATTTTGAGATCTAGGTGGAGTATTTCGTTACGGACATACCAGGGGGAACCTGTTGCCCTACGAAGGACACGATTTTGTAGGGCCTGCATCCTATGGATGTGATGGGGTTTGGCGTGTGCGAAGACTGCACTAGCATAGGTCATGATTGGGCGAATGCACGCTGTGTAAATGCGTAATTTACACCTGAGGGATAGTTTGCTGCGTGCATTCAGAACGAAGTGGAGTCTACCAAGAGCGAAGGCGGCGCGCGAGCGGGCCTTCCTTATATGCTCTGCGAAGGATAGGTGCTCATCGAGGATGACACCGAGGTATTTGGCTCGCTTCTCCCAAGGGATCGGCTTGCCTGACATAGTGATCGGTTGGGGGGGGGGGGGGGGGGGGGGGGGCTGAGGCCGTGTCTCGGTCTTGTGAATAGGACCGCTTGGCTTTTGTCGGGATTGACTTCTATTCTCCACTTTTTAAACCACTCGCCGAGTTGGTTGACTGCGGTTTGAAGGATACGAGCTATTGGAACTTTGCCATTACCGGTGTAGCTGTTAGTAGCTTAGTAGTGTTGGAAGCCAACGCTTATGTGCTCGACGATACGGTGGACCTGTTGAACGCAGGAGTGCTGGGTTCGAAAACCGAATGGTTCGTTTGGGATGAGGCCCTTTGTTTCGGCGTAATTTCTGAGTCGCTTATAAATAAGTCTCTCATAGATCTTACCGAGAACATTGAGCAGGCTGATAGGGCGGTAGCTGGTGGGCTCGGACTTTGGCTTGCCAAGCTTTGGGATACCGATGACGGTAGCTTTTTTCCACTGTTGTGGGAAGATATTGTTGCTTAAGGCACGAAGATGGTAACCATTAGCATTATTAGGTGGGCAGGGAATAGTTGGAACACCCTATTGGTGATTCCGTCTAGGCCGGGAGCTTTCCGGGGTTTAAGTGCCTTGATAATATCCTGCACTTCGTCTGGAGTGACTGGAGGCAGAGGATACTCAGGGTCTTCGACAGGGGGGAGGGAAGCTCTGTGTTCAACTTCAGCGTCGACCTGAGAGAGGTGAGCTTGATCGACTGGTTGAGAGCTGGGTGTGCATTGAGCCTCGAGACTGATGGCGAGGCATTCAGCTTTGTCGACATCGTCATAAGCGATTGTCTTATCGGGGCGAATCTGGGGGGGCATGGAAACCACTTCCTGGGATTTGAGTTTCCTCTGAAGGTCCCAGAAGGCCAGATGGGTAGGCTCTAGCTCGCTCAGCATCCTGTCCCAGCCCGCAGTACGCAGCTCCGCTATGCGTTTCCTTACAGATCTCTGTAAGTAGCGCATGTGGGCTTTGTTCGCGTCGCAGGGAAAGCTGCTGTAAGCACGGACCGCTGCGTTCTTCTCATTCAGCAGTTCACGTACAACGTCCGGCAATTTCCAGTGACGGTCATCCGTCGCTGACATCTGTCATGTCACCTCCGATATTACATAATTCAATAATAAATTATTGAAAAATGAGAAGATGTTGACGAGACAAGCCGCACGCCAAGCACGACTACCACCTCCGGACTCTTCGCTCAGCTCCGCCTCGCCGCCGCCGGTATCCAGCCCCTCTGTGAGCGCTGTGACGACACCGGCCGCGGCAGTTGCGTCGAGCTCGAGCGACGAGTATTTCTCTCCGCCCACGTCGCCACCACCTGCTCGTCGACGGGGAGGACGCCGGCCGCCGGACGGCTTAGGACCTCGAGGCCCAACGGCCTCTGATAGGGTCCCAGCTCCCAGCGGAAGTGTGCAGCGCATGAGATGGACGAGATCCATTAATGAAAATGTCATGCGCTCATACTATGGGGCTACAGAGGGGGGAAACAATCTGACCGCGTACCGTGTTCGGATGCTCTCTCTTTTTCAGGTGCTTGAGCCAGCTGTCAACGTTTCGGCACAACGACTGTCGGATCAGGTGCGAGTCATCCAGCGTAATCATATGTTGGATGACTCTGTACTTGATCGCCTGCGAAGTGAAATGCAGAGTGGCCATATCATCGCACCCCAGTCGCAGACTGTTGTACATCCGCAGCCCAATACAACGCATGCTGACGAAGGGAGTAATGATAGGGCTACAAATGTAAGTAGCCAGTGCAATGAGCAATTGAGGAGTGCTTTGGAGGATGCGATTCAGGAATATCGCTTCATGCCGCCCGAACTTAGGCCACGCTTACCTCGTTTGCCCATGCATAACAAAAATAGGGCGCTGGTGGCGGTCCTGGATTCGCAGTTATCAAACTATTTTGATACCTGCGAAGACCTCACCGATATTCATTCGATTCTGTACTGCGCGGCAGTAGCAGCATGTCGTGTAGCTCACGTCAAATTTGCAAATGACACTAGAGCTACACGACCGAAACCAAACGTACCAGCTTGGCAGTGCAGAATTGAACGCCGTATTGGTGGGGCCAGGACGCTCATCGGCAAACTAATCTGCTTCAAGGAGGGCAATACTCGCCCTAGAGTGATGCGCTTTGTGAGACGGGCATTCTCAGGGACTGATATCAGTCCCCAAGACTATATGTCTTGTGTCACAGAGCGCATCGACTTCCTGAAGCAGAAAGTGTATGCATGGGCAAACCGTATTCGTCGGTATAGGCGGCGGTATACACTCAGAATCGCACCTTCCAGAGCGATGAAAGGTGGGTTTATAGGGGTTGGGAGCGACCGGACCATGGTGTGACTGAGACGTGCCTACCGGATGATGATGCCATGTGTTCCTTCTGGCGCAGTATCTGGTCGGTACCTGTCAGTCACACCGAAGGTGATTGGACTCGGGAAGTCGAGCGAGCCTGCTCGTTATATAATTTTAGCTGCAGCTCCCAGAAATTGAGACAAAAAATATTGAATATCATGACAACGCAATATCAAAACGTGTCGATAGGAAGTCAAAAATCTGTAAATGTCAGAATGACGTTGATTACGTTGAAATAAAAAAAAAACACCTCCACTGCACTGGTAAAGTTCGCGCGGCGGAGTGTTTTTATCACAGAGTACTTTTTAGTATACTGAGAGTTTTTATGTGTATTTATGTAGAGAAATACATCAAAAAAATGATTAATGTACTTAATAAAATATGTCGGTAAGCCGTCTAACGGTTTGGACCGAGCTGCTCCTCACTGACAAGTGACAATGACATTGACATTGTTGACATTCGCCACAGGGCTGCCAGCCCTAAAATAGAAATAATGTTTGTAGTTAGTGATGCCAGGATTTTATTTTTCAACACTTGTTTTAAAAAAAACGGGCGACTGTAAAAAAAAATGGAATGCCCCAAGACATCACAATAATTACCCTCTTTTAGCCTATATCGCTCAGAAGGCTGTTTCAATTTTCAATTATTTTAGTACCAAGCCCCATACATTTATTGAACGTCTCCTTTAAATCACATTCTCCCCCTAGAGGATGAATGAAATTCAGTACAATGTTCATTCCCTGTTTTTAACAGATATAAAATGACTATTGTTATGTTCGCTTTTTGTGGCATAGAATGTCACTTTTTTGAGCAAGTGGTACGAAAAATATTTTAGATTTCTTGTCTGATGACGATACTGGTGACTATTCTGCAGGGAGTTCAGACGACTGGGCTCAAGAAAATACAAGTGAATCAAGTGATTAAGAAACTTCTAAGACAAAAAAAAAATTAAGAAATTTAAAAAATAAGAAATAGATTTAATCGCTTATGTTGTACCATTATTGAAATAATTGTAAATGTTGATTAGAAGGTACTTATTATAATACTTAATAAATGTTTATTTCGTATTTCAGGTAGTTTTATTTTATTTGAATCGACCATTATTGGGTATTAGAATAATAATACTCGTAATTGAGTTCCTACTCATTCTGAGCGTAACAGGATTGTTTATTAGTCAGAATTCAATTGATCTATGATTATAAATGGTTTTTAATACAAAAAAAACGACATATATGGGTTTTACGACAGTAAATGTGACCATAAGCTTACCAAAAATGGATATACGACCTACCTATACAGTTTTTTTTAAGTACATTTTCATGGGGTGTATTAACACCAAGAATTGATTTTTTCATAAAGGTAAATCCAAGCTAACTTTAAAACTAAAGAAGATAGATAGATTTTGATGATTTAACCTTTTTCATTTGCAAATTGTAAGAACCTTTCTCATAGATAATTTTTTTATAACTTCAAAAACAAAAAAGTTATGAATTTTTATGTAGAAAAAAAATAGTTTTTCTGCTCTCCTGAAAAGTCGGGTTTTGGTTTATACGACCTTTCTACCCAAAGGTATCGATATGTAACACCTTATTATGAGTTTTATTGTGTATGTAGCCACCTAAATAGCAAAAGAAACGCCTTGCAAAAATAGTTTTATAACGTAGATGATGGCGTTCCACTGGGTCATATCGTCTTTTACCAATGGACAGCGTTGGATTATAAACCAAGAGAGTATGCTGTTTCAACAGAATGTGCAATATAAATAGTTGACGCACTGTCAGAACTTTATTTTCTTTGTATAACTGTTCAGTGGGGTAGCGATACGGTCGAAAAGACGACACTTTCAGTATAGCTCTTTGGGCTCTTTCAATTTCTATTAGGGTAGTTTTTGGAGCGCCACCCCAAGAGGTGATGCAGTAGCTTATTATAGATTGTGCAAGGGTATAGTACCTACACTGTTTTCATAATATTTTTATCGACTACATGTCTCGGCGTTTTGAACACATATATTAGTTTCCGTAATCTGTTACTAAGGGTGGTTATAATATAACCACCCTTAGTACCTAAAATAGAGTAATGAATAAAGTAACCTAAAATTTCAAAACCATTATTATGGTCTTGAAATTTTAGGTTGTTGTCGATTGTTATTCCCAGGTATTTTACATTCACAGCCTTGGTGAGTGGTTCGCAGTTACAACTACGGTTGAGTGGGTTTGCGCAAGAATGAGCTATAATGGTATTAGGTAATGTTTGGGAGGATCCATTTATTTCATGGAGAACGCTATGTAATTGGTTTTTGTTGTATTCGGGGTTAACAGATTGTCGCGTAACCAGCTGGATACCGTATTAAAACCCAATTGTGCAAACTCAAAGACAGCCTCCCACGAGCTCGCGCTGAACAAGAGGGTAGTGTCATCAGCAAAGCTAATGATTTAGCCATTAGGAATAGTGAGCGTACCCAGGTCGTTGATATAAATGAGGAAAAGTGAAGGTCCGAGGACACTACCTTGGGGCGTGCCGTAGTTAATTATTTGTTCCTCACTGATGAATTTATCTATCTTTACTTTCTGGGTACGCTCACTCAGATAGTCTTTAAAGAGGTCCAGTGGAAGTCCTCTGATTCCCAAGCTTTCCATCTTACGTACAAGAATTGGGACAGAAACCGTGTCGAAAGCCTTAGCAAGATCTAGAAATATGGCCATAACCTTATCCCCACTATCCATGTTTGTGACCACATAGTCTGATAACTCATGGACCGCGTCAGAGGTGGATTTGCCTGAGCGAAAACCAAATTGCGCTGGTGCGATAAGATTATTGCTTTCCAAGTAGTTAACAAGTCTGCTGTTCATTACTCGTTTCAATATTTTGGAAAAAGCAGTTCGCACAGATAAAGGTCTGTAGTTATCAACACGGCTCCTGTCCCCACTCTTGTAGATCGGATGAATTATGGCTTTTTTGAACACGTTAGGAAATTTACCTGTGGAAAGAGCAAGGTTACATATGTACGTTAAAGGAGGCACAATTACTGCCGCATGCTTTTTCAAGAGGTCACCGGATATCCCATCCCATCCCGCGGCACAGTTATTGCGGAGCGACATTAATATTCCTGTTACTTCTTTCTCATCTGTTGGGAGCATTACCATGGATTGCGTTCTATTAGTTAAGTTTCCCTTTGTAGCGTTTGTTTGTGTACTCTTGTTGGCAACGATAATATGTAATTGTTAGTTAAGTGTTTCATGTCTAACTATACAGGGTGGCCGGAACATTGACGTCCAAAAATAAAATTTCGGTCCCTCGTATCGTGGGGTATTCGAATCACCCCCATGTATGTTCCGCGACTTTTCATAGTTTTCGAGTTATGAATTTTTTTCTGAATGTTTGAAAATTTTCGACCTGACCAACCTAAAAAAATTCAAAAAAAAAAGTAGAGGGTTTTATCGAGTTTCTTTTTTTGCAACTGAATTTTCATAAGTAGTACTTTTATGCATAAAATAATCAGCTTCGTAACTGTGGTGAAAGTTATGAAAATGTTGATCTAAAGTGAAAAATTTACGTTCGGTAAATTATGACTTAAATTTTCAACTTCAAATTAAAAATCTAAACAGGTGACTTCATGGTTCTCAAGTAGGCTTCAAGAATGCGCCAGACTCTCAGCTTTCATAATCATTAAAAAACGTAGGACTTAATGGGGCTAACTTTGGCCTTAATCGGCCTTCAAAGACTGCGAAGTGGAAAATTCTTAAAATTAGCTATCTGATTAATAAATTTTTTTTTTCCATTTTCTCGCTCCTAAGGTTATTTAGTTTGCTAACCAAAAATTACTGCAGCAGAGCTAAGATTTAAACACGGAGATTTTTTTAAATGTTAGTTTAATGAATTTTGCGCGATCCGTTCTCGTGGACTATGGGTTGTAAACGAGGGTGCAACTCTTTTACCTGCAATAACAATGGACCGAGAGGAAAAGAGACCGAATTATTGCTATCTCTCTCACGCAAGGCGCGCAACCGAAGCCAACGCAAAACAAGTACCTCAGTCGTACTCACATTGTGTTTACTGCTATACGCGTGTCGCCATTTTGTCTTTACCACACTCGCTTTGCCCACGGACTCCGCTGCCTACTTGTTTGACTACTTTGCTCGTTTATTGGACTGTGTTTTGCATTCTGATTTGGACTTTTTTTACGTGGAAGTGTAAAAAATGAGTTACACGTTAAGTGAATATGCAGAAATGCATTATTTTTATAGAGTTGCACAAGGAAACGGCCATGAAGCAGCGCGACTGTATCGCGAACAACTTCAACGTCGTGGTGGGCCGCAACCTGAGCGATATCCCGACCATCGTGTTTTTATTAACACGCACAACACTTTGATGGCAGGCCGCATTCCTGGTCGACGCGGCAGTCATGAAGGAATCCCTAGAGCTAACCCGGATCGCAGAGAAATGGTGCTGGAAGAAGTTCAGCGAAATCCGTCTACGAGTACGAGAAGTATGGCTCGTGCTCTGAACATCCCAAGGACTTCTATCCAAGACATTCTTCACGATGAAGAATACCACGCGTTCCACATCCGACGAGTCCAAGCTTTACTGCCTACAGATCACCAATTGCGCGTTGATTTTTGCCAAACCATGTTACGAAAAGAGCAAGAGGATCCTGGATTTTTCAATAAAGTTTTATGGTCAGATGAGTCACGATTTGAGCGATCCGGAATATTCAATATTCATAATTACCACACGTGGGCGAATGAAAATCCACTCGAAGTGAGAGCTTCGACATTTCAACATCGCTTCAGCGTTAACTTGTGGTCTGGTATTCTCAATGGCGAACTAATTGGTCCGTTTGAACTGCCGTCCAGACTTGATGGAGAAACATACAAAAACTTTTTGGAAAATGAACTTCCATTGTTGCTGGCAGATGTGAATCTCGAACTCAGACGAACCATGGTGTTGCAAAATGACGGCGCCCCGTGTCACTATGCAACCCAGGTCCGAAATTACTTAGATGAAACATACCCCAACAGATGGATCGGACGCAGCGGACCAATTAGGTGGCCTCCACGCTCACCTGATCTCAACCCCATCGATTTCTTTATTTGGGGCTATTACAAGGAAATAGCATACGCCCGAGACTGTTCAAGTGAACAAGAGCTGAGGCAGTTGATTGCAGAAGCTGAACGTGTTGTGAGAGAGAACAGAGACGCTTTTAGACGATTGCCAGACAATTTCTTACGTAGGTGTAGAATGTGTATTGCTGCTGGTGGTGGCCACTTTGAAAACCTTTTTTAAATGTTAAAAATAAATTAAGTACTTTTTTCACATTATCATTTGTGTTTTATTCAAAACCACTTTTTACGTAAAACTTTTCTTACCCAACTCTGAAACTATTTGTTGGTTAGTTTTCAGTATTCTTATCATTAATTAACCTTAGGAACGAGAAAATAGCCAAAAAAAAATAATTACTCAGATGGGTAATTTTAAGAATTTTTCCACCTCGCTGTCTTTGAAGGCCGATTTTAAACAAAGTAGCCCTATTAAGTACTTCATTTTTTTTATGATTATGAAAACTGAGAGTCTGGCGCATTCTTGAAGCCTACTTAGGAATTATGAAGTCACCTGTTAAGATTTTTAATTTAAAGTTGAAAATTTGAGTCATAATTTACCGAACGTAAATTTTTCACTTTAGATCAACATTTTCATAACTTTCATCACAGTTACGAAGCTGATTATTTTATGCATAAAAGTACTACTTATGAAAATTCAGTTGCAAAAAAAGAAACTCGATAAAACCCTCTACTTTTTTTTTTAGAATTTTTTTAGGTTGGTCAGGTCGAAAATTTTCAAACATTCAGAAAAAAATTCATAACTCGAAAACTATGAAAAGTCGCGGAACATACATGGGGGTGATTCGAATACCCCACGATACGAGGGACCGAAATTTTATTTTTGGACGTCAATGTTCCGGCCACCCTGTATTTGTTAAGTTGTCTTTCGTTGCGATATTTCTCTTATAAGATTGTCGATAATATGTTGTACATTCCGGCCACTAGAGGCGCCACTTGTACCATGATCAATATTTTAGCTTAAGTACTAAGGAACTTTACCTCAACGAGGACCGTTTCCGTATTTTAATTATTTTAAGGTATTAATTAAGGTTTTCGAGACTGATTCCTATGTAAATAATAAAGGCAAACCATATCTAGGGTTAGATACATAAGGAAATAATGTAAGGGATGTCCTACCACGGAAAACACGCTAATTAAGTTTCCCATACAAAGTCACCTGCGCCCTGATTGGTCAAGGGGCGGGGCATTAATACGAACTGTAGGGGTCTGATTAGTCAGGCACTACAGAACCCACCTATAAAAAGGGTGCATTTTCCGTGGTCAGGCATTCCGAATCCAGCAGTGTCACGAGCAACAAGAAAAATAAAGAAGAAACCCTCTATCTGAAGAAATAGTGTTTTATTCGCCCTGAAGAAGTGTTATTTATTCACTGCACCGACGTACACCTCTACGCACCTCCTCAAGAACATCCCGCCAGCAAATCTGCTCTACACAAGAGCGTCAACATTGGTCCTTCGAGAAGCCGGATCGGGTTCAAGAAAACTGGGAGATGCCTACGAACACACGAGCAAGATCAGTGCAGTCGAGGACTATAAGGAGCGAAAGCAACGCAACAGATACTACGGGCACCGGCACGTCGGGTTCCGGTACGACGGATTGGAGTATGAATACTCCAAGCGAATCTGCAAGCGCGACAGACACGTCGATTTCAAATCGATCGACACTAACAAGAAGATCGCCGCCGAGCAGCGTCCACGGAAGTCGGCAACCCGTACCTCAGCCTAAGGTCACCGCTGGAGAAGAATCAACACCAGGGAAGGTGGCTCATACCACCCCACCGACCCACACTATTGAAGCGTCAATTCCCCCTCGCCAAGAAGAGAGTCACCCATCGCCGCAGATTCAAGAAAGAAGTGTCGCCGTGAAAACACGTCTGGACAATGAAAGCATACCAACGTCCAGAGAAGAGAGTCTGCAGCGGCCTCACCCTAAGAAGACGACCCGCGACCCGGACACCCATTCCGTTAGCTCGTCGCATAGGAAGAGAGCAGAAGCGCAAGCAAGAATGACAGTGGCACTACGGGAATTAGAACTGGCAAAAGCAAGATCAAAAGTCGCTCAAGCTGAACTAGAGCTTCTCGCCGCCGGGTCAGATGGAGAAGAAGAATTGTACGAACAAACTCAAGAAGTCGAGCAGTGGTTCATCCGATCCGGGGAAAGGCCTAAGGATCAGAGGCCGATCGCAATAGAAGAAAAGAAGAGCGACATCCAGGAGTTAGCTTCAGTCATACTTAAGCTATCCGAGAAGTCACGTGACAACGTGTCATCGAAGCATCTCGAACTCCCTCACTTCAACGGGTCCTGTGAAGAATGGTTAGCTTTCAAGAGATCATACGAAGACACGGCCGCTTCCTTCAATAACAATCAGAACCTAGCGCGCCTCAGAATCGCGATCCAAGGAAAAGCAAGAGAAGCCGTCCAAAGCCTGCTGTTCACTGCTGAAGACCCACGCGAAATAATCAAGGGACTGGAAGCAAGATTTGGTAGACCTGGAGCACTGGCACTGGCAGAACTAGAAAAAATTAAGAACCTGCCAAAAGTCGGCGAGAACCCAAGCGACATCTGCATATTTGCAAGCAAAGTGAAGAATGCTGTTGAAACCATCAAGGCCCTGAAGAAACCGCAATATCTCAGTTCTCCCGAAACACTGAGAATTATAGTCGACAAAATGCCAACATCCATGAAATTTCGTTGGTACGCTTATCACAGAAGCAGAAGAGATGAAGAAACTCAAGAACTACTAAACGTCGAAGCATTCTTAGAAACAGAAGTTGACATGTGTGGGGACTTTGCTCCACCTGAAGTGTCTTCGGAGCAAAAGAAGACTATAAGAAGGCCCATACATTCAGTACAAGAAACATCACAAGAAAGGTCACAAGAAAGATACAAGAAGTCGTGTCCATTCTGTGATGAAGAACATTTCCCAATGGAATGCAAGAAGTTCAAAGAAGCTAATATAAACGAAAAATGGGAAATGATCAAGAAGGCAAAAATATGCTTCAAGTGTCTTAAGTTCAAGCACTCAAGAATCAACTGTAAAGCTCCAGTCTGCAAGCAGTGTAAGAGATGGCACCATACCATCTTGCACACCGACAAGCCGCCAGTCCCAGCAGAGAAAGAAGTAAACAAAGAAGATCAGAAAAGCACTTCAGGAGAGAAAATCGCCTCAATCCACAACACAAAAGGAGAAGAGAAGGCGTACCTGAAGATTATCCCAGTGGATCTTTTTGGTCCGAAAGGTCAAGTCCGCGTACTCGCACTGCTGGACGAGGGATCAACCGTCACACTCCTGGACGCATCAGTTGCTCAGAAAATTGGAGTTGAAGGGAAGCAAGAAAAACTCACAATCGAAACCGTCGGCGGGAAGGTGCTAAGAAAAGATAGTTCACAGAAGATAGAGTTCAAAATAAAAGGGGCTCATAGAAGAGATAAAAGAACTATCGTCGCAAGAACCATCGACGACCTGAAGCTGTCAGAACAACACATCAATAAGGGCACCGTGCAGAATTGCCAGCATCTAAGGGCAATTGAAGATCAACTCCTCTACGTCACCGAAAGGCCCAAACTACTAATAGGCCAAGACAACTGGGGGCTGATAGTAACAAGAAGACTAAAGAAGGGCAAACCATCCGATCCTGTAGCCTCACTCACCAACCTAGGGTGGGTGCTACACGGATGCGAAACAGGGGCAACTGCCTTAGTAAACTTCACTCACTATGGCAGATCGACCACGGATGAAGAAAGCATAGAAGAAATCGTCCGAGAACACTTCCAGTTAGAATCTCTTGGGATTCAGAATCGGTCACCAACCAATGACAGCGATAGAAGAGCATTAGAAACCCTCGAGAAAACTACGAAGACACTGCCAAGTGGTCAATATGAAACGGGACTCCTGTGGAAGAAAGAAAACGAAGCCCTACCCAACAATTACAATCAAGCAATCCGTCGACTAGTCAACATCGAAAAGAAATTAGATCGAGACCAAGAAGCTAAAGAGAACTACGAGACTCAGATCCAGAGTCTAATCGAAAAGGGATATGCAGAGAAGGCTCCAGAAACTTCAAACAAAGAAAGAACATTCTACTTACCCCACTTCGCCGTCGTACATCCAATCAAGAAGAAGCTAAGAATAGTTTTCGACGCAGCCGCCAAATTCGGAGGGAAGAGCCTCAACGACGCCTTGCTCTCCGGCCCTGATCTACTACAGTCATTGTTTGGCGTGCTACTACGCTTCAGAGAAGGACCCGTGGCTGTCATGGCTGACATCCAGGATGTTTCTTAGAGTCAAGGTCAGAGAAGATGACCGAGATAGTCTCAGGTTCCTGTGGCGCGGAAACCGAAGAACAGGCAAGCCCGAAGAGTATAGAATGTCGTCAATTATCTTCGGAGCAGCGTCATCGCCAGCGACAGCGATATATGTAATGAACAAGAACGCAGAAGAATTCAAGAAGACTCATCCCGAAGCAGTAAAAGCAATAAACAGAAACCATTACATGGATGACTATCTACAGAGCTTCGCATCTACGACCGAAGCAAAGAAGATATCGAAAGAAGTCAAAGATATTCATGCAAAGGCAAACTTTCATCTGATGGGGTGGGCTAGTAACAATTCGGGGGTACTATCAGAAGTAGAAGACACCAATAAAGAAGATTCCCTGCAACTGACAAAGGAAGAGAAGACTGGGGCTAAGATGGCTGGTTAAAGAAGATACACTAGCCTTCAATGTTGGGTTGCGCAACACGTCGAAAGATCTTCAAGAGGGTAAAAGAACTCCAACAAAAAGGGAAGTCACGAGCGCCGTGATGTCTACATTTGACCCGATGGGTTTTGCAACACCAGTCTTAATACAAGGAAAGAAGCTAATTCAAGACATCTGGCTGTCAAAAGTAGACTGGGACGAAGTAATTAACGAATCCCAAAAGGAAGCCTGGACAAACTACATAGAAGAAGTGTCGGCGCTAGCAAGATTGAAGATCCCAAGGTGCGTCTCGCCCCGTGGCAGAAAAGAGCAGCTGCACACATTCACCGACGCGAGCGAAGAAGCCTACGCGGCAGTAGTCTACTGGAGGACAGTCGAGCCCGAGGGAAAAGTCCACATCTCCATGATCGCCGGCAAGGCTAGAGTAACGCCAACAAAACCAGTATCAATTCCGAGGCTGGAGTTACAAGCGGCGTTGCTTGGCTGCAGACTAGCTGCCACGATCGAAGAAGAGTCAGAGCTTGAAATATCGAAGAAAGTCTACTGGACCGACTCTAGCACAGTACTGCAGTGGATAAAGGCGGAACCAAGAAAGTTCAAAACTTTCGTGGCCAACCGACTAGCAGAAATCGAAGAGAAGTCCAAGCCAGAAGACTGGAGATGGGTGCCGACCAAAGAAAACCCAGCTGACGACGCCACGAGGGGCGTCCCAGTCGAGTTCGACCACAATGCCAGGTGGTTCAAAGGCCCGTCATTTCTCCGTCAACCAGAAGAAGAGTGGCCGTTTCACGACTTCAAGCCAGAGGGTACCATGCCAGAAGAGAAGAACAAACAAAAGGTGATGACAATAAAAGCTGCAGAAGACGTTCTTCTGGATCCAGAGAGGTTCTCGAGCTGGGAGCGACTACTACGCACTACAGCCAGAGTGGTCGCCTTCACATACCATTTATTGAAGGCTCGCAAAGCAACTACCACTGCCATGCGCCGGGACGACGACTCCTGGAAACCCCAGAAGAAAACCCAGAAGAAAGACGCTAGAAACTCGAATCAAGCTGCCAACAGAAACGAAAACAAGCGACAGTACCTACCCCTGGAAGAAGAACACTTAAAGGAGGCCGAAGAGTTACTGATGAAGATGAGCCAGAACGATAGTTTCGCGTCAGATATAAAGAACCTGACGACGGAAAAACCTCTAGAAAGCGCAAGTCGGCTCAAGAAGATCGACGTTTATATAGGGGCCGACGGAATTATCAAACTAAGAAGCAGGACAACGAAGTTCCACGACAAGAGCGACAGGAAGATGAATCCCATCATCCTAGATGGAAAACAGAAGATAACGCGTCTCATCATACAACATTACCACAAGAAATTCCTTCACGGAAATACTGCTACAGTAATGAACGAGATTCGACAAAGGTACTGGATCCTGGGCCTAAGAGCAACTCTGAAGGCAGTCGCACACAGCTGTCAATGGTGCAAGACAAGGAAGAGTTTACCGGAGATACCACCGACGGGAGACCTACCGAGCGAGAGACTACAGCATCATCAGTTCCCGTTCTCTTGCACGGCCGTAGACTACTTCGGGCCTATGCAAGTCACCATCGGGAGAAGAAATGAGAAGCGCTGGGGGGCATTGTTCACCTGTCTCACCACCAGGGCTGTACATCTCGAGTTAGTGCCCTCTCTTAGCACTAGCTCGATGATCATGGCACTCCGACGAATGGCAGCTAGAAGAGGAACCCCAAAAACCATATTCAGCGACAACGGGACCAACTTTATTGGGGCCAAAAGAGAACTAGAAGAGGCCGCACAAGAAAAGGGCATCAAGTGGAAGTTCATCCCCCCGGGGACTCCAAACATGGGAGGCGCCTGGGAGAGACTCGTGCGATCAGTCAAGACAGCCTTGGCAGTGGTTCTCAACGAAAGAAGCCCACCCGAAGAAGTGCTTCACACGCTGATGACCGAGGTCGAACACATCGTCAATTCTAGACCTCTCACCTCAGTCAGCATGGATCCAGAAGACGAAGAGGGCCTGACACCAAACCATTTCCTACTGGGGAGGTCGTGCGGAGCCATGGCGCCGGGAGAATTCGACGACTCAGAGCTAATCGGGAAGGCCAACTGGAGAACCACCCAGAGACTCGCGGACCACTTCTGGAAAAGGTGGATCAGAGAATACTTACCACTCTTAATGCCAAGGAAAATTGAAGGCAAAGAAACCAAAGACCCGAGAGAAGGAGATATCGTGCTAATAGTAGACGCTACATTGCCACGAAATTCATGGCCCCGCGGAGAAGTTGTCAAGACGTATCCTGGACCAGACGGAAGAACCAGAGTGCTGGACGTGCGGACATCGGGAGGAACACTTCGCCGCCCAACCCGCCGGGTCATCGTGCTGGTTCCTGCGGTATCGTCGCCTCCAGAGGATGCAGTGCTACGCACCGTGGGGGAGAATGTTGGCAACGATAATATGTAATTGTTAGTTAAGTGTTTCATGTCTAACTATATTTGTTAAGTTGTCTTTCGTTGCGATATTTCTCTTATAAGATTGTCGATAATATGTTGTACATTCCGGCCACTAGAGGCGCCACTTGTACCATGATCAATATTTTAGCTTAAGTACTAAGGAACTTTACCTCAACGAGGACCGTTTCCGTATTTTAATTATTTTAAGGTATTAATTAAGGTTTTCGAGACTGATTCCTATGTAAATAATAAAGGCAAACCATATCTAGGGTTAGATACATAAGGAAATAATGTAAGGGATGTCCTACCACGGAAAACACGCAAATTAAGTTTCCCATACAAAGTCACCTGCGCCCTGATTGGTCAAGGGGCGGGGCATTAATACGAACTGTAGGGGTCTGATTAGTCAGGCACTACAGAACCCACCTATAAAAAGGGTGCATTTTCCGTGGTCAGGCATTCCGAATCCAGCAGTGTCACGAGCAACAAGAAAAATAAAGAAGAAACCCTCTATCTGAAGAAATAGTGTTTTATTCGCCCTGAAGAAGTGTTATTTATTCACTGCACCGACGTACACCTCTACGCACCTCCTCAAGAACATCCCGCCAGCAAATCTGCTCTACACAAGAGCGTCAACAACTCTTTATCTTTTTAGCTAGTTTTTCACCTATTTTGGCAAAAAAGTCATTGACATTATTTATAGAATTTTGTGGTGTACTAGATGAGGCTAATAATTGTGATGATGTTGTTGGCTTTCCTTGTCGACCGGCTTGAGATATTATTTATAGCCGACCATAACTGTTTAGTATTTTTTCCAGCTTTTCTGATCTCATTTGTTTCAAATTCGGTTTTTAATTTCTTTAATAATTTATTACAATAATGTCTGTATTATAAAGTAATTCTTAAAATGTCACTATTAGGCGCCTGTTTAAATTTTCTATGCAATGTGTCTCGATGTCGCATACAGCGAAGTAAACCAGGAGCAATCCACAGCTTTAATATTTGTTTACGGTTCGGAGTCTTACTAGTTCTGGAGTTTGAGTCTATCACGTGTTTTATTAATCTAGTTATTGTTTCCCCGGCCACATGAGGATCTTGGGTCTTGTAAATTACACTGAAGTCTAGTTGTTTTAGGTCTGTATCTATCTTAGCTTAATTAAAACGAATGTAATTTTTTGTAATTATTTTAGGCATCCGTTTTGACAAGAATAACATTACTGTTTCATGATTAGTTAAAGCAGAGTGTGCGACTGAAGTAGAAGCAGGTAGTCGTTTTCAGCATTACGTGGTCAAGACAAGCTTGTTGTCGCGTAAGTATTGTATGAGCAGGTAAAAGGCCATTAAAGAAAAAAGGAGGGGTAAATTGACCATAGGTGTCCTTTTTCTTCACGACAACGCGCCTGTTCACAAGAGCCGTGTTGCGTTGGCTGCCCTGCATAAGGTGGGCTTCGATATTTTAGACCATCCACCCTACAACCCAGACCTGGCTCCCAGTGATTATTACCTCTTCCCAAAACTGAAAAAAGAACTTCGTGGGAAGGAATTTTCAACTGATGAAGAAGTGAAGGACGCGGTTTCAGCTTATTTTTCAAAGCATTTTTTTATGAAGGTATACATAAGCTAATTGAAATCTGAAAAATGTATAAGGGTAGCAGGTGAATATATTGAAAAAGGAAACTAATTTAGTATTTTTATTTTCACTTCTCACCCTCCATTCCGCGAACTTAAAAACGCCCCCTCGTAACATGGGATGCAAATGTCGCTCTAAATTATTTAACCACATTGTTTCCTAACGAAAGCCTAACACTAGAGCAGCTTTCGAAGAAGTGTTCTACCCTTCTAGCTCTCGTTACAGCCCATCGGGCACAGACACTGTCTAAAATTTGTACTGATCAAATAACTACCTTAAATGATAAAATTATAATAAGAATTAAAGATCTTATTAAAACATCAAAAGTAGGTACAAACCAACCGACTCTTTATTTGCCATTCTTTAGCGATCGACCCGAAATGTGTCCGGCAAGAACTGTCATAGCTTATTTAGATAAGACCAATGACTAAAGATTAGTCATTGGATAAGACTAATTAGCCATCGTAAACCTTTCAATCATATTACGAGTCAAACTATTAGTCGATGGATTAAGTCAACCTTGAAAGATAGTGGAATTGACGTAACCATGGTATAATAATATGCTTCGTATTATTATACCATGGACGTAACCATGTTTTCCTCTCATAGCACACGACATGCTGCAACCTCGTATGGCTTATAGACAAGGAGTAAGCCTTGACGCCATACGAAAAACTGCTGGATGGAGCGGCAATTCCACTACCTTTGCTAAATTCTATAACAGACCAATTCTTGACAAAGAGGATAATGTTGCTGTAACAAGGGCAGTATGTTCCCCTTGTATACCTACATACAATAGTTAAAATGATTATGATTACCTACCTAATAATGGTATGGTACATAAGCAAATTAAAAGAACTTTCAGTTTTGTTATGTATCTCACTATTTTGTTAGCTTAATTAATATAATTAATAAGCACAATTACGTTTTGATATATTTTGTTTTTGTGGTATTAAAGGAATTTAAAATAAATGTTTCTATGAGATAAAATTTATTTTAATTAAATTCTTATTTCCTCCACTCTCTCCCAACATCTACATTGTGTTCAATAATATATCTCTCTTACTAATCTTGAGGACGAAGCACGAGTATAATTAATGATTAAACGAACTTACCTGTACGTGAAGTTCGATCATAATTATACGAAGTGCCCCGTCCGAAGAGATTAGTAAGTCCCGCCCGCCCTGGATATCCCAGAAGTTCCGGAAATATATTTGACTCTAAACTAATGAAGCTCGACCGACTGGATGTCCATGCAGGCAGGGAAGCATTAGGGTAATAAATTGTGTTGCTATATTGGGTATAACAAATGAGGAGCTGGCGAACAAAACCGGATTAGTCCACGAAAATAAATTTTACACGGTAGCTAAAAAACTAATATCAGTATATGAAGGAGACTAATAGTATTACATTGCATTAGGATATGTCGGTGGATTAGTTCTATTATTGCATGAGGTACCTATTTTTAATTTACTTCTATATTCTGGAACTTATTCAAGAAATAAAAATGGACTAAACCGGTTTTGTTTGAAAAAGGTGGACTTTGGTGTGGTGGTGGTGGTGTTTCGTTTTTGTTAGACATTTCCTGTTTTGATTGAAAATGTGTTGATGAAATAAATACATTACAGGACAAGTTCGCTTTAGAATGAAAAAATATATTTTTTTTTAATCTTTGTGTTGGATATTGGACTAGTCCGGTTTTGTATGAAAATTTAGTTTTTTAAGCCTTTTTTAGCCTACTTCTAGCCGGTTTTGGGTGAAAATATTAACAGGGATCGACGAAACTAGGTCAAGACATCACGATTCGAAAAAAAAACATCTTTTGAATAGTAGTGGACAAGTCCGGTTCTGTTCGGTAGCCACGATATTCGTCAAATTCGTCTTTCGTCAAATTCTTATTTTGGTCTAATACTACATACGTCAAGTCCTTGTTTCGTCAAATTCGCTTTTCGTCACTTACGCTTGAGTTAAGCTTATGGACAATGAACGACATAAAGGAAAAAATAATAACTATAAATGATTGAAAACATTTTTTTTTATTTCAGATATTAAAATAAGACAGTGAGACCCTGACAAAAAAGGAAATAAATAAAATAACAAAAAAGTAGCTCATTTAAACTTAAAATAAAAAGTTGTGTGGAAGAAATCCTTTAAAATAAGACAGTGAGTGTGAGACCAAACAAAAAAAGAATGAAACAAAATAACAAAAAGTTTTGTAGGCTAGATTGTACGTATTTAAGCAATTAAGTACCTAAACATCAGAATTATTAATACGTATATAATAGCAATAATTTGTCAAATTTTATTCTATTTTGTTTTTAACCCATCCTAATTTTTTCAAACAAATTTCAGTCGATATTTTACCCATTAGTAAATCATTGATAATTTTGTCAATTTTTGCATCTTTTATTTTTTCTTTTGATCTTCTTTTTTTTAATGTGGTACTAATTGTTTCCTTTCGTATTTTGTTTTTGTAAAAAATAGATTCTCTTTTTAACATTTTCACAAAGTAAAACAAATTGTCCTTATGGGCTATTAATTTAGATTTTAATTTCCGGTGCCATCGCTCCAAGGCGTTTGTCGTTCTGTGACGCTCTTGGGCACAGCACTACATGTCGGCATTAATTTTTTTAATCCATTGATTTACAAAATATTCCTTGAATTTCTCAGTTTCCTCGCACTCTGGGGCTTTTTCAACAATACCTAGCCATGCTTCCGGTATGTACGACCGAGGCAAGAGAGCCAAATTTATTGTGTTCCATACAACTTTTGCCAGAGCCTTTTTTCGAGTCCGTTCTTCATCAGAATCAACTATCAATAATCAATGTTATAATAATAAATATATTGATTATATTAATAATAATAAATTATTATAATATTATTATATTAATTATATTATTATATTATTATTTATATATTAATTATTTATATTTTATATATTGATTATTGTTATTATATGTTATATCAATAATCAATACCAGCTCCTCAAATACCCTCTAAACTATAGTACTGAAGTGGTAACACCTACGCGTTACTACATTGTGTTCAATAATAAATCTCTCTTACTAATCTGTTCGGACGAAGCACTTCGTATAATTATGATCGAACTTCACGTACAGGTAAGTTCGTTTAATCATTAATTAAATGAGGCATTAACAAGGTTATTTCCTTTGTTTTAATTATCTCACATTACAGTACCTCCGGCAGATTAAAAGTCTGACTCTACGAAGGTAAGTTATCCGGAATTAAAACATAGTGTGCAATCTCCACGGCGGCGCGGCGCCCGAAATTCTTTTATTTGTTTTACTTGTATTTTTTTTATAGGAGAGAGAACACACCATTTTACACGCTGGACAAGCTCTCTTTACAATCTTGTCCAAAATTTAATCCATTTGTCAGGAATCACACTTTCTACAAGGTGGAGACGACAATACGACAATAAATTAAACTACGTATTATCTAATGATGTTCCCAACCTGCATACAAAAATTCAATCAAATATATCCAAGAGTTTAGGCACTATAGCTAGTCAAAGATTGGCAAAACCTATAGTCAGCCAATCACTACTATTTAGTTTGTACAAAAAAAATTGTTATTTCGGTGTTAGGATTAATTTGATAATTTCAAAATACTCCTATGCATTAGTATTGCCAGTGTTTTCATTTATTGTCGTATTGTTGTCTCCACATTGTATATTACATTACTAATAATAGTTTGTAAGTCAGATGTAATACTAACACCCTATGGGCCTTGATGCCTGACAATAAAATATTTATTTTTATTTAATTTTTTTATTAGAGTGGGGAGGAAATACGAGATACTGAATAAACTTTTTTGAAACATTTTTTGTTTTACATCTTTGTTCTAACATTTTACAAATTCTTCTTAAAGGGTAATAATTTTTTTTTCTTTAATATAAAAAATATACATAAAACTCATACCAAGCCAAACATCAGAGGTGTTTCAAATTTTTTGATGAGAAGTGTATATCTTTATCTTTAAAAACTTGTATTTACAAACACATTTTGCCAAAGTCAAGCTGTTTAAAGTTTACATGGGTGCAAGTAAAGTTATCCTTAATTCTATTAACTTAATGGAAGTCAGTTATTAGCAACCGCAGGCATTTGAAATGACTGTGCTGTGCTGCTCCTCACAGCGGTGTGAGGTGGCGGATGTTTCTATCTAACAGTCATGTTAGGAAAACAGTAAATTATACAAGTGTTGGACTCGATTCTAACATCACTAAATAATCTGATAAAGACAATATCATAGAATACATTTGCTTAAACATAATTCAATCATCAGTTTTGTTCAGAAACATGTATACTTACACAAATATGACAAACACTTACAGTTAAATAGTCCGAGAAGCTGGGTGTTAAGGAACGGCTATGTCATGCGATGCCACCAGCTAAACTCCCGAACACTCGGAATTTGCAGCCAAACACATAATGACAATGTAATTGTACATTATTATTATAATTCATCCAACAGGTATTACTATACAAACATTTACAAGAGCTTGTTTTAGATTGTATTCTACATGATGAAACAGTTTCGACACAAATACAACCTGTAATTATTTATCAAGCCACAATGAATGCACCATTATCCTGAAAGGCACTGAAGGCAGGCAGGTCCGTGTGCTACCTCCGGTTGTTGCCACGCTGGTGTCCACGGCCGCGCACATAGGTCTTGTGCGCGTGCTTGCCAGAGTGGTCCTGTGCGGGCGGCGCGAAGCGGTCGGGCTTAGTGCTGTGCGGCGGCGCGGGCACGGGCGGCGTCTGCAGTGTGCGCAGCGGCACGTGCGCCCCGTTGGAGCGCTCGGGCGCGGGCGGCGCGGCGCCGGCGGCGGGCGGCGGCGGCGCCGGCTGCGGCTCGCTCATGTTCACCTGCTCGTTGAACAGCATACAGAACTCGCCCACTTTCTGTATGTCGCCGGACTTGCCGGAGTAGAGCGTGAGCGCCGCGCGCCACAGAGACGCGTAGCCGCGCGTGAGGCGCACAATGTCGCCGGGCTGCAGCAGCGCGCCGGGCTCGTCCCACACGGACAGGTTCACCGAGGCCGTGGCGTCCGCCACGCGCAGGGTACGTACCTCCCGCGCTTCCTTCGTCAGCGTCGGTGGACCCACCTCGAGCACGATAAACTCAGCATTTATGTTTTTCAAGCCGGGTTTCAGATCCTTTATTTGCACGTACTGTATGTTACTCATTGTAGTTTTTGTGATTTGTTTACTTGTCTATAAATTGATTATAAGTATTGAATAGACTTGTGTAAAATATTATTCTATTTACAAATTTAAATTGCAATTTTGCATATTATTGACATAGTTTGACACTGACAGCCACTGATAGGTCAACTCAACTCAACATAGGCAGCGTTCCGAGTTGCGCTGTCATCAATTTGAGCGCTCTAACCTCCGCTAGGAGTATTAGTGTTCTGTAGCGCTAACACCCGCACCGAATTAGCGTGAGCGCGATAATGATGTCCCGTGAATCGTCATAAATGACGTCATGACATGCGCCATCTTGCGATAACGCCGACCATGCCCTAAATTAATATCACCGTGAGCGCTGTCAAAAATGATGGTAAACTAAAGCGGCATTTCCGAAATTATGCTGTAAAATCCAAGACGTAACAGAATACCTGAAATTAGTTATTAACACATGCGCATTATGTTTAATTATTGTTGCATCTATGTTATTTGTAATTCTTGGTAACAATTAAGAGTGTAATTGTAGTTTTATTAATTATTTTTAACATAGCCAATAATATTGACACACATATAAATATTGTGAACCCCATGGCTATGTTTTAAAGTGATACAATAATGCGAACTGTAAGAACTGTCTTTTCACCTGTGACAAACAATAAATAAATGAATATGAACATGCTATTTTACTTCGGGGTAAGTCTTTGCCGGGAGCATGTAAATACGCTAATATAAGTACTTCTATGTCCGTTTCATCCCTGGACGAATATTGTCGTTGTCAAACTCAAAATCTGAGTTATCCGAGTCGATAGAGTAATCCAACAAAATAGAAGTGCCACTGATGCATTGAACTTGCTTTTGCAGAAGAATATCCAATCGGTCTTTTTTGTGCAAGGTTTGAGGTTGACGTTGAGCGACCACTGTGAGCGCGTTCACGAGCGTTCCGAATTGATGACAGTTCTAAACTGCCATAATCATGATATCTAAGACGGAACGCAAAATATTGATGCGATCATGGTCTAATTCGGAATGTGGGGTAACAGCAACAGGCCCAGGCACAGCAAAGGGCTGCCGGGTAAGAAATGCAGCAATCGTACGCCCAGCGAAAAAATGAAAAAAGTCGTACAATAAAATCGTTAAATCTCCTTTTATTACTAAAACGTAGTAGATACCCAAAGCTCACAGAATTTTCTTTTTCTTTTTACTAAATTTTCTGTATTCATAAGTCGAATCGTATCATCTGTCGGCATAGATCAAATTAGTGCTGTTTCCGCCGCAAGTTTTAATAAATTGCTGTGCCAATAAGGTCCCATTCCGTTTTCATTTGTATTTTTTTGTTGACTGTACCTTTAATTATGTTGAAGTGCCAGCTACAATATCGTTTTTTAAATGGAACCCATTTGATATGTATTTTTTTTTTTTTTATTAAATTTCTAAGGGTAAATACCATTGGAGGGTAGAGACAAGGAGAACTACCTCTTATGGGAAGAAAGCTGAAAAAGTGTCTGACTGAAACAGTAATATAATAGTTCAAAAACCTTCCAAAATGGCGCTAGAGTAGGCAAGTTGTATGGTATGAATGTAGCAGTTGTTATCGGACTGAACCATAGAGGACTGCAGTATGCCGAGTTAGAAAATGTATTATGTTTAGTGACTAGAGTAGTTAGTGATAATCCAATATACCATACCTCAACAATTAATGTAGTCCAACATTATTTTGTAAACATAACCTAAAATTATTGCTTTTATTTACCCGGTGGCTACTGTAGCGCCACCCTTATGTAGCACATTTTGACGGACACTTTTCTTACGCAGAGATAGTTCTCCTTGTCTCTAGCCTCCATCGTATTGACTGTTGGCTGTTAAATCCTTAGAAGGTTAAATCCTCAGAACAAAGGTTGAATCGTTTGAGAGCATTGAGTTATAATAGCTCAATGTTTGAGAGGGATGCGTTCAAATAATCATCCACAATCACATATATCGCTTGACTCACAGAAAAACTCCAATAAACTTTGGATGGCATCTGTCAAAAATTCTACGTCTTATTGTAATCGGCTGTAATAACAATGAAAATCATTAATTTCCTAAAGAAGTCCGATTAAAAGACTATGGAAGAGACTAAATATAAAAACGGCTCTACCCTTTAAAGCAGAACTTTTGATGTCATAATATTATTTTGCGTATCAGCGAAAAACATAAACTTCGTTTCGCAGAAAATCGTTTGGCACACACTCATATAGCATACATTCAAAACTCATAAGTTTGTTAGTCATAATTATCTTTAGGCATACATTTCATATCCATAATATAATTTAACCTAACCTAAAATACACGCTTCCCTAACCAAGTAAAGTAGGTAGCAACCAACTAAACAAAGTAATTCGGTTGTGGCACTCACCGGCCGCTCCCACGGCCACGCTCGTTTCGCTCGCTCGCTCGTGCACAGGGGGTCGCAGTTCTAACCTTTTTTTTTTTTTTTTTTTGTCCGGGGTGGAAAATCCTCATGGATGTCCGCCACCCTGGGGCGGGCGACGGGGTCTGTCAGACTCTTACTGACTAAAAACCACCCCGGTGTTCCATCTCACACCTACGCCGGGGGTCGCGGGAACGTACGATCCTTCCGCAACCCCCGACTGGTGCCGGCCACTTCGGGTCTGGGGGGGAGTGAGGTGTTTGACTCCCCCTGTGACGTCTAAGAGGGGCGCGCGTGGAACACTACGCGCCGCCACCTCGGGCCCCTGGACCCATTTAGGGGGGCTGGAAGAGGGCGTCGTCCGCCCTCCGCCGACGCCCGGTGCGCCTTCTGCGGGCCGGGTGAGTGGACGAGATCTCCCTCTCCCTTTCCGCAGGTCGCAGTTCTAACCTAACCTAATCTTTTATTGCGAGTAACAGCCGCGGCAGCGAGCGTTGAAACCTTTTGCTCCTCAGCTTGCGGGCCGCCTCGCCCCTCCGAGCCTACGCGGGTTTAAATTACACTCTAGGGGTAGGGCAGAGAAGACTACGTGGAGTCCGTTTTGCAGCGATTCGTTTCTGTCACTAACTATTGTGGCAAATAATAAAAAAAAGTTATGCTAAACGAAATTATGCAGAATGCTAACTTTGCCAAATAAAATTCTGCCATCTTAAAAGTATGCCATTGTAAATTCGGACCTTTAAACATTCGGACAAACAAAAATTATAATAAATATTTTTTATGCCATAAAAAAATTCGTTTAAAGAATATTATGCCGAGTGTGCTATCGTTCCGCCGGTGGCCCGTGTTGCTCTATGGTGCTACGCCAGATCCAAAAGGGTCATACCGTCATAACATAAGACTACCCCCGTACCATTGCCAGTATAATCCGATCGAGCTAATCTGGGCCCAAGTCAAAGGTTTGTTTGCTTGAATTTCAGTTAAATAGGTACTTTAAGTATTAACTACTGTATAATTAATCTTAGTAAAAATATGTTTTCTTTTAAGGTTACGCTGCCATACACAACACAACACCGCCTTTCACGGCAAATAAAATGTTGCAGTTATTAAAGAGTGCGGTCGACAATGTATCTGCAGAAGACTGGAAGAAGGTGGTAACCAAATGCAGAAAACTAATGGAAGAAGATTGGGAGCGGGACGTCCGATTTGATAATATTTGCGAACAAGAGTTTATAATAAATTTACAAGATTGTTCTAGCGATTCAGAAACTGATTCAGATAATTATGGATTTGGGGTGTACTCCTTTACGAGAATAAATGTATTTTATATTCAAATATTCGTTTAATTTAGTAACGTTTGTAATTAAATTTAAAACCCAATTAAATGTTACAACACAACAATGTTACATGACAACCCTAGGAATGTCAGTTTGACTTATGTCGCAGAGATCAAGCTATCTTTTACGTAGTATCGTAGTATACTGTACGGCACAGAGCATGTATGTACGGTCTCTACCCCCATTGATATAAGTCAATGTCTACCCCCCATAAGATATAGGCTCAGAACAATAAGTTATTGTTCTGAGGATATAGGCAACCCGTAACAGAAGAGTAAACATTGCGTACGTTCCGAATTGCGCTGTAAATGTTGTAACCGATTTGAGCGTGCTTACAACCGTTCCCAATTAACGTTGTCCCAATTAATTGTCATAGATAACGTCATGACGTGCGCCATCTAGCGATAACGCCAACCATGCCCTAAATTAATATCACCGCATAGAGGAAAGTAATACGTATCACCGTGAACGCTATCAAAAATGAAGGTTATGTTGTTTTGTTTTGAGTCTTAAAACTAAAGTGGCATTTACGAAATTATGCTGTAAAATCCAAGATGTAACAGAATATTTGAAATGAGTTTGTAAACGTATGCACATTATGTTTAATTATTACAGGTGTTTGGTGCACCGTGTGCCAAATTGAAATGGTTGACTGGGGGGGTCATCTGCTATCCTTTCAGACCAATAAAAACTTTTCATGCCCTGTGGATTTTTTTTCATCGACTTTTTATTGTTTTATTAAAAATATACCCAAATTTTACATTCAAATACAAATAAAAAAAAGTATAAGTCGTCGGTTCTGAATTTTAACTTTATTAAGATGTGTATTGTATTACCTAAGCTTATATGTGTATTGTGTTTTATGGGCCTTGGTTGCCTGAAATAAAAGATTATTATTATTACAGTACTTTTAAATTCAAAATTAGTGACATAAGCCATCTAGTTTTTTTTTTTATTTACTCGCAAAGTTTCGGACTTCAATTAAAGCTGACCACGTTACAGCTATTTACATGGCTATAAAAAAAAACAAAAGTGACTGGGATCTTCCAACTCCCTCAAAAATTCTCTAGTCTATCCTCGTGCTAGTGATGTCCCAAATGCCATAAAAATCTTTTTACAACTACTTTGTGAACTCGCTAAAATTGTGAATCGTGTCACAAAATACTAAATTCCAAATTCTAAAGAAAAAAGTATTTTTGCGTTAAGAAACAGGTAAAATTTGCTTTCATACTTTCGCGAAGTAAAATCTATCTTCTATCTCTTTCTTGCATTGCTTTATGGTACAGCTTTGCGTAGGGTGGCTAAGTTCAAGTACTTGGGACATATGCTGACCTCTGACCTCAAGGACAATGATGACATCGAGAGGGAACGGAGGGCGCTGGCAGTGCGGGCGAACATGATAGCTCGCAGGTTTGCACGTTGTTCGACAGAAGTCAAAATTACACTTTTTAAGTCTTATTGTACATCATTCTACACGTGCAGCCTGTGGGCCGACTATACTCAAAAGTCTTACAGTGCCCTCCGCGTCCAACTTAATAATGCGTTCAGGGTGCTGATGGGGCTGTGGCGATTCTGTAGTGCATCAGGGATGTTTGCTGAACATCGAGTAGACTGCTTTTACGCTACGATGCGTAAAAGATGCGCATCCCTGGTGCGTAGAGTACGTGGCAGCGCCAACAGCATCCTTAGCATGATCGCTAGTCGGCTGGACTGTTGTTACATTAATCATTGCTGCGCCATTTCTCATGGAATGGCGCAGTAATGATTGTTGAGTTTTAGTTGTAAGTTTTAAGTACGAGTAATACTGACACTAGTCTTTAAGAACATTGTTACTAACAAAATGGACACCATGGTCTGAAATAAACGTATTATTATTATTATATAGCGTAAACTAGTTTGAACAAACGACGAACTGCCGCCGACGCCGTCAATCCGTCATTATTTTAGTCGAGACATCACTGCCTTTGCTACCTGACGTATGTGCTAGTTCACCGTACTCCGCGATTTTTTCATTTTGTTACTTTGGTTTGTTGAGTTTTATTGTTTTTTTTTTACGTTTTAACTTTTGGTATTATTGTTAAACTTTGTTGACTTTTTTGTTCTTGCAGTGGCGACGTTCTCTAACGTTCCCCAGACCTAACTCCGCTAGACTTTTATGTCTGGGGACGTGCCAAAGAGCTGGTATACGCCACAGAGGTTCTGACTAGGGAGGTACTACTTCAACGCATTGAAATGGCGCGGCGTTCAATAAAATTAAGGAGGAAATGTGACTTCGTACAACAACTGTGGAAATACGAAATAGATGAATAGAGACCAACAATATGAAAAGTGTTTAGAGGTCTGAAAGGATAACAGATTAACCCCCCAGTTGACCATTTCAATTTGGCACACGATGCACCAAATACCCTGTATACTGTTTGTGATTCATGGTATTTTTGTACGGGGTAAATCTTTGCCGGGAGTATATAAATACGCTAATATACGCTCCCCTTTATCACTGGACGAATCGTCGTTCTGAAAATCTGAGTTAACAGAGTCGATAGAGTCAACCAATAAAATTGAATTGCCAATGCGTTGAACTTCCATTTTCAAAATGATAAATAATTTTATTTCTGTAAGTAGGTTTAAACAAACATTTTCAGCACACGCAATTGCATTTTCAGTGCACGCAATTGTTAGTAATCGTGCAGCTCGACTCAACATATGGAGCTCAACGATTCGACGAACAATACCGAAGAAAGGTCATTTGGGTAGGCCGCATAAACTACTCAAACTGCCATGACATGATTAATCATCGGTCTTTCTTGTGCAAGGTTTGGGGTTGACGTTGAGCACAGAACATATATACCCTGACGTTGAGCGAGCACTGTTTGACTGTGAGCGCGTTCACGAGCATGATATGTGATGTCATAATCGTGATATCTAAATCGGAACGCAAATTATTGATGGGAGCGCTGCGCTGCGAGCGATTAATTCGGTATGTAGGCTTGAATACTTTTTGTAATCTTTGTATTTGTAATACTGGTAACCCTAACCCTACCAAATTTAACCTTCAATTCAAAAAGTCAAAACAAGTGGTGGTTTACCAAGGTCCAAGAGTACTATAATTATACTGAAAGGTGGTTTTGTGCCGCACCAATACACTTTGTCTTTGTTTACTGTTGTTCAATCAACACCACTCCACTTTGTATTTGCAGTATAGTATATAGTTAGTGGTGATCGTAAGTGGTGAAGATGTTCAACCAGCTGGGCGGCGCGCCGAGGAACCCGAACAAGGACCTGGAGGTGACTTCGCCGCCGGACGACACTGTATCGGCGCTGGAGTTCTCGCCGCCCTCGCTTCCGCAGACCTTCCTCGTGTCGGGCAGCTGGGACTGTCGGGTGAGTCGCCCGTCGCACACTGGCGCACTAGCACCGGTTCACAGATACAAATCTGTGTGATACGTCGTCCAGCGATGTGACCTATTAGCAGAATACGCACATGATGTGTTACGTTACAGTAGGCGCCATGGATCTTTGTGGTTAGCTGTGGGTAATCTCTTTTTGTACAAACAAGTGGTTTCTACACAAATTTATGCCAAGCACCAAAAAAGCCCATAGGGCCATCTTAGCGCCGGGTTTGTATTATATACTATCACAATATTAGTAAGAAAATGCCTGTGTAGTGTGGGGTCCAGCTTGTACCAACCCTGTATTACACCGGTGCACTTCTTCGATATTCTTAGGCTTAGCATGCTGTACAATTTTTATTTGTTGTGGATAATAATGGCAAGTCTGTGAACAATACCAATATACTAGTCGCACTGCAAAGAAAAATAGCTTGAAAAATTATTTTCATTTGCAATTTTATTTTGCAGTTTAACATTCGCAACAATTAAAATCGTAATACGCTGGTAGCCTTAATAGTGGCCATGTACCGTACGCAAAATACGCGCATTGTCGTGGAGTTGCGGACACCAGCCCGTATTACCTAGTGGCCATGTTTCTAATGCAGACAATTTATTTCCTGCGATTTTGGCAAGCTGAAAACAACAAAATACATGTTTACTATTTTTAGCAGTATGGATCTTATTTAAATGATAGACAACAGCAAGTACAAATAAATGGTGTCAGTTCACTTGGTTTAAAAGTAAAAATGGGTGCAAGGCTCCTTTCCTGATTTTTGTGTATATGATCTACTCCATTTATTAAAAGAATCTGCCACAAATGGTGTTATTTGCTGACAATACTTCCTTAACCTTTAAGGTAGATGGATGTGCTACAAATGTTCACCACGTAAATAACGCCCTACAGCAGGTCCAAAATTGGTTCACTGCTGACAATTTATAATCAAATGAAAAAAAAAACTAAGTGCTTCAGATATTCTTTGGCAAATTTCAAAAGTGGTTATTGTGAGATAGTATTGAATCAAGAGAAACTAGAATTTGTTGATAAAACTGTTTTCCTGGCGATCACGCTCAACTCAAAGCAATAAAATAATTCAATGTCTTTAGATCTTCTTTAGATCTGTATTTTAGTTTTTGCCACCAACTTCCGAAATTAAAGTTATTTTTCACCTTGTAGTTGTTTTTTTGGAAGTCTGTTGTTTTTTTTTTGTAAAATAGTTTTTTTATTTTCACTTTTTAGTTATATTACCTACCAATTCGAAAACGATCGTCTTACACGATCATGTCCGTATGCAGGCGGTTTTTTTTTATTTAAGAATAATTTAAGTATTGTTGATTTATTTTAAACTGCTCGACTGACTTCGATTAAATTTAAATGGGAGCACCTGGGAAGTATACCCTTTGAAACAAAAAGAAATATCCAAATCGGTTCAGGCGTCTTCGAGTAATCGGTTCCGATGAGCATACAATTGGAAGTATAATTAAAGATGAAAATGGCTGGGTACCAATTACTCCTACTGTAACAACATTTCAGGCAACAAAAAGTTACGGAGATGTCAAGCGCCAAATGTTTCCTTTGATTTTAAGTTGCGCAGTTCCGGTTCACAAGTTACAGGGAACTACACTAGAAAAAAGCTGTTTTATATCTAGGCAAGAAAAATTTCGCTAAAGGACATGTGTATGTTGTTCTGAGTAGTGTTAAAACCTTGGAAGGAATAACATTGTCTGACTTAGATTCAAACAAATTATTGAGTAGGCCACACGACGAAAGAGCATTGCTAGAGATGACGCGATTACGCAACTTAAACTCAGTGTCAAATTGACGCATCAGCATGCCTAGTAGGTAGTGGTATTCCTATGTAAAACTTCAATCTTAATTAGGTATTATTTTTGTACGAACTGAACATTTTGGCATATTGAACCATATGAAGTAAGCCCAACAAAAGGTAACTGCTGTAAATCGTTGAGGAAGTCCCTCGACTGTCTATGGTCTCCATCATCAGACTTGTAATGGCACTTATAACCCACATGGGTGCAAAGTTCTCATCAATAGAAATGAATTAAGTCCAAACACAAGGTAGCTACTGTAAAACGTTGAGGAGTTCCCTCGACTGTCTTTCGGCTCCATCATCAGATCGACTCCAGACTTTCATTAAATAGTATTGTTTTAAAATACTTAATAATTTAAAAAATTAACAAACGCCCAGTGCGTTTTTCTTTCGCCACTACGATTTTCGAAGGTTCCCCTCGATTTCTCTGGGATGCCATCATCAGATCCTGGTTTCCTTATCATGGTTCCACCCTTGGGATATCTTATCTCCTTTCCAACAAAAAAAAGTATAATCAAGATCGGTTCATAAACGACGAAGTTATCCGCGAACACACATAAAAATAATATAGGTACTTAACGGTCGAATTGAGAAACCTCCTTCTTTTTTTAAGTCGGTTAAAAATAGCCATGTTGATCGTAATATTCTTTCTAAACCCATTTTGTTCCTTGCATAGTAACTCATATTATTTTATTGAGATAGCAATACAGACTTTTTTTTTTTTTACATTACAGAGACTAGTTTACGTACAATTTTTTTTTTTCAAAAATTTTGGAAATTGATAATTTTTGCTAATGGCGTATAGTATAGTTCTTCATATCGGTTTTGTTATGTTTTTTATGAACTGGTTTAATAATAACTTAAATAAATTTCTTGCAAGTCTTCAGGAAAAAAAAAAGGTTATGCGCTAATACGGGTGCTATAAGTCCATTTACAAATTTCATCACCTTTGTTGACATACCGTCAAACTCTACAGTAAGTACTTGTATTTTTAAGTGATCTTATAGCCGAAATAATGATGATGATGAGCAGTGGTGGCCCAGTGGTATCGGCCGCGACTTACGAGTTGTAAGGTGCGTTGGGGTAGGATCGGCGCAGGGGTAAGAACGTAGAAATCAAATATCCCACTTATTTGGCTATATTTTTTAATGCTAGCCACATTGCGCGCCACGTCATTATGTTCCGCCCCGCCCCGCAGTGACCGCCAGTCGTTCCGGCAACTCGGACGTGTACCACGCGCCGTTAGAGAAAACAAGTTAAGTTTTATAAAATATTTGTTTATCCGGTCTTTAACCTTCATTCGTATTTGCATATTTTAGTAAAAGTATAGCTTATTTTGGTTTTTTTTTGCCTAAATAATAAGTTTTAAGCAGTGATAACATGATAAAACTAATCCAGATATGTCTACTACCTCTGTAAGCTGAAATCCGGTGTTACTCGTCTCGAGTAAAGATCGGACAAAAATATCCGGTCTTAACCCGTTTCGAAAATGGCAGTGATTGTCAAACTTTTATTGAACATGATTTTAATTTAATTTTAAATACTTAATGCACAGTTTAACAATCCACTTAATGTGTTCGTAATCGTTTCAATATGGCGCTTATAACCCAGGATCACACTGCTCGATTCTGCAGCTATCTGTTTTTTTGATGACATTAATTTAAATGAAATTTGAGGAAGTATTCAAAGGATTAGCAATAAGTTGCCTATAAAAATTTGCCGCAATTACCTGTAATTAATTTTTTGAGAAAATGATGTAAAGAATAGAAAAAAAAATGGTTGCCTAATCTCAGTCAGCCGCAACGCTAGGTTGCCAGGTGTAAATACTAGTAGATATTTTATTGTTAAGCGTTGCAGCTGACTGAGAGGTGGCAACCATTTTTTTCTATTCTTTATTTATTTATTTTTTAAATGACGTAAAATTTATCAAAAAAACATAGCTGCAAATTATATTACCAAATTAATTATACAAAATTAGTTGTGGCAATTTTTTTATAGGCAACCTATTGCTGATCCTTTGAATACTTCGTCTACTTCCATTTAAAATTAATTTCATCAAAATATCAGATAGCTGCAGAATCGAGCAGTGTGATCCTGGGTTATAAGCGCCATATAGCGCCATACATAGCGTAAACGATTACGAACACATTAAGTGGATTGTTAAACTTCCCTTCATTACTCTACCAACCGTACAGTATTTCAATTTTATATAACGCATTAACATACGCTTGCTTTATTTGGTAGTATGCTTGTGGATAAAACCAAACTTTGAGAATCTTAATATCTTCTAAATTTGGCATGTGGGGTAAGATCGGACAAATTAAACGAAAAAAGAAAGAATAATTTGGAACATCTATATTTGTAGTATTAGGTAGATTTTTTTGATGTCATGTTAAAGAACAGGAAAGATCGGATACATTCTTTTCATACACCTTGTGCTCCTAGCAATAGGAATAGTTTTAAATTGTTGTCCGAACTTACCCCTTGATAGCCAAATCATCATTATATTCACAAAAATTGTATCCTGATTTTACAGGCTTACAAAGCAAAAATTATTGAGTGTTTATAAATAAATTAAATTTAAAATTACAGTGTGTTGAATCATTATTAATTTCCACTATTTTTCATTAATGTGCTGTATACCAAAATTGAGAAAAAAAAGTTTTTGCAACATCCTTGCAACTATTCGAAAATCCGTCCGATATTACCCCAAGGCACCTTAGGTCGTAGGTTTGAACCCAGACAGGCGCTTTACTTCGTGTAAATTATTTCATCACCACTGCTCACAAAACGGTGAAGGAAAACATCCTGAGGAAAGCGGCATGTCCTAGAACCAAACATTCGAAGACATGTGACATCTACCGACCCGCACCGGGCCCGCGTGGCAGATTATGGTCCATTCCCTCTCACCGAGAGGAGGCCTGTGTCCCAGCAGTGGGAACATTATAGGCTGATGATGAATAGCCGAAACAATGTCGGTTGTTAGAAATCGCTGCATAAACATGGATTGCCTTGTCAAATTGTGTAATTTACTGTCGAATTCTATATAAGTTTTTTTATGATTCTCAATTTCATCTATAAAATAATTATTAATTATTGCATTTGCAATGTCAGTCAGTAGTTAAGTAGGTTTTGAAAAAGTCAGGTCACATTTATTAATGGTCATTATTTTGTTCTAAGTAAGAGAGTTATTTTTAGGTCTATTGACTATTTGCCATGTGACTTTCGACTTATTCTTCGAGGTTTTTATGAAGTAATCATTTTGAGCTTTTTGTGTTAGTCTTATAATTTTCATAAATTGTAAAGAGTATTTTTTTTTAATTAGTTTTATTTTTTAATACAGGATTTAGGGCTGATTTTTCAATAGTCAGATATCTTTTATCTGAGGAATAAATATTGTGGTTTGACAGCTTTTGTATGGAAAATATGTCAAACTGTCACATTTATTCTTCAGATAAAAGTTACCTGACTATTGAAAAATCAGCCCTAAGTCTATGAAAAACAAAACAAAAAAGTTAAAACAAATTGTATGCACATTGTTATTTATATGCAAAAAAATATGAATGTATCAATCAATGAATAAATAAATATACCTAATATTTATGCCTGTTATGATTTATTATCGGTAAATTTCTTTGTACAAAAATAGACATTATTATACATGCAGAACTTCTTGTAGCTTATTTTTGGCTTATCGAAAAAATCTAAGAAAAACATGTGGAGGTTCCAATGAGGTACAAAATTTTAATGAAAAGATAAACTAATTATAACCCCTACAACTAGGTGAAATCAACGTGCTCCTGAAAACATGCAAACTTTCTTCTAGGTGTAACTTTGTTTTGGCTTATCAAAAAACTATAAGAAAAACATATGTTAAGGTACTAGATTTTAACGAAAAGATGAACTAGATAACGCCTACAACTAGGTGAAACCGGCTTGGTCCAGCTATTCTGAAGTCAGAATGGTTGGCCACTTTCCTCGTACTAGTTTTCCCTCTTTAGCGGGTACCAATTCTTTGATGTCTGGTACCCAATAGTACCAAATACGTACCTACTAAAACTTGGTATTGGTCAAACTTCCAAAATCTCTCTTGGTCCAATCATCCTGACGCAGACGGTGTGAGTACTATGTACCTACTATAGAACTACCATTTACCAGGTAATGTCTTTCATTGTTCATTTAGCTCCCTTTATAATGGTTGAGCTAATTGGTGCTGATCCACGCGTCATGTTCGTGAACGGGCGCCGCGCCGGCGGCGGCGCCGTCAGTCAGGACCGGTCATCTTTTAGCTGCCACGGCTTATTTTAATTATTTTATTTTTGGAACATTTTTTTTTTGTTTCTATTATCTTTATTCTGGACGCCTTTAATGTGTAAGTACGTCTTTTTCACATCTTTCTGACTTATAATTGTAAATTCAACATTAATGTAAATGTAACAAATATTTTTGTAACAATATAATTTAAAAGAGTGCCATGCATGGACTTTCTTGTCCGTTCTTCACCATAGGTACCTACTACGCTTTGGAATTGGCAACTAGCTTCATATTTCTGACTGGCCTACCCCTTGACAATTCAAAAGTGACTAAATGGTTTAATTGAAATAAATGCCTCAAGTTTGAGTTTAGGTGGTTCTCCCTAAGAGGACTCTGCCTCTCACTACACGCTTACACGGACCCTACCCAGAGAATTGAGAATGAAAATTAAATTGAATTGATTTAGTTTCCAAATCTATAATATTACAAGTATTTTTTAACACTACCTAGGTACCTAATTGGGCACTTTTTATAGCGTGTACCCCTCTTTTGTTTTGTCCCTTTCCGGCCCCATATAGTTGTTACCATTAACAAAACAGTAATGGAAGGAATTAAACTGAAACTTGTTTTTATAAAGATTACCACTTTAGTGTATCAAAAATTAGTTACAAGTGCTCAATCGTGGTGCGTTTTGCATTTTACGCCACCGTGATCAACGAAATGGCTTGCTTGCAGGTGCGATGCTGGGAGGTGGAGGCATCGGGCAAGACGGTGCCCAAGGCCGTGCAGACCATGGACGGACCCATCCTCGACGTGGCGTGGCACGACGTCAGTACCCGCGCCCACTCACTGCTACTCACCGCACTTCACTACCTGGAACATGCCTATTCACTTGTTCCCGGCTGTTTTGTATTTGCAGGATGGCAGTAAGATCTTCATGGCGTCCACTGATAAGAGCGTCAAGTGCTGGGACCTAGCTTCGAATCAATCAATGCAGGTGACATATTATATTGGAAAAACATCCTAATTTTTTTTAATAGATTTTGTGTTTTTGGCTTATAGGCTAACATAATGATTTGTTAGAAAAATACAAGCAGGATGTGAACGGCAAAAAAAATTATATTTTTTTTTTGTCTGTGATGTGTTGAGTGCAGTGTCATTTGTCGCGCAGGTGGCGGCGCACGAGGCGCCTGTGAAGACGTGTCACTGGATCAAGGCACCCAACTACACCTGCCTCATGACGGCCTCCTGGGACAAGACGCTCAAGGTACCCCACCGCCCGCACTTCCCGCTCTACACACCTCTCTTGCATCGTCTCTGCATTCTCGTGCACATTTTGTTTTCAGTTCTGGGACACCCGCAGCGCAGTTCCCATAATGAATATGAACTTGTCGGAGCGCTGCTACTGCGCGGACGTGGTACGTAACGTAGCTCTCGACGTCAGTGGGGGTGTGCGACAGGCGACAGAAGGCTCATGTTTTGCCTGCGCAGGACTACCCGATGGCTGTGGTGGGCACGGCGGACCGCGGCATCTGCCTGTACACGCTGGAGGGCAAGCCGGGCGAGTACAAGCGCGTGGAGTCGCCGCTGAAGCACCAGCACCGCTGCATCGCCATCTTCCGCGACAAGAAGACCAAGCAGCCCACTGGCTTCGCGCTGGGCAGCGTGGAGGGCCGCGTGGCCATCCAGTACGTCAACCCCACCAACCCCAAGGACAACTTCACCTTCAAGTGCCACCGCCCGCCCGCCAACACTACCGGCTACCAGGCGAGTCCACTACCTCTGAAGCTCCACGTGCGTGTAGCTAAATGTGAGAGTTGTAATGTGACGGTTGGTTGTGTGCAGGATATCTACGCGGTCAACGACATCGCGTTCCACCCGACGCACGGCACGCTGGCCACTGTGGGCTCGGACGGCTCCTTCTCGTTCTGGGACAAGGACGCGCGCACGCGGCTCAAGTCCTCGGAGATGCTGGACCAGCCGCTCACGAAGTGCGCCTTCAACCACAACGGACAGATCTTCGCCTACGCCGTCGGATACGACTGGTCCAAGGTCAGGGACTTGTACTACACCACTCATACCTCACGCGATCCCAACAGACTCATCCTACGACTCGCCGTGTCATTTAAATGTACAGCCAATGAACTGAATTGAATAATAATAAAATGATTTGAACATTCAAGCAAACAATTAATAACTTCACTAGTCAATTTGCGAAACTATATGTTTCGTTGACTGTACAACGAGATAGAAGATAGAACTAATCATCATTTATTACGTTATAAACTAATCTTATTATTTTATGTGTATGCACCGGCGCGCGGCGTGCAGTCGGTCAGATCGTGAGTCTTCGCGGCAGTAGGTGTATGTAAGCTGCTAATGTAACGTGTCGTATGCCACAGGGTCACGAGCACTTCAACCCGGCCAAGAAGAATTACATCTACCTGCGCGCCTGCTACGAGGACCTCAAGCCGCGCTCTACGTGAGCATCCCCCGAGCCACACACGCACGCACGCACACGCACACACACATCCACACGCACACACACGGACACACACACACACACACAACACACACACACCGACATATCTATATTAGGTTCATGTCTTGTTTTATATAAACTTTTATAATTTCTGTATAAAACCTGTTACTTGTCCTGGCCAAGTTTCTAGTGGAATTAATAAAAATATATTTTCTTTTATGTACGTAATGTTGTCAGGAGTAGAATATAAGTAGGTGCGCGAGAGAGTTGTGAGTAGCTGTTATACTGAGTGAGACTGACTGATGAGTTAATAAAGATATTAAGCTATACCAGTTATTATTTGCGGTACCACAAACAAGGCCAATGGAAAACAGTTTAAATGACAAGATGTTTTAAACAGCATAATAAATAATTATTTAATAGAGACTGATGCTAGGAGCAAGTAATGAACGACGGTTCGCTGGGAGGCCGCTCAGTGGGCGCCGTGGGCGTGGTCGTCGTCGCCGAGCATCTTGCCGACGCCCACGGTGACGAGCGCCAGGGCCAGGCCCAGCGGCAGGCCGCGGAACAGCGCCTTGTTGGCGCGAGCCCACTTGGAGCCGAACCCGGGGTGGTACCGCCACGCCTCATTCCTGAAGAGTATTATTGTAGTCTTGTACAATGCTTAATAAAAATACAATTTTTTATCATATACAGGTGGGTTGTTTTTTTCACATGTTTAAATTTTTAACCATCTTACCCATGCTAGGTTATTTGAATATATAAATGTTTATTACATTCCCGACTCCGTCACACCAGGGTGAAACACCAGTGCCGACGAGTATTTTTTTTCCTCGCCGTCACACCGCTACTTTTACTGCACCTTTTGTATCACAACATTAAGTGTTGTGCTTGTAATAGATAAATCCCCATCTACCTATCCTATCTAACGCATATTGGTCGACTTACTACTGTATTACTTACTTAATTTTGATTTAACTAAAATTAATTGCACTAACAAACAATTAAGATATTGGATATTTCAACTACATAATTATGTATGAAATATCTAATGGATAACTCGCCTACAGTTTATTAATACTGTGTATTCAAGTCGTTTTTGGGAGGGGGTCGCCATTCTGACCTAACCTAACATAAGCTATGATAGAAAAAAAAAATTGTCAGATGGGAACAAACAGACCATGTTCCCAATACATGAAAAAAAGTAGTGGCTCGATTTATTTGCTCCCAAGTGTACATAATTAGAACTTGATTCAGAGTTGTAAATTACAAAAGTTTCTTTGTAAATTGCACCTACCAGTTTGTTTCTGCATCCCGCAAAGGTTGTATGGTAGAAAATGCCAATGGCATTAAGTCTGTACAGTACATGTGTGCTTAAAGTATTCAATAAAACATATTTGCCACAATGATGTACTCCGAGTGATGAGTTCTATTAGGTCTACAATTGGTGGGCACTTAGTATACTTATGAGAATAGCACAACCAATATTGTCCCATTTCCATACTTATGTTATAAGGCAGATGGCTGAAAGTTTTCCGACAGCCAAAATAATGCGTTTTATTAGAAACTAAGAAATGCGGGCCACAAAGCAATGGTTCTATCATCACCTGATCCAGGGGTCACGCAGCCCTTTCTTCTCAAGCGCTTTTTCTAGCTCTTCCAGCTGAGGGATGCCCTTGGTAGTGAAATTTTTGTAGTCCGGGATTTTGTACGGAGGTTCATGCGCGTGCCCATGGCCACCCATCTACAAGAACACAACATACTATACCAATTTTACATATATCACGCCTGCTTTCTCCAAAGAGGCGTACGGTAACTACACCGTCACCATAATTTTTCTAGATATTTCAGATGCAATAGAAGGCGAATTTGATGGTATTTAACTAGTTTTATGCGCAATAATAATAAAATTCTAACCTTTAAAACATTACATTACATAACTAACTGCCCAGATCATAAATTAAATAAAGCAATCTTAGGTTTTATTCCACAAACCTTATTACTTCCTCCTAGCTTTGGTTAAAGTTTTAACAATTCTAAAGGATTTAAAAGGGAATGAAACACTTTTTAAGCCTTCGATTCGAATTAATTCTATTCAATATTTTTTTATCGAATTTGTCAATTTTGACACTTCTCAGTTGTCACCCAGTATGTTATTTTTTTAAATCATGACCATAGATCGCAGTATCTATCAGTGTCGGTGTTGCAAATGTTAACTTTTTAATATTTTTTTTTTTAATTTTAAAGCCTGGTTGCTGGGACCTTTTTTCAAACGAATATAAAAAACGAAAATTAAATTTCAAAAGAATAGAATATATTACTCTTTAGTATGTACACCAAAAAATTACAGATAAATGTAGAAATACATAGGGTGACATAAAAGCGATCTTTTACAGACAACCTTTGGATGGATTAAAGGGAGAAGGAGAGACAATACTGCAGGTAGTCAGTGGTGTACCAATTACATATACAATAAATACATTTAGGTATACATAAAACATATAATTATCTACATAATATAATATATATATACAATAATAAACAAGAGCAAGGAAACCATATGTAATGATGATGTTTAAGGAGAGAGGAAGTGTTTTTTAGCCAGAATTTTAAAAGTGGACAAAGATTGAGCACGCCGTGTCGACACGGGCAAGGCATTCCATAATCGTACTGCTTGAACTGTAAAAGGCTTGTCATAAAAATGGTGGAATGCATCGGCGCGCGGCGTCTCTAGTCTTAAGTTTTCCGATGACCTCGGATAAATATCTATTAAGTGTGTCATGAAGGAACTTGAAACGTTCTTTGATAAGAGGGGGTTTTAGGGCTGAACAGAATACTGTAGAGCAGAAACAAGGTATGTGAATCCCGGCGAAGACGTCTAAGAAGCACCTTCAGGTTTGTATGTACGACATTCAGAAATGTGAACATATTTGCGCAGGTCAAATATATAAATAATAAAATAAATATAAATCTTATGCAAAAGTTTTGAAGTCGCTCAAGTTTATCTAGTTATGCCTCAGTGAGATCAAGATAACTAACATTAGCATTAACAGTAAGTGCACACAGTAGTACTTATAGCGCCTAGTCAAAGTGGGGTGCTTCGCCTGACGTTATGCGGACTACTGGACTGTAGACATGGGTAGCTCGTGAGCGAGTGATAGAAAAATAATAAAATAAATAAGACCGTTCTTACTACCAAAACCCGCCACAAAAAACACAAGATATTATTTATCGATATCTGTAGTAATTAGCTTATCGCTACACGTGTTCACGTGTTAATGAGCGAAAGCACTGTAACAAAGAGTCCAAAGAACTATTGGCAATGACTATTGAGCGAGCCGAGCCGTTTCCTTCGACGCGCATGTGGCGTGAGTCAAATGAGCTAACAGTCGGTGTCTGAGTCACTGAGCTATAGAAGAGATAGGTAGTAAGTAATAAAGAGTCCAAACTTCCAAAGAGCTATTTATTAACTATTGAGCGATCCGAGCCGTCTCCTTCGACGCGCGTGCGGCGTGAAATGACTCAAATGAGCTAATAGTCGGCGTCTGAGCTATAGAAGAGCTAGAAGAGTGATATAGTTCTTTAGAGTGAAAGAGCCAATCGCTCTTTTTCTTTTCAGTGAGCTATTTCGCCCATGTCTACTGGACTGGCGCTATCTTTTTCTGTACCTGAATTCACGTGCCAACTGTGGTGTGGTTCGGCCTACGCAACGTTAGTAAATATAGCGTAGATTTTTTTTTTTTTTAAATCATTGCCCCACACTAGGAATTTCTCCTGTGTCGTGGGTGCGTTTACAAACATTTAAAACTCACATACACAAACAGCCAGACCCGGAACAACTACTTGCAGGTCATACAAATATTTATTTTGTTCCGTGCGGGGATCGAACCCGCGACACGTAACGCAGCAGTCAATTGCTTAACCACTGCGCCAACCGTGCCGTCATATTAATCAATTAAACGTCAATCATCATTCCATTTAAGTTGCCATAAACCGACCCTGCGACAAATGATAAATACACTAACAGGAAAAGCACCACCAAAAATTTGTAAAGCGATGGCAAGCTCTAGCAAAAGAGTCAAAATGTTTTCCATCACGACACCATTTGCACTATAACATTTCCATGCCGAAAAGGCTGAAAAGCCGCAACAGCTTCATAAAGTGAAAAATAGACTGGAGCTGTGGCGAGCCAGTACTTGCCTGCTCATACCATTCGTTTCAACTGCTGAAAACCTCCCACGGGCAAGAGTTGCCTTGGCTAACCAAACTCTAATCAGACTCCGGACCAGTAGAGCGATTCTGTAACCATCTCACCGTGAAAACTTAGGTGAAGTGAGCGTGGAGTGAGCTGTCAGTGTCGTCCCACTGATGCTAGGGATTGACCAAGCATTACCATTTACAACCATAATCGAGATTTTAATTATGTTTTTAATGTTAGTTCTGTTGATCAACTAAGTGTTCACTTCACGGTCGCATTTTTACAGAATCGACATACTGGGTTGGCCGGTGCAAGGAAAACCTGCTGAGGTCCACGATTCTGAACTGGAGTGCAAATATGGCGTTATTACTTAAAAATTGGGACACTTTATCGTGTCCTACGAGTCCTGTTGTCTGCACGTTATAAGAATTGACGGACGGACGCTACTGAAGGTGGTGAACTCGTAGCTGAATTTATAGATTGCCATCGACACGTTAAGAAGAAGAAGAAAGGAAATACGGTTGTTTTACTACAGAAAAAGGGGTTTTGTGCTAAGGAGCTAATGAGAAGGAAATGGTCTAAGGCCAACATTCCTAGTTTGTTAGAAATTAAATGTTATAGGGTGGCAACATTGGTACTATAGAAAAAAAACAATTTTTTTATGTTTACTGTTGTTGCAGCGGCGCGGCTGTTCTGTCGAGTACTATGTCGAGATGTATTGTTTGTTGGTGCCGCTTGAAAAATAAATAGAACTTATCTAATTTCACAGTGATAAACTAGTTTTAATTGACTACCATATAATAATCTAGATACGCACCAACTCTTCAATCATAGTGTATAGTGATATCAAGTTCCCTGTTTCAGTCATTGTAATGAGTGTAGTTTAGCGTCGATAGTAAACAGAAATAGATTGAGATCCATTTCAACATTACTCGAAGATCCAGAGGAGCGATTTGGCGTAGTCGTTTGTAGCCTTGAAGGGGTGTATGTGTACGGGTATGCGAGTGAAAACGGGTGCGTGAGAAGACAAAGGATGGCGGCCAGGGCCGGGCGGGCCGGCTGGCCGGCGGCCGCGGCGCTGCTGCTAGCGCTGCTCGGCGCGGCGTACTCCGACTCCGCCTCAGGTACCTGCGCTCGTTGAGTCTCGAATTCTCTTATTCTCTACCGCCGCCGCCGGTCGGCGCTTGCATGGCGCGCCGGCTTCGTTTACGGCTGCAGGTTTGCGATAGTGGGATGCACTTGCATGTTAGTGCAGATATTAGGATATTACCGATGTATTTTCTTTGATGGAGAAATTTAGATCTACCTACCTAAATTTCTCGATATCGGTAGGTAATGTAAACCTAAATCGGTATGTAATGTGTTAGAGATAACTCGAATGTCTACCATAATTTAAAATAAACAAAATTACCTTTAGTTACTAACTCTTTGGTTAACTAGATAGAAGAGATGTAATTTTGCGCGTCACAGACGGTCCTTCGGTATTATTTAGGTTGTTCCAGTCCAGTTGTTCCGCTCCCGACACTCGCCGGCAGTGCCGGCACTCGTTGGCGCCCGCATTCAGTCGATTATAACTTATAATAACTAATCTTAATATTCACAAATCCTTTGGAGTGCTTGCTGCTTAACAGCTATAGCCTGTATCAACAAAGGTATACCTACTTGTTTGGCAAACTTAGGTATATATAATAAGTATTGTTTGGACATTTTCGCCTGAAAAAGTAAACTGTTACAAAAATTTAACTAAATCATAAGATTAGTACCTACCTAGTTTTTATTCTAGCCAAATTCTTAAAAAGCGATGAACCGTCTGTACTACCTACCTATTAAGTAATTTGAAGTGAAATTGCACGCCTTTGTTAGTGGTGAGAAATTCATAGACATACGTACGAAGCTATCGTACGTTTTACCCAAAGGCCCATGAACGGATGGGTACCCCACTTGCAACATTAACGTGTGGCAAGGAACTGACACTGTCATCGCCCAACGATATCTTATGGTAGCTCTATTGCCTGGCAGCTCTTTCTGCCCCGTCAGAAAAATGCTTATAAAAATGATGGAAGACCAGACCGGACCCGGTCCCTAGATCTCTGGTTCCGGATATTATCACTGCGTGTGACTGAACACTCGCGGCTCATCGTTAATTCGCGATAACCGCCGCGCCGCGCCGAGGCGCACGCATCATCTCTTCGCTAATAGGAATAGTGATGATCTACACATGATTGGCTGAGCTGAGGCCGGTTTGTGCGGTTGGTGTGTGGAGTAGCTGTTGCGCATGGTTAGATTAGAGTGGCTGGAGAACGAGATGAACATCACCCGGATGCAGTCGCGTGTGGTGTGATCGGCGCGCGCCGGGGCTACACGCATACCTGCATCTGCGCCGCGCGCCGCGCGCCCGGACTGATACCGACTCACATAATGTGCTAAATGCGTGTGTGACATACATGTGTCCAGTGATGATTAGTGACCGATGCAGACCATTCAAGTGGACCATGCTTTTGTCCAAGCTTGTATCAAATCTCAATGTCCTCAATGCTAACAGTCAACAGACGACCCAGCAATTACTAAAGTGGCACACTCCCTTGAAACACTTGCACACAGGCAGAATAAACAGTTCACTCACTTTTTTCGGTTCAAACCGTAGGGGCGTTAATATTTTGTTATCCAAATTCAAACTCAAAGCATTTATTTCAATTAAACCGTTTACAGGCACTTTTGAATTGTCAAGTGGTCGGTCAGTCAGAAATATGAAGCTAGTTGCCCATTCCAAAGCGTAGTAGGTACCTATGGAGAAGAACGGGCAAGACACTCCATGGACACTCTTTTAAATTATATTGTTACATAAATATTAGCTACATCAATAACCTTGTATATAGGTATAATTATATGTGAGAACGATGTAAATAAGACGTACACATTGAGTGTCCAGTGTACAGCTAATATAAATTCAAACAAAACAATCCCTAATAAAATAATTAAAATAAGCCGTGGTGGCTAAGAGATGACCAGTCCCAACTGACAGCGCCCGTTCACGAACATGACGCATGGATCAGCACCATTCAGCTCAACCATTTTGAAGGGGGCTAAATGATCCAATCCAATCCTTTCGTAACACCAGCAGCGGCGCAAGCGTTTACAGTGCTGGTTGGCGAGACGGTTTTAATCCGGCTTGGCGACGCCGGACGAAGACATGATAAACAAGACAAACCGTCGCGCGTCGCCTGTCGAGCAGTCGCCTCATCGATCGTTTGCATTTGGCGCAAAAATCGTGTTAGCTAAGAAAAGTACCTATAAGTACTAACAAATCAGGCTATCCTTATAGTACGCGTGTATGCATGAGTGCACGAGTGCGGAATGCTTGCACAACATACATAAGTACAGAAGGTCGGCTCCAAACATCTTCGAAAATGCACGCATATATAGATAGTAGACACGCTTCACGTACAGCGAGGCATAACTGGCATGGCCTCATAACTGGCATTAATTGGACATCGCCGCCGCTGGCGCCGTTCGTAGGTACTTACGCCTGTTTTTGCCCATTGTATGGAGCTTATCCGCTCCCCAGGCGGCGACACGCAGCAGTGTCAATGCGTCGCCTCCAGTAGTAGATGACTTTGAGCGAGCAGCACAAAAAATATGCGAAACGGTCGGCGCGGTACCGCGGCACGCCTACCCGCCCTCCATACTAGTTGTAATTACCTGCTCCGACAGCGTTACCTAACTATACACTTACAGTATATTTTGTGTCTGCCAATCCAATCTGGCCAAATGGGGCATCATCGACCCAATACTCATCGCAAACACAGTGTGAGTGTTAAGACCCCTTACAGGATATGCCGCATCTTCTCTCCTGCCCGTTAGGTACCTGCACCCTCCAGAAATTAAATGAGGCAAATTACTGAGCTGTTCAGATCGCTACGTACTTGTCCGACAATTCATCTACACGGGAAGAAGAAGAAGACTTCTTGTACGACGGGGTCAGCGATGGCTGAGTGATAGTGCCGCATGCCGTCATCAACTCGATTCGGTGTTACGGAAATCGGGATCCATAGTGCAGGTTTTCAATAAAACACGATGATACAGCATATCAGTTAGTATTTCACTATCAAAATACAGCCTGTTACATCGTCTGAATTTTCCAATGATTCTGATATTAATAATGAAGGTGAATGGCCAAGATAGAAATGTAAAAAAATATTACGTAGATTCCATGGATTATAATAATTCAAGTTTTAATATAAGGTGTTCTTACAATTCATAGTACTGCCCATGTAAAAGGATGTAGGTACCTACTACGTATGAAGTACATAATTATGAAACTGGAAAGAATCATTATCAGTACCGCGCGTCTTTTATTCACCCCGCCCCTCGCGCAGTACGTTACCTAGTTCGAAAGCTCGTTTGCATCAGGCTCCATTCAAGTAATTATTATGTAGGAATAGGAATACCAAACAATGATTGTAATCGACATGCCCAGTATGAAGTGGCAAGTTAACTTATGCGATTTAAGGATTAGTCCGCCCGCAGTTATCCAGTTAGTACTAGTAGAGCGATGCAATGCATATGAGCATGTGCCCTGTCAGTCTGTCGCTCTTCATTCGTCGGACGCTCATTAGTATGATGGCGGCAATGCTGCGTCGCGTCTCGTGGCCGATTTCGTTCGCCACTACTACTCTGCTACTGACGATCCCATACCATGCTTGGCCATATTTAAAGCCAGTCAAAAATACTGAATAGGAGTGCCAGCGTTTCTAAATTTATACTGAGCATTCCTTTAGGTTCGGCGCAGACCGACAGAAGCGCAGAGCATTGGAATTCCCATGAAATTGATGGTTGCCAATGACATTAAGTGCAATGTTGAACGAACATCTGCACAGACATTATAGTAACAAAAGTGGCAAACCCTACCCGAATGTCATAAAAACATATTTGAAATAAATGTAAACCTTCACTTGATTGATTGAATAGTGAACCTAGTGAACAGTTGGATATCGCCTATACGTTTGGCGTTTGACGCGATATACGCAAATACGCTTATGTATTTAGAACGTTTATGAGTTAATATGATAATGAAGATCATTGTGTGAAGACAGCACATTATTGCTCCGAACTCTATCGTAGGTCTAGAAGCAACGTCAAGACTAAGTTACTTTTTGTAGAAATTCCTAATACTGATAATGTAAAAATCAAAAGAGTCAAAAATTACGTAGCATAGTCATCTCAGTGTTTACCGCAATGTTACCATACATATCTTCAAAGTTGCATGTCTTGTTTTAAATTGGTTTGGAAGTAAGGTGGCGGTGCAGTCATTTATAAAACTTTAAACATATTTTTCGAAAAATATTACCCATAATTTGGTTTATAGTATCATTACTTAGAATGTCATTGTCCCAACACATGGACCGTTATTTCTAATTCGCCAAAACTAAACACTAACACAATAGACTCGTATTGTTAACACTTTCAACAAAAACAAAACTTCCAAGTTCAGTCAAAAAACTAGTGCTTGAGGTTCGGAAGTTGGTGGCTTTGCTTGTTTGGTCGATTGTATTTTTAACACGCTTTTATTAGCTTGGTATGATAAAAACAATCAAAATCAAAAGTCATTTATTCAAACTAGGCTGAGAATCAGCACTTTTTGAACGTCAAAATCACATAAGACAGTCCCCCCAAAACGCCCGCCCTTCACCACTTCCTAGAGCTTTAGCTGGGAAGAAGAAGTGGCAGAACAAACTCCCCAGCAGCACTGCTGTCTGTTCAGTTAGAAGAACTGGATTCTATAAAGTAATAAGTAATTAACTTTTTTTTCTTCTTTATTTATTAACGAGGGTTTGATCACATAGTGGACATGTCATCCTCATAGGAAACCTTTGTTACATGCAAAACTTAACCTCTACGCTTAATTCCTAAGTTAACCAATTTATATAATATTCTATAGGCTTTGGATGCTGGAAAAGCAAGAATAGTACTACATTCTCCAAATTCACAAATGTTCATATTAAAATTGTCTCGAAACAAATATCTTTCCGCCCCATTCCGGACACACTCCACAATGATATGAAAAACGTCTTCGACCACATTGCATTCCGTGCAGTTTGGAGATGTTACTTTGCCCATCAATGCAAGCACAACTATTCAATGGGATGTGTCCGGAAGGAAGTCTAAAACTGGTCACGATTTCTCGTCTATTCATATCGGTGTCATCAAACCAAGGATAATTCTGAATGATTGGCTGCATCGTCCGATATCAAATACCTTATGTCAATGACTTCTCGTCGAAGTATTCTTTCCACATTTCACAACATTTCTATCTAATTAAACTTAAAATATCAATTCAATTCAATATTTTATTGCATACCATATGTTTACAATAAGGTGTTATATAACAGAACAGGAAAGTACAATATGGACCCTGTCGGGCACAGCAAAAATTAGAAGAGTATCTGTCCAGTAAGGTTTATACGTCACCGGAACGGGTGTTCCGGTGACGTATAAACCTCTAAGCACGCTTCTTTGGCTAAATGATCAACTTCTTCATTTTCTTTAATGCCGATATGGGAAGGCACCCATTGTAAAACAATATTTTAATCTTTATCTCTTAGTCTACTAATAGAATCTATTATTTTAGGGAGGGATCTTTTATTTATTTTAATATCAATAGTATGTTTCCTAAAGCCATTTTAAAATATACAAATTTTACTTTTAGTAGTTGAAATATTTAAACCAATATCTTGGACTAACTTCTAAAATAAATCTAAAGCCGATTGCAATTTATGTGTCGCCTCCAAAATTTTGTTGGTAATAAAATACTTTGTACTCAATTTATAATTATGTCATATCTCTTGTATTTTATCGTGTGTACATAAATAATAAATAAATAAAATATAATACAAAGTCATCTGCAAATTGCGAAATATACACATTATTTATCTTTCTAAAGATATTGATAGTAGCTATATTAAATAACAATGGCGATAATGGATCACCCTGTGCCCGGCCACGACACGTAGTTCTACATAGTGAATCATTATCACGTAGAATTTTTAAACTTCTTTCCTGTAAAAAGTTCCACAATAGGTGCAAAGATTTTGTCCCACACCTAAGCCATCCATAATACGCAATAAACTATGCACATCCACATTGTTATAAGCATTATCCAGATCAACAAAACATTATGGTCATTTGTTTTTCAGAAAATCCTGTTTGAATTCTAGAAACTAAACTAGTAAGGTTATTTAATGTTGATCGACATTTTCTAATTCCTGTGGTATTCTGATCTAACATACAATTATTTTCTATAAACCACTCTAGTCTATTAAGTAGAATGTTATGGAAAGTTTTGCATAAACATGATATCAAGGATATGGGGCGAAGGGAAGAGGCTAAACATGGATCACGTCCTGGTTTGGTAATCGGCACCAACACTATATCGCACCAATGTTTAGGTACAAACGAGTAATTGAAAAATGTTTTTTTTTTTTTTTTTTTTTTTATGTAGTTTATTATATTTATTTGTTTTCAAATAACTATATAAACTAACCAAACAAAAATATAAAATATAATAACCTAAACTAACTAAAACTATTAACAAATTAAAATATGGCATCGAAAAATTCCTCTGCATCGCTGTCGACTGGTAAAGTACCCAAGAGACTGGCGGCATTGCCACGTTGTATGGCAATGCTAAGCCTCTGGCCAAGGTAAAGGCCAGCCCTTGGATCCCGGGAAGTGTCAACAAGCCGTTTGGAGATTTCGTTGAACAAACCGTGAGCACTCGGACCCCACGGCCCGAGGGTTTCAACCCCAAACGGCTCGAAAATATAATTGCCGATAAGGTTATTATACTTTCGCCGTTTGAGGTTTTCCGCAGCCGCAGCAGCAGCGCCTGCACAGCACGCCGAGTCAGGAAGATGGGATGGCGCAAGAGTATCGACACAAGTTGCATCCCACACTAAAGGCCTACCCACCTTCCAAGGAAATAAAGACATGCCGTCAGGTCTCTTGCCATCATCGCGTGCCAAGCTATTAGGTTCTAATACAGCTGGAACGCCGACGGTGACAAGAGCTCGTCGGATGATGTCATTTATGTTCGCGTGCCGAGCTAAGCGGCCCGCACTTCGGCTGCAAGACAGGCCATGGTGTCCAAGGCTGTTGACAACTTCGCCACAGTGACAGCGATGGGGAGAACAAGAAGGAGCTCCTAGTCGTAGGCAAGCAGCGAGGCGGAAAGTAGTGTCGTCTAACAAAGTGCCTATGTTCGACGACGGTAGTGCATGAAGCCAAAGACCCGACTCCCACTTACCCACAGCAAGCAGGCGCGCACGCTCCGCAGTAGTAGCAGACGTGTTAAGTAAATTGTTCTGTACTACTCTGCAAAGCGGCTCATCCCACTTTCTCTGGGAAGATGGATTATCGGGTTGATCTGAATTCGGACAAGCGAGTCTCCAGGCATGCATAGCCTCGGTGAAGCATGGCACATCAAAATTAATCAGTGTGGGGGTTAGGATTTTCCTGATTAATTTTTCAGTGCCGTAGACCGAGGATATGAAAGCCGGTAAACTAACACTAGAAATTTTGCGGACGCCGAGGCCTCCCATACGAATGGGAAGAGTAGCTTGTGTCCAAGCTCGGTCGTCCATGGCCACATTTAAAATCGAAGTTAATGTATGTCGAATAATTTGGTCCATTTTTTCTAAAAGGTGAGTGTGCTTCCATAAATGGGAAGCGCGAAGGAAATATGTTAATTTAGGGCCGAAACAGCAATAACGGATTAGGGTTAAGGCCGAATGCATGTTAAATTGGAACAATCTTTCCGAAACGTCTTTGAAATTTTGTATTTTTTCTTCAATAAAAACTGGAAAGGAATTCTCGAAGACAGGAGACCCAAGAAGACGAAGAGAGCTTTTTTCAATAATTTTGATTTCTGGAGCTATTGCGTTAAACTTGGGGAGTGTCAGATGTCTGTCAGTACTGTCCGCCATATAAAGTTCACATTTCGAGTGGTTGAGATCAAGGCCAATGGAATGAAGTTCATTTTCTAAGAATTGTAGATATTTTAAAACGGTTTCTACATCGCCTCCCAAAGTTCCATCGTCAAGATACCAAATGTTAAATTTGGAATTTAGCTGTCGAATAATTGGGTGAATGGCTAAACTAAAGATCACTGGTCCGAGGGGTCACCTTGTTGACAGCCAACAGCAGATTCCAAAAGGTGGTCCCGATACATTAATTTAGAAGGATGTCTGTAGCATTGCCAAAGGAAACTATAGATTTGAGGTATTTCTTTTTTAGTTTCTGCCAGCAAGGTGTCCCTATAAACAGAATTGAAGGCATTCTTTATGTCAACCTTCAGGATGACCTCTCCTTTGCCAGAATTTAGGTAGGTCGACAAGGCGTGTACGGCAGCCTCACAGCCCCCTTTAGAGCCGTATCCTAGCTGCAGGGGCTGAAATTTTTTCGAAACAACCTCACCATAAAATTTACAGCAAATCTTGGCTGCCATACGACGGTAAGTAGTTCCCACAGCAATTGGACGAATGCCGCCATCCCTCTTACGCAGGGCGCATAGATTTGCCCCGTACAGAACGTCGATGACGGCTTCGTTCACCTTGCCGGAGAGCATAAGGTTAATCAGAGCCGTAAGCTCCTTCAAGAGCAATTCACCAGCAGCCCCGGCGCCTGGACAGATAAGGTCCTTAAGGTGCTGCGGACTCAGGCCGTCGAGGCCGCCAGCGGAGCCGGTCCGGAAGGAGGAAACGGCTGTGACCAACTCTTGACCTGTAATGGTGAGGGAGTGATTATCCGGATTAGGGGGGTCGGGGAAAGAAAGGCCATCCGCTGGGGCAGGGTGTTTGCTCTCCAGAGCTGTGATTGTTTCTGGAGAACACGGTGCTACCACATCATTACTAAAAAGAATCCTGGCTGCTCCGCTAATGTCACCTTCCCCTAACTTAGATTCGATCAGATGGGACATACCTCTTGAAGAGGTATATTTCTGTGTCGGTAATTTGGAATCTAAATTATGAGTCGAAATATTACAGTTTTCTTTAATTTGTGCAGTTAATGTCTTTTTGGTTGCCAAATTCTTTTGTACATGTAGAATTCTGTAAGGGAAGGTGAGCAGTTGTACCCAAGCACTTAGCGAGTTCTCCCGGGCGGCAAGACGAACGCAACCTGCTAGATGTTGTGCCACTAAAGGTCTAGCGCCGCGGGGAACTCGTTTCAAAACAGGAACAGAGTTTTTGAAATTTGAAAGAATTAAATAAAAATTTGAATTAAATAATTTGAGTAAGATTTGTTTCCCGTTCTCACGTAGGTAAGTATCTTATCATAGGATATGGAATTTTGTCACTACCAGGGGCAGTATCTTTATTTTTGAAGCATTTAGTTAGCTCTTGGATTGTAATAGGTACTTCAAGTTTTGGGTTTTTCGATGCAAGTTTAGGGTAGTCGCATAATACGAAATCGGGGGCTAAACTACAAAGTAATTCGTTTGCTTTAGCGTTGTCAACATGAGATTTTGTTGAGTTATATCCCTTAATCCACCGCATCCTTCGCCACAACTCACTATGGGTCGTAGTTTGGTTAAGAGTAGAACATAAGTCCCGCCATGACTTGCTTCTAGAGCACCGTAATATATCTCTGAACATCACCGATTTTTGTTTGAAGGATTTTGAGGTTATGTGGTGATGGATTACGTCTAAATTTGGATAGTGCTTAACGGCGCTCTGCTACAGCTTTAGATAGATAGGGACACCAATATGGTTTTGGTGTAAAATTTCGTTCTGGGTTCATATTAATTTTAACATATGGTATAAAAAAAACTGCAGCCACGTCTAAATAGTCTATAAGTATGTCATATCCTTTTTGTAAACCATTTGGAAATACGAATTCGTCGAAAAGGTCATTTAAAAGTTTTTGGTACCCTACCCTGTGAGCCTTTTTATAGTTTCGTCGAGACATATAGACGTTAGTAGCTTTAAAGTACGTTGAAATTTTAATAACATAATGATCGCTTCCCAATGTCTCATTTAACACTTGCCAATTTAAACCCAAACTTACATCGGATGACGCCAACGAAATATCAGGGGACGACTGTTGTGATTTTGTGATACATCATTCAATAACTTAATGGTACGCGTGTGATCGCTACTGTTTAATGAAATAAGGCTACTACCAATAAGTGCGTCAAAAATTTGATTACCTCTTCTGTCTACTTTATTGGACCAATTGGGATGGTGTCCATTGAAGTCGCCTAAAAGTAAAGTTTTATTATTAGCCTGTGAAAATAATTGTTCCCAGTCTGACTAGCTAGTATTTACAGAAGGTGGACAATAAATGGATATAATATTTTTAATTTGATTGCAATTATACACTGTAACGTGTATAATTTCTATACCCGATTTTAAATGTTGTAAATCATGGCAAATCTGAGTTTAATTGACCTAGTGTGAGTATTGCTACCGCCGTGAGATCTCTGTCTTTGCGAAATACGTTGTAATCTTTAACTTTAAAATCAGTTTCTGGTTATAACCAGGTTTCGCTTAATACGGCAATGTGAATTTTGTCCTGTATTAACAAATTCTCAAACTCACTCAACTTTGTGCGTTCCATTGGATGATATTTAATTTAACATTAGTTTCATACTTATCTGGCATTTGAGAAATAATCAAGGATTAATTTAAGTATAGGCCAATCCGCTACATTGTCGACAACTAGTAAAATTACCCACTCAATGCAATTTTTAAGTACCCCTTTGTAAATCATTTATATGATAAATGATTTTATTTCTGTAAGTAGGTTTGTTACAAACACTTTTACACGTCAATCATATTTAAAAAACTAGATGAGGTTGGCGTTTCTTATCTGACTACTCTGAGAAGAAAGGCCGAAACAAACTCAGAGGTCACAGTCTCTTTTAAAGTCCAGACATAATCTTGGTCAGATCATGTGAAGACCATGTTAGATTGGTGTCTGAAACGGTCTTTTGAGGAAAAACCATACAGATTGAGCGGACCTGTCCAGTCAGTGCACGCATTTGTCAGTAATCTTGCCGCTCAACTGAGAACTTAAGGAGCACAACGATTCGACGAACAATACCAAAGAAAGGACATTTGGGTAGGCCGCATAAATTACTCAAGCTGCCAGATCGTGAAACTAACTAAGAAATAAAATAAAAAAAGTAATAAACCACATAATCTTCACATTCACAATAATTAAAATAATATAATACTGTACAAAGTAAACAATCATGTCTTGTATGTATAAAATTCATCAATGTCAATGTGTATATAAAAGTTCGAACATAATCTTTGAGGACCATGTAGATTAGTATCTGAAATTGTCTTCTGAGGAAAGAACCACGCAGATTAAGAGGACCTGTCCAGTCAGTGCACGCATTTGTCAGTAACCGTGCAGCGTGTAATTTGTATATTATCTCTTGTAATCTCTTTAGCATTTCTTTGAAATTGATATCTCTGTGTTTTTCTCCTGTTTCACTCGAGTTTATGGTCTCAGCTTCATTAAATTTTTCTACTTCCGTTTTACTCCACTCTATAAACTCCAGGTCTGACGAGTACTCCTGTTTCTGTTTAGAGTCTATCTTTTTTTTTCGTCTGTGTACCTGCGGCTTCGTTATCTCTTCAGCATGAGTCAGACTACTAGTGGTTTGAGTAGCAGCTGTGTCCACGACTTGATGGGATGCAACTTTTATCTCACTATCCTTTATATTCACTTCCTTTTGCGTTGGTTCGGCATTAGGGACATAGATAGTTAGCGCCTTTCTGTAAGTGCAATTAAACTCGGAGCTCCCTCAATCTTTTTTCCTTTAAAATTGGACATGTTTTTGATAGGGATATATTATGTCTTCCATTACAGTTAACGCATATTATGTTAGTGCTTTCGCAATTGTCATGGTTTTTTCCGCATTTGGGACACACCACTTTATCACTCGAAGTACATGAGCGTATTTCCAGCAGCGCGAACATTGTGACACTGGAAATACATATGGTTCTACCTTTATCCTCAAACCATGCGTAAAAACATAAGGTGGTAAGAACGACCTTTTAAAACAAAGACGAACCGATTCACTGGGTGACCACCCATCTGCCTCAAAGTTCTTGTGATTCAAGCGATTTAAGGATAATACACTCGGCGTCACAAAAATCGCACCTCTAAGAATTCCCTTCAAAGTCATTTTAACCCTATTAATCAATGGTAGACATATGACTATAAGGTATCATTGGAAAGGGAATTTATTTAAATTTCAGAATAAATCAATGGATTTGGTTTTTTGTTTACCAGGGAATAAAAAAAAGCAATGATGAAAAAGCAATAATGCAAATGATTAAAAAGTTAAATTTTATTTTATCAGCAAAAAATTACAACAAAGTCCTTAAAAACAACTTAAAACCTATTGTTACCCCCCCTAGCCCTGATGACTGCTTCCATGCGTTCTCTCATGGACCTAATTAATGTGACAGCAGTCTCTTGAGGAATGTTGTCCCATTCTGCAACGACGGCATCTTGGAGGTCTTGGAGAGTGGTAGGGGCAGGATCACGTGCCCGTACTCGCCGTTTCAGTTCATCCCAAAGGTGCTCAATAGGGTTCAGGTCTGGACTTCGCGCCGGCCAGCGCATAACAGGGATTCCAACTTCTTGCAGGTAGTCTCTTACAATTAAAGCGGTGTGACAGCGGGCGTTATCGTGCATTAACGTGAACCCACTGCCAACAAAACCCGCATAAGGGACAACCTGCTCCTCTAAGATCTCTGTTATGTACCGAGCAGCAGTCAGCGACCCTTGCCCGCGAGCACTTCCAGTCCGAGAAACACACACAAGGTTCGTTTTACCGTCGATTGACATGCCGCCCCAGAACATGCACGAGCCACCCCCGTATTCCACTGTCTCTTGAATACAGGCTTGTGCAAATAGCGAATGACCCACATTTAACCCGGGTCGCCCGTTTTATACCCTTGTGTGGAGGTGCAATTAGTGGCCGTTGCAATGCGTATTTTACAACATTTTTTTTAACGTTACGTGCTATTGAGATCTGTTGTGTTTAGGAATTCTAACTGTTGTTAATTTAAAGGTCGTTAAACATACTTTCAATTGATACCAATATTAATTGCGTTTAATGTATTCGTTACTGGCGGGACATGTTTTAAACTTATTTTCGAAGAGGTGCGATTTTTGTGACGCCGAGTGTAGCTTGGCTGGTTCGGGGCAAAATATACTCTCCAAAATATTCTCCTCTGACATTTCCAAATCAACATCTCGTTTTACACCGTAGGATAAATTCCTTTCCATAGCTCTTTGAATATGCCATCCCCTATCGATAAAGAGTTGACATGTCTCCAAATTCTCAGCACTGATTTCGCTAATAAATTCTATATGAACTCGATACGGATTGATAAATTTCACTCTGCTAATATCTTTTATATTTTGGTCTCTCAATAACTTAGCAAGACTAAATTGTTTGCGTAGTTTCTCCTTGCTAGATATATATTTCTATCTTTTCTGTATTCTTCAATATTTTATCTTTCCGCTTAACTGCCGTCCATTCTTCATCGCTGCTCCCTCTCATTCTTTTATTGTTCTTGTCTTTACTGTCTTAAATGTCTAACTCTTCTTGTAAAGTAGAAATCACATTCATGGAATCATTGCTTATTCGGTTCGGTTTAAAGAAACTTTATTCCCAATAAAGACATAAGTCACTTACTTGAGAACAGTACTAAAAATATAGATTACAATAATATGTTCGTCATCAGTATTACAATTTAATTTTACCCATCCAATGCATTCATTTCTCCAGAAGTGATCGATCCGCAAGTATGTGCTGGCTAAGTTGAGTTTTGAATGCATTGTAAGAGTGTATATTTCTTATACAGGACGGTAATTTGTTATAAAGCTGTGCTCCTTCAAAAGTTAGTATTTTTTTGCCATAGTTAGTTCTTGTTTTTGGTAAAACTAGCAAGCTTGCTCGCCGTGTGCTACGTTGACTAACTTGTTTATATTGAGTGAGTGTTATGTTTGAGTGAACGCTTTTGTTGAGAATATTTCTGATGAAAATGCATGTGTTGTAAATATAAAGTTGTTTTATGTTCATTATTTTCGTGTCTTGATAAATTTTGCTGGTAGATGTTAGATATGGGTAGTTGAATATTATTTTTATGATTTTATTTTGGGTAATTTGAAGTTCTGATAATTTTGTTTTAGCAGCACTGCCCCAAATTTCGATTAAATTAAGTAGATGTGGCTTTACTAGGGAGTTGTAAATAGTATACCGCAATTTTGGTGGAATACAACGAACAATGTTACGCATTGACCCGGAGAGTGCCGAGAGTTTACTTTTTATATGATCAATATGAGCATTCCACGTTAGTGAGCTGTCCATTCTTAGACCGAGGTATTTTTCGCATGGTTTTTGCTGTAGAGGGATATCATTTATTGTTAGAGGGTCATATGGAGGAATTGATTTATTTTTAGCCTTAAATATTATATAACATGTTTTAGAGATATTTATTGTTAGGAGATTGAACTGAAACCATGCGAATAGGGTATTTAAATCTTCTTGTGCTTGTGAGATAATGTGATGGATGGAAGATCCGAAGTAAAATAAACAAGTGTCGTCGGCGTATAAGGTAAGGTGACCATGTAGTTTAATTTCGTTTATATTATTTATATAAATTATTTCATTACTCATCTCATCATTTTCGCTCATTTTACTCGTAAACAAGTCGCATCTGCGGCAGGCGGCAGGTAGCCGGCCGACTGGCCACGTGCCGTACCTTTCTAAGTTCGTATGCACTAACCAGTATGCTCTCTGCTCGGTCGACGAAAACGACTGTGACACGACCCGCTCGCACGAGTGCATCGACGAAACTGAAGTAATTAACATTACGAAACACAAAAACATTAAAATTATTTGCCATATGTCAGCTAGCACACGCCAATATTGAAAACTATAGGTACTCAACCAGAAATAAAAAATAAAAACGTAAACAGAACTTAATACATAATAAAAAGCCTCCAGGTATAAAGGGCGTGCCCACTTACATATGCAATGCTGCATTATGTTTATATAATATGTAGCTGTAACTTGTAGTCACAAATGATAAACTAGGACCTTTGATTATTTACATGTCTAGATAGAGAGTTTTAGCGTCTAAACGCCAAAAAAAATATCAGCCAACCGTTGGCTCATAAGCTCGTCCCACCCATGGTATAGGTAATAATATGCTTCGCCTGGTATTCTCTTCCCACGATGGCCTAAGACTACGTCACGATAAGTGTTGCCATTGATTGTCCGTTTCAGTAAATTTAGGGACTTTCTTAATTAGGTAATAAAAATAAAATAAATTACTAACTAGCTTAACTATTTAGTAACTCTTGTGATTCATCTTTTTAGTTTAAAATAATTAACATATTTAATTATTCGTTCATAATTGCTTTGATAAGTTAAAAAATGCATTTTGCTCAGGTAATTCAATCACACACAGTAGCCACACATCGGATTGACAAGTGACATACTGACAGCTCCCCATTTCATCACTATCGTCGTGTCGCTCATATCTATAGCGTTGTTTCGCTCGGTGAGCAAAATACTGTGGTTCCCAAACATTAGTTAGGTACTATAAAAACTGTGTAAAAAACTGTGTTTGAAAGATACACAAGAAAAAAAATGGTTAAATGTTCCATACTAAACTGTAAAAACAGAAGTAAAAAGGTGGAGTAATAAGGTTTTTTTTCTTTTCCCAAAGAAGAGATAGCAAATAAGTGGCTTCAATATTGTAGACCAAAAACAACAATAAGAACTGGTAAGTACCTTTCTACATATTATTTCATTTATCTACGTTTGCAAATTCCATATAAGGCATAGTTGTGCTAATTCGGCTGTACGCCCGAACATAACCTAACTAGTTTTTGACTTATTTTTCAAGTCGAGTTAATTGCGTCCTATCTTAGGTTTTCGTCGTGTACTAAGTTGGTCCATGTTATTATTTTATTTTGTAGTGATTTTTTTTTGGTTGTTTTTTTAGTCCTAATTAAGGACAGGCAAAGGGATCGTGGCCCATACAGCCAAGTCAGATGTATTTCTTTTTCAAGTGATGTTGACGTAGCTTGCTAGATAGTTTTTTTTTTCAAATAAGGATAACGACTCTGTCTTCAAGGCCGTTTGGGCTCATCTAAAATATTAAAAATGATGAAAATTGAGTACCCGTTGTATTATTTTTATCTTTTTCCCCACTAAAAAACTTTGAGAACCGCATCGCAACTGATGACGTATACTTAGGCCAATCACGTGACCCAGCTGTCACGGGAAGAGAATACCAGGCGAAGCATATTATTATACCATGGTCCCGCCCGCTCAGTGGCGACACTGTCATTGTACGGTAAACACGTGTTCAGTGCCATACAAAAATGACGATTTGCGCTATAAAAGTGTGCAGAAATTACAAAGGACGATTGAAAACAATTAAAAAAGTTACCTATCATCGGTAAGTAAACTTTTAATAACTATATTATAAAGAAATAATTAAATTAATAAAGTGAAATTTTATCAAAAGACGTAACGCCATTTTGACGGCATGTTTACAGGGTTGCCTGTTAATTGAATCTAAAATTTCCCATGTGAGCGTTACATAATTTAAAAAAAATGTTTAATCATGATCCAAAAAGTATATTTCGAGATTTCAAGCCACCATTTAACTGTAGTGCTGGATAATATATATACATTTAAATCTAAATTTGGCGGATATTGTTTATTTTATTTTAATAATCTAATTTGGGTGTCAATTTCGGGGGTCCTTGGGTGCTGATAACGAAAGTAGTATGTAGATATTCTACGTATTATAAATAAAGTTTTAAATACTATCACAGCACACACAATAAAATTGTATCACAAATAATAAGACTGGTTGTCGAAAAATATTTGGATTTAAGATATTACTATAAGACTAAATTGGAAAATGTCAACCGGGATGTAACATCTAAACGAAAACTGTTTAAAAAACAAATCCAAAGAGAAGGTCACTAAGACTCCTATCTGCTGTATGCTGCCTGCTGTATATAGCATAATAACAAATTTTATATTTGTTAACCCTTTCTAAGGTAAAGATAATATTTTGACCACAATAAAAATAATAATGTTTTTAAATAATTCGGATCTAGAATTTTAAGAATAAATAACCTTTATTAGCAATATCTGTTTCATTTAAATATATTTTACCTAATAATTCATGTACAAACTCGTAATATGTGAAATAATCATAATTTAATAAATTTAAAACAAATTACTTATAGATAAAAAATAAATACATAATATTTTTTCCAACCTTTTATGGGAAATTATCAAGGGCTGGTATCACTCAGTGCGCTCCCAAGTGATGCGCGCGCAGCCACGCGCTTGTAAAGCTACGCTTACTTGTGTGCGTAACACGAACACAAGCGCTGCAAATCTGGCCTGTTGTTTTTGTTGCGCTTGCAGCGCAACACTATCTAGACATGTAAATAATCAAAGACTAGGACCTTCGAACTTCGATCATAAATACCCTAGATACAACATCTCCTACAAATTCACGCCGAAAAAGTGTCCGACTCGCTTAGTTATAAGTATGCACGTATAGTAGACAAATTCACAATGTATAATGTACTAAGACTATATTAATCAAAATTGAATACAACTTTATTCCCTACACAAAAGGTTTTATTTGTAATGCACGCGTTAGGCGGTTGTGACATTACAAAATGCGATAATCGCGCAAGTCGTAAAATTTTAACGACCGTCGGCCGTAGGTGTACTAATGTACACCTTAAGTCAATCAGAATTAAGTATAATTCAGTTTACGCTGCGTGGGGATCGTAGCCTTGAGTCTTGTAGGAACAGAGTAACACGTAAATAGCAACACGCGCGGGAAAGGGACAACCGCGTAAGCGATTTACTTCAACTATTTTAGAAAGACAATGTTTTTACTTAGTTAGAAGGTAAATTTAGCCACAAATCCATTACATTATGAAATCTTGAATTAATACTTACCGAAAATAAGAAACCCCATCCTTTTTCAAGCTATTTGAAGTATTCTTTTTGCACTTTTTCACGGAGCACTTCGGCATGTTGACCCGACGGTGACCGGCGCGCGACTGCGAGCGCAATTGTGCTACAACGCGTTTTTAGCACAATTGATTCATACCGCGCTTGAGGCGTTGTTAGTGTATCTAGGGTATTTATGATCGAAGCCTTCGAAGTAAAATAAAGAAACCGTTAATTACTAATAACAATAATAAAACCATTGTCAGCAAGATGACCTGTCACCACAAGCAGCACCCGTTCACGAGCATAACGCAAAGATCAGCCATTACTTCCTCGACATATTTGAGGGAAGGAGGCAACCCGACCCCCGACGCTACCGCAAGCATTGACATCTAAGGGAGCATGACGAACTTGCTGCCGGTTGCTCAAAAGAATAATATGATCAATTGTTGAGGTCGCTAGCTAACCATATATTGCAATATAACTCATTAAAAACATTGAAATGAGTAGATTATGTCAATAATAAATACAAATTAAATTAAAGTAAATTGACGAATATAGTCAAATAAAATAAACAATTATATGAACTCATATAGCTTGTCAGTAGGTAAGCTACTGCTGGAGAAAGAACATAAACATTGTCATGACTTAATCACAGCGACCAACTATTTTTATCGTTTAAGAAATCGTTGATAGAATAGTATGCCTTTGAATAAAGGTTGGATTTTACTTTAGCTTTAAACGCATTAAGGCAAATCTATAAAGAAGAGGTAAGCTTGTTATAAAAGTGTATGCCAAGCCCAACAAATGAGTTATGGACCTTATGAAGCGGGTGAAAGGGAGCACGTAGTTTGTCTTTGTTTCTAGTGTTAATATTATGAATATCACTGTTTTTTGTGTCTATGTATCTGTGAATCTATGTAACGAAATTTTTGAACTCTATTTTCATCCCCTTCAGAACGTCGGATTGATTTGAAACTTCGCACACTTCTCAAGGACCGATAAAAAAACCGACCGACCGATCGACCGATTTAAATAGTTTGTCCCATTATCCTTGCCAGGATCTTCAGGATTAACGATTTATTAAAAGTTCTTTGCGATATTTTTTCAATTCAAAACTTGTTTTAAATGTAGATTTTCATTGATTATATTACTGTATTCTTGTCACACCAAAAAGCGCAATCCTCCTTTAAAACAGCATATAATATACAAATTTGAGAGAGTTGAACTCTTGATCCGCATGTGTGTGCGCGGCAACAGTTGCGCGCGCGCACGCCTATTGAGGCGGCTTCCTGCGCCGACCGACACACGATGGGCTGAAAATCGACTTTTATATACAGACGAATTTCAATTTTAAGTGTCGTTTTTTTCCTTGGATACGGGTTTTGGTTACCATTACAATGCTCGTGTAAAAATCCGCTTATCTTTGAAACTACAAAGGCCAATGCAAACTATTGGCATGATTTACTTTTTTCTTTCGCCAGAAATGAAACCTAGGTTATATGTTAGAGGACAATACGAGAAATCAATAGCAAAAAGAACCAAGTCCATCAACCGTAACCGAACGAAGATACATATGGAAGTATTGCTAGTATATTTTTGTCAGGCGTTGATCTATTTTTCTTATATCCATTTCTTATTCCACTATAGGATAGGTATTCTGGGTTACTTTTCAAAAATTGTACGAATATTCCATAATTCTTACGAAAAAAGAAATGATACAACCATAAAATCCGAAACTATTTATTAAATAATTAGTACTTCTGGTTTTACAAAAACCTTTGTTTACCTTATCAATTATCATAGAACAATAATTATATCACTTTCACTACCCACAAAGCAGACACAATAGTTAAACAATCACATGAATCATATGTGGTTTATTGCACAGTGAAAGTGTTAAACTACTAAATTCTTATAGATAAACCTAATTAATCATCATCATTACTCGTCTCTCTTCCCCCATCCTGTCTTATTATGAAATCCAGAAATTGAGCTGGAGGACTTAAGTTTTGTTGATGTCTGCCCCACGCCATGAACCACAATACAGACATGACGTGGCTACAACAACCAAGGTGTTCTCTTCCCAGAAATACAGGAACAGTAATGCCCTTTTATTGCTGCTACGCCATCATTAAGCCCTTCTATCAAAAGATAGACGAAGTATGTGCGCTATCGTCTATGTCGCGATTGGATTCGGCTACGCAGCAGCCACGGATTGATGACGTCGATGTTAAACATTTCCAAAACCGAAATATCTAACCTATAATACATGGTATATTAGACATTGTAGCCAGCACAAGTTAATTCACGTCACAACACAAACCAAGTCCCATAAACACAGCCAAGTCACAAGTTAAAACAGAAACGGTATCCAATGTATCAAAGCCAAGTTGTGAGGTAAAATCACTAACGGTAAGTACACAGAAACAACGCACACAATCCGAAGGCAGAAAGGTGAGTGAGCCAGCAGCAGCAGCAACAGAAAGAGGTCTGCAAGCTCGGGATAGAGAGGGGCAACGATATGCTATTCTCTTCCATGCGCGTGGGGATTTCTAGGAACACGCGGCGTGTCTTGTTGACACCGCGCGCGCAATCTGTATGATGCGAAACTATTTACGCTTGATTTGAAGGCTCCAGTTGTAGTTATCGTGAAACAGAGCTCAGTAAGGACTGTATGTATTATCAGATACAAATGTGTTTTAGTAAAAATATAACATTAACAACCTACTTAATCCATAACCCGACAACTGAAACGAGTCACTTGGCCTCCGCCTGCCGCCGCCCCCTACCGCGCCCGTCGACGTATGCAGAAGCGGGGGGATGCGGAATGACTCATTAGAGTTGCCGAGTAGTATTTAACAATGGGAAACTTAAAATATTACACACGGAGTATTTTTATTTAAGAAAATTAACGCCTGATAAAAAAACAATAGCAATCTACTAAACACTCTCTAACTTGGTTCGGTTACGGTTGGTAGACCTAGTTCTTTTTGCTATTGATTTCTGATATAATCCTCTAACATATGGTCTAGGTTTCACTTTTGGCGAAAAGAAAAAAAAAAAACATGCCAGCTATGTATGGCAAAAGTTGCATTGCCCTTTAACTGTAATATCCTTGGGAGGTTTAAGAACGAATTATTTATGTTTTATTGACATACCACGTATAACGTCTGCAACTAAAAAAAAAATAGTTTTTTTTTAAATTCTATATCGACTCGTTTTAAAGCACCAAGTCAAAATACCAAGTACTAATTAGCTAAAGCCTGGGTCCTGGCCTCGGAGGCTCTCGGGCCTCGACTAAGGGGGCTCCTAAGCGCATGCATGGAGAGGGGCCAGTTCCCACTTCGTTGGAAGACGGGGAAACTGGTCCTCATCAAGAAGCCGGGGCGCCCAGCGGACTCTCCGTCCGCTTACCGGCCCATCGTGCTGCTCGACGAGGTGGGCAAGCTCTTTGAGAGAGTCATTGCAGACCGCCTCGTTGGGCGGCTGGTGCGGGTGGGGCCGGATTTGGCGGAGAGCCAGTTTGGCTTCCGCAGGGGGCGCTCTACGGTGGACGCCATCATGCGCGTGCGGGCCCTCACGACGGGGGATGCTGTGGCCCGGGGTGGGGTCGTCTTGGCGGTGTCTCTAGACATCGCCAATGCCTTCAATAACCTGCCCTGGAGTTGCATCAGGGAGGCACTCCGGTATCACCGGATGCCGACCTACCTCTGTCGTGTGGTCGAGGCCTATTTGACGGACAGGGCCGTCATCTACCCCGGTCACCAGGGAGTATGGAACCGGCAAGAGATGTCGTGCGGTGTCCCACAGGGATCGGTCCTGGAGCTGCATCTGTGGGATATCGGCTACGACTGGGTGCTGCGCGCCGACCTCCCCAGCGGCGCCGGCGTCAGCGTGGTTTGTTACGTTGACGACGCTGGTCCTGGCGCAGGGGAGGTCGCACCAGGCGGCGGCCGAACTAGCGACACGCGGGGTTGCGACAATCGTCGAGAGGATCCGGCAATTGGGACTCGAGGTGGCCCTGCACAAGTCCGAGGCCATGTGTTTTCATGGTCCTCGGAACACGCCACCGTCGGGTTCCCAAATAACGGTAGGAGGGGTTCACATCGGCGTCGAGTCGACGATGAAGTACCTGGGACTCGTCCTCGACAGCCGGTGGAACTTCGTGGAGCATTTCCGACGTTTGGCTCCCAGACTGGAAAGGGCCGGGGCTGCCTTAAAGCGGCTCCTGCCCAATCTAGGGGGGCCAAACGCCTCCTGCCGGAGGCTCTACGCGGAGGTCGTGCGGTCCATGGCCCTTTACGGGGCACCGGTGTGGGCGCGTTCCTTGAGGCGGCGGCCAGCCCGCTGGTTGAACGCGCCCCAAAGGGTCATGGCCACCCGGCTGGTCCGGGGATACCGTACGGTCTCCGGTGAGGCGGCGAGCCTCCTCGCCGGATTACCGCCATGGGATCTGGAGGCAAAAGTCCTCGTGCACATTTGGGAGTGGCGCGAGGAGGCGAAACGCCGGGGCGTAGCTCCGCTACCGCGAGAAATCACGGTACAGCAGACAGAGCTCCGGCGGGATCTCAGGGCGGCATGGAGAGTGCGATTGTCGCAACCCAGCGCTGGGCACGCAACAATTGCGGCGATAAGTCCCCTCTTTGAGGAGTGGCTAGAGAGGCGCCACGGCGTCCTCACCTTCCGCCTGACACAGGTCCTCACCGGAAACGGTTGTTTCGGGAGGTTCCTGTTCCGGATAAGACGGGAGGAAACGCCCGGGTGTGACCATTGTGTGGATCGCCCGGAGGACACGGTGGAGCATACGGTGGAGGTCTGCCCGGCTTGGGCGGAGCACCGCCGTGTCCTCGTGGAGGCGATTGGCGGTGGCGATCTCTCGCGTCCGGCCTTGGTCCAGGCCATGGTACGGAGCGAGAGGGCTTGGGAAGCCGTCACCTCCTTCTGCGAAGCAGTAATGTTCGCGAAGGAGGAGGCGGAACGCGTGAGGGAGAGGCAAAATTTGCGCCCTCACGCCCCTAGCCGCCGCAGGAGACGCCCTGGGCGTCGGGAATCGCAGGCCGATTCCCGGCCACCGCAGGCGCGGGCTTGCGAACGGCGAGCAATGGGCAGCTCGCCGTTCGATAAGGACCAGGCCCGGGTCGGCGGCGCGTTGTGTTCCACGCGCGCCTCAAAGAGATGTCAGCACCAATGACGGGGTTTGCTAGGACCGATGCCTGCTAGGGTTGCGGACAAGTCCAAGAGGGTTACCGTGGCCCCTGGCACAGGCAACTGAAGGAACACGGGTGGGTTTTAGTCAGTAAGAGTCTGACACGCCCTCCTGCTCTGCCCAGAGCGGGAGAAGTTATTTGATGATTTCCCACCCACAAAAAAAAAAAGTACTAATTAGCTGAATTTGTTATATTTAATCATTTTAATGTACCTACTTACTTACACGGCCACCATGCAACAACACAAATTATAATCTATTATCTTATTCTGGAAAGTGAGTAATTAGGAGTTCTATCAAATATTTTAAATCATTAAGCACTCAAACTCAAAGCATTTATTTCAATTAAACCAATTACAGGCACTTTTGAATTGTCGAGTGGTCGGTCAGTCAGAAATATGAAGCTAATTGCCCATTCCAAAGCGTAGTAGGTACCTATGGAGAAGAACGGGCAAGAAACTCCATGGACACTCTTTTAAATTATATTGTTACATAAATATTAGTGTCATCATTAATGTTGAATATAGGTATAATTATATGTGAGAACGATGTAAATAAGACGTACCTACACGTTGAGTGTCCAGTGTACAGCAAATATAAATTTAAACAAAACAATCCATAATAAAATATTAAAATAAGCCGTGGTGGCTAAGAGATGACCAGTCCCAACTGACAGCGCCCGTTCACGAACATGACGCATGGATCAGCACCATTCAGCTCAACCATTTTGAAGGGAGCTAAATGATCCAAAACACGCGCCACCGTCAGCGAGACATTTGAGTGAGCATGACATCTATCAGCCGCCAGGGCACATTCAAGTCAATGAAAGACATTACCCGGTAAATGGTAGCTCGATAATACATAGTACTCACACTAATTGTCCTATGCAATTATATAATACAAAGGAGATTGAGTTTATACAAAGCAAAGGTAGTCTTACAATCTTCAGCAGCTCCAACAGTATTTTCAAATGTTAATCAATTAGTTGTGGTTGTGGAGCAGGACCAGCATTGAGCCAGGCATTTTTATCAGCGATATAATCCCCCAACTTATAATATGCCTGGCTGCATAGTGTGCGTTTTATACAAACTTTGAATTTCGTCTCATTCAGTTGAAGTATGTGGGGAGGTATTATCGATGCCTTAGTTCACAATTGCACTACCTACGAAATTTACATTTTTGAGGAGAGAGCTTTAAAGTTTTTTAAAGTTTAGACAAGAACAGTAGAAAATCCAAGTAAAATAACAAAAAAAGTATGCATCTATTCATAAGACTAGTCCTTTTACTCCATCATATCTCAAATATTGTAATATTAGTTTAAACGTTACCTTTTCAAAATGGCCAAATAAACATAAAACCCCCCATTTAATAAATTTGTGCATTAAGATTGATTATGCTGACCGGCATTAAGTGAAAAACTCAAAAATATTTAACAGCTTTACCAGGCTGGTTCAAGGTCCAAGAAGAAGGATAATAATAGTTATGGATATTGCATTAAATAGACAAAATAATAAACCAGTGATCCATATTCATAATGTTTACTTTTATTATAAAACACAAACAGTTTTTATCCACAATCAAATAAAATAAATATCAAAATCACAACAAAAAAATTAAAAGGACTGAAGCCCAATGATCAAGATGATGATGATGATGATCATGATCCCAATCTTTAGCTATTTCACAAAACAATTAGTTTCTGAATCATTAAAATATGATTTTTTATAAGAAAATTAATAAAGTCAGTCCTCAGTTTAAGGTAACAATTATTCATTTTTACTAATTGGTAATTAAAAATTGAATCAAAACTTAAATTTCTTCAACAATGGACTCTTCATCTGGATCATCATCAGACAATTCAGTGTCATCACAATTATTGTTAACAATAGCCGCAGAAAAGGATGGAATATCTTTGTAATAGTGCTCATATTCTGGTGGTATAACCCCATCATTTAAAAGTGTTATCAGATCTTTCTTTTTAGTTACTATTTAAAGTATTATATTATTTTAAATTATTGTGAATGTGAGGACTATGTGTGTTTTTGTTGCAGTTTTAATCATGTTCTGGCAGTTTGAGTAGCTGATGCGGCCTACCCAAATGTCCTTTCTTTGGTATTGTTCGTCGAATCGTTGAGCTCCTTAAGTTCTGAGTTGAGCTGCACGGTTACTGACAAATGCGTGCACTGACTGGACAGGTCCACTCAATCTGTGTGGTTCTTTCCTCAAAAGACCATTTCAGACACAAATCTACATGGTCCTCAAAGATTATTATAATATTATTCTAATTATTGTGAATGTGAGAACTATGTCGGTCATTGATTTATTTATATTTATTTTTGTATTTTTCTCAACGTAATCATGATCTGGCAGTTTGAGTAATTTATGCGGCCTACTCAAATGTCCTTTCTTTGGTATTGTTCGTCGAATCGTTGAGCTCCTTGAGTCTAAGTTGAGCTGCACGATTACTGACAATTGCGTGCACTGACTGGACAGGTCCACTCAATCTGTGTGGTTCTTTCCTCAAAAGACCATTGCAGACACCGATCTACATAGCTTTCACATGACCTGACCAAGATTTTGTCTGGACTTTAAAAGAGACTGTGACCTCTGAGTTTGTTTCGGCCTTTCTTCTCAGAGTAGTCAGATAGGAAACGCCGACCCCATCTAGTTTAAAAAAAAATATGATTGACGTGTAAAAGTGTTTGTTCAAACCTACTTACAGAAATAAAATCATTTATCATTTATCATTTATCATTTATAGTTTGTGACACTGCAACCAGTGAATTATATGCTACTTTTAGCACACTTGTGCATCAAACTTTCTTGATCCTTTTGTACTACCAACACATAATACACTCTTGTAACACTGCTAAAAAGTATGAGCATATATTGCAAATGTATATAATACGTTTGAGTTTTGAAATTTCCTGCAGTTGAGAAACTTAAAATCAGTTAAAGTATATCTTGATTGGTTTTACAAAAATATAGACCATTAGTATAATACCACATTCATGGAACATTAAACGAACTCTTTTAATACGACGGAATAATGGTATTTCTATGCGCGGAAACGAAAGAGCATGAAATTTAGTGTATTTGGCATCAAAAAAGTAAAAATTGAAAATTTTGTTTTAGTGCAATAATTGTGAACTAAGGCATCGTTATATTGTAACATTTTAAACAGTACCCCATGATAGATGAGTCTACTTTAGCCAGTCTGAAACCTGGTTGAACTAATAGGTCCCTATTTCTGGTACTATAATTATGTCTATCACCTCTTTTAGTAAAAAGATGTAAAACTTAGAAAAGGATTGCACTTGAGCCAACACATATTTAATGAGTGTAGTTAACAAAGATAACCCTCATATGAGATTAATTAACAAAAAGTTAATTTGCTAATCACTCATAGTTTTAGTGATCACTGAACAGCCATAAATAAGCTAAAGGAGATTGAAGAGACCTGCTATCGCTAATTAGTTCTGTAGTGAGACTAAAGTTTTTATTGTTGATAATTCCTGTTTTCAAATATAAAGATTTTATCTAGCGTAATAGATAAAACAGATAGATAGATAATAATTCTCCGCATAAAAAAAACAATAATATTAGTTTTAACTTCGGTTTCCTATTTAACCATAGGTACATACCTACATAGTTAATTTTTAACGCGATAACGTCTTATAAATCGATGAACACCGGCTGCATGCACGAAAAAGTGTAACGTTCCGTAACGTTTCTTGTCAAACTCGCAACGCGCTCAACAACGCTCGTTCTACGGTAAGTGGAAGAATATCCATATATAAGTGTACAATAGAACTTTGTAGGTAGTTGTTGGCATGAAACAATATTATAAAACTGGTTTTTCGAGCAAACAATCTTTACATAGTATCAAATTCGCCGTCAGCATTTTTGTTGTAACAATTCTGACGATTTTGCAATAAATTACTACCTTTGTGATGTTATTTATAACGCAAAAACTACTGGTAATTCATAATTTCATGTATTCGCCTCGTATAACACCAGGCCGCCTCAGTGCTGGACTCAGAGGCGGGGTCCCAACACTCCCAACTAGATGTCGCGTACTTTGACTTCAGGAAGGCATTTGATAGCGTAGATAACGACATTCTGTTAGCTAAATTTGCAAAAGCTGGTTTTACTCCAGCCCTTCTAAAATTCTTTTCGAGCTACTTAGGGAATCGGAAACAAATTGTAGAATACGCTGGCTTCACCTCGGACTCGTATTGCACCCTTACAGGGGTAAGCCAGGGTACTAATTTAGGACCGTTAGAATTTATTATAATGGTAAATGACCTTCCTGAAGTTATAAAAGACGCTGGTTGCTTACTATTCGCAGATGATCTGAAGTTGTTCATGCCAATTACCGATCACTCGCACTGCGAACTGCTGCAGCAGGACATTGATCGTGTGGTAGGGTGGAGTATTGAGAACAGGCTGCTCTTTAATGTCACGAAGTGTAACATGATGTCTTTTACGCGGGCCGCGGTTCCCCGACATCACGAATATAGCATGGACGGGCATGTAATACCGCGGGTAAAGTCGGTGCGTGATCTAGGGGTCACTTTCTCCGAAGATTTATTGTTTCGCACACATATCGTACAGGTGTGCAAGAAAGCCTTTAGGAATCTTGGATTTGTTATGCGGGAAACCCGTGAATTTACTAACACAGCAGCTGTGAAGTCGCTTTATAATGCTTTAGTTAGAAGTAACCTGGAAACGAGTGCCATCATCTGGAATCCGTTTGAATCCAAGTATTGTCTTATGGTAGAAAAAATGCAAAATAAATTTACCCGGTTCCTATATATGAAGCAATTTGGTGTGTACCCATTCTATCCACTTATGTATCCAACCCTCTTTGTAATAGGGATGGTTGGTTACTATAAGTTGGAGGTAAGGCGTAATTTCGCATTAGCGAAATATGTTTTTATGGTTTTTCGTGGTTTGATGAATAATCCGCAAATACTGGAATGTTTGGGATTGCTCGTTCCAAACAGTAGGCTGCGACAAGGCCTGAGAGAGAGGCTGTTCAAAGTCCCGGTGGCTCGTACAAACTTGTTGAAGTTTGCACCGGGTGGGGCGTGCAATAGGTATACTCAACAGCGTCTCTCTGCGTTTGGATATCTTTACTTGCTCTTTGGCGGAATTCCAGAGGGTGACACTTGACATATTGTCCTCTGTATGAATAGTATACCTTACTTGGGACTAGTTAATTAATTGGTTTGAATTTGAACCCTATCAGTTTGAAAACATTTTATTTTTGTTGGTGGTGGTATCAGTCTATTAATGGGTTTTTGTGTGACGTCCCCGAATGTGGAAATTGTGACTACATTGTTGTATTGGGTTCTCACCTGTAAAAACAAATGTAAGTGGTAATAGTAAATAAATAAATAAAATAAAAAAACAACAATATTATTCATATTTCAAAGAATAATAATAATAATAATAATAATATCTTTATTTATATAAAACAGATTGCAGTACATGTGACATTTAAGGGTAGCATTCAGTCTCTGGCAATCAAGTGGGTGAAGTGCTGCTCCCCTTGCTAGGCTATGAAATAGCCTGTATTAAGGAGTGACAGTGCCGAACCCCTCTAATTGTTATAGTATTACTACAATTACATTTTATTTTTACAAAATATAGTTTTTACTTATTATGCTAGACATAAGTGCGCGAGCGCATTTGTGGGTGTGAGAGTGTATGTATATGTGCGTGTAAGTGTGTGTGCCAGTGTGTTTGTGTGTAAGTGTGTGTGTGTGTGTGTGTGTGTGTGTTTGTGTGTGTGCGTGTATAGGTGCGTGAGGGTGAGCGTGCGTAAGTACGGGGATTGGAGTGAGGGTCTACGTTTTGGTTGAGTATTACAATACACAAAAATTATCAAATAATAATAATAATAAATATATACATAAGTATATATCATTTAAACAGATTATCATATCTTCATTAAATTAGGTATTTTTCTGTTTCCTCGTAGGAGTTATCTTGTAGAAATGTACGGACAGACTTTTTACAATTTTGATAAGGTAATTTATATATTGGACATTTTTTGTTTATTTTATTGTATAGAGTCGGCCCTAGATAATAAAAGAATCTTTTAGTAAACGGCAAGCGGGTTTTTGGGGGAATACAAATAATATCTTTTCGGCGTTTGGTAATTTCAATATAGGGGGTTATGCGGTGTTGCAACAGAACTGATTGTAAGATAAAAAGTTGCCGGACGTTGAGGACGTTCCAGTTTTGGTATAACTGATTTGTTGGATACATTAGTGGCCGGAAGGTCGCCACTTTCAGTATGGCCCGATGTGCCACTTCCAAAGGTTTAAGGAAAGTTTTTGCAGCACCGCCCCAGCAGGGAATACAATATGTAATAATAGATAGGCATAGGGCAAAATAGACATTACGTATAATTATAGGATTTGCAATATTTCTTAAGGTTTTAAATATATAAATAAGTTTGCGAACTCTGCCAGTAAGGACATTAATTTGAGATTTAAATTTAAGATTTTTATCTATGAGTATACCTAGGTATTTAATTTCATCCGTAGAGGATATAGGTACACAGTTGCATGAAGCCTGAGTTCGAAGATTGCATGTGTGAGCTTTAAGTGATATCGGTAGGTTTGGTTGGGTAGCAGAACTGATTGAGTAGGTAATAAGCTTGGTTTTGGAGGCATTGAGTGTAAGCATATGGTAATAAAGCCAGTTTAACACCACATCAAATCCGTGCTGTGCTTTTTCTTCGAGCTCAGACCACGTGTTGGCGACGAAAGTTATAGCGGTGTCATCAGCGTAAGAAATTATCTTGGCATTTGGGATATTTAAGTTGCATAAGTCGTTTATAAAAATGAGAAATAAGGTGGGACCCAAAATGCTTCCTTGCGGAACGCCGTAGTAGATGGGAAGCTCACTGCTGCTATGACAATCAATTTTAACTATTTGCGATCGATTTGTGAGGTAGCTTTGAAAGAGGTCGAGTTGTAACCCCCTGACACCCATCCTCTCAAGTTTGAGTAAAAGAGAACGAACGGGGACGGTGTCGAACGCCTTCGCAAGGTCTAGAAATATTGTTAAGACCTTTTTATTATTGTTTAGACTTTGCACGATGTTATCAGTTAATTCCTGAACAGCATCACAGGTCGACTTGTTTTTACGAAATCCAAATTGGTGTGGTGATATTAGTTGGTAATGTTCTAGGTAGTGTACAAGTCTTTTATTGATAAGGCGTTCTAGTACCTTGGATAGGGCAGTTAGGACCGCGATAGGACGGTAGTTATTCGGTAAGCTCCCGTCGCCTCCCTTGAAGATTGGGTGAATGATAGCCTTTTTAAAAGAAGAGGGAAAGACGGCAGTCTCGAAACAGAGGTTAAAAATATGGCATAGTATGGGTGCCAGGGAGGTTGAGTACCTCTTCAGGATGTAGGGTGATATACCATCCCAGCCAGTTGCAGCATCAGACCGCAATGAACGAATTACTGTTATAATTTCATCGATGTCAGTAGGGTCGAGGACGAAAGATGAAATCGATGCCGTATCCGAAGTGGGTTGAGTGACTGTTAATGGGTGCGTAGTAGTATGAACTATGTCATTTGCAAGCCTCTCGCCAATGTTAACGAAGAATGAGTTTACAGTGTTGCAGGACTCCGTAGGTGAAGATGATAAAGTCAGTAATTGTGTACATGTATTTTTAGTTTTAGTAGTGTTGGTTACCCTTTTAATAGTGTCCCATAATTTTTTTGGATTTTTACTAGCTTTTTGTAGTTCCTCTGTGTCATAAATTCGCTTTGCTTTCTTTAAGATTTTAATACAAAAATTTCTGTAACGAAGGTAGGTAAGTTTTAGAATATCATTTCCTGGGGATTTTTTAACTTTCTTGTGTAGAGCATCCCTGTTTCTTATGCACCGTAATAAACCAGGTGTGATCCACGGTTTGAGGATTCTCTTTTTTGAAGATACTTTTTTAACTTTTGTATTTGCAGAAATGGCCGTAGTCATTAAATTCAGTAATTTATCGGTAGCCATATTTGCATCTTTCATATTTAGAATAGGGGAGAAATCCAGTTCTGACATTGATTTGTCAAGCCCTTCATAGTCAACTTTTGCCAAAAAGGAGCTTACGACCGTTCGTAAACATTTAACTTGTAAGCACAGTAAGGAGGAGGAGTGATCGGTTATTGTGGAGCTTAACACGAATGTGTGGGTGGGAGCAGTTGTTTTGAGGAACGTGTGGTCCAAACAATTTCCATCCCTGGTCGGGAGGGTGTGGGCAGGAAGATAGCCGTGAAAGGCAAGACAATTTAGATATTCGTGAGAGCGCAAGTCAGATGTGGTAGGTTTGATATCCACATTCAGGTCACCTGTTATAACCACCGATTTAAATCTATGCAGTGACGGAAGAATGTTGTTAAGAACTGTGAGAAAATTGTTTACATTGTCTATTGAGGGCGATCGATAAATACAAATTATCGCCAAGTCAAGGTTAATTTTAATAATAAGTCCAGATGCAGATCCTTGGAAATCAGGCTCCTCGCACGTAATAGACAGGTCTGATCTTGAATACACCACTACTCCATCACTTTGATTCAAATGTTTGGTGGTCATGAACGCGGAGTAATTATCCAGAATGGGGATAGTGCTATTGCTAGAGCATGGCAACCAACATTCAGTTAAAACGACCAGATCGCAATCGATAGAAATTCTGTGAAGAAGGGTTTGCAAGCTTAAAAAGTTACGGTTTATAGAGCGAATGTTTTGTGTCAGGATTTTAAGAAAGTTATTAGGACACTTCACAATGGAGAGTGTTTCCTCAGGTGAGCATGTATAGATAGTTGATACAGCATGTTCGTCAATGTTGTCAATTAAATTGTTTATGTTAGTCATTTTTGCGGTAAAGTTATGGTGGTTTGAGGGTTACAAGGAAAAAGGGTGGTATTTGTTCTAGGAACATGTTTGTAGCGGATTGTGATAGGGGGCAGAAAATTTTGAAGCAGGTTTTTTATGGTATTAAAGTAGCTAGGTAAAAAATAATAGGGATGATCGCAAGCATATGTTGAGAGTGTATATGGTGACATGGTGTAGTTGTAATATGTAGGTGTTGAGTAATTCATGTGTGAGGGTATGTTGTGCTGAGAGTAATAATAAATAGTATGTATGTGTATGTATGTTTTGATTAGGTATGTATTTACTATTTTAACAGAGCAATTCGAACAAATCGCCAAAATATTCAAACAGTTTATAAAATATAGCAGGGTGTACTTAAATGCAGGTAGTCATGCTTTGACTATTGTTGCCAGCTGCTTCAATTGTTCTTCGCTTTTTACCACGATAGTCTGGCTGTCAGGATCCTTTTTTAGCATAACTCTTCCATTTGACGTCCAACAAAAGTTGTACTGGTGTTGCTTAGCATGGTTTCTAGTAAGATAAAACAACCTTTTTGAATTCGCTGTTAATAGCTCGGTGATGTAAATAGGTGTTTCCTGTGCAGATTTTAAATTCAGATGGGTTGATTTTATCTTGTCTTGGGGATTGCGTTTATTGTAGTAGTAATATTTTATGAACTGTCGAGGTCCTCAATGTCGCCATAGTTCGTGTATGAATTTGATGAAAATTATTATTTTGCCATGAATTAGTGATATTAGTAATAACTACTGATAATTCATAATTTTAATTTTGGCGTGATAACGTCTTATAAATCGATGAACACCGGCTGCATGCACGAAAAAGTGTAAGGTTCCGTCTGAGCCTGAGCGTGCAAGCGAGAGTGCGGAACAAGCGATAGAGAGGCAAGATCAGCCCTTTCCCTTTCGTTAACGTTAGCTTGTGTCACATTTATCCTGTATAATTAATGATTAAACGAACTTACCTGTATGTGAAGTTCTATCATAATTATGCGAAGGCTTCGTCCGAAGGGATTAATAATACTTGTAGTACCGCCTAGTGTTCGCCAGTCACGCACTATATTTGAGAGTAAATATTATAGGAATAAAAAAAAATATCTTATATATAAATTTAAATATATTAAAAGTATCTCGGTTGATACAAGGCGCGTGGGAGTCTCGCTCACTTGTTCCCGTCATTTAGTTTAGAGAGCCGTAAATATTTCACGCAAACTGGGTAAACTTGTAAGTACCAAGTTATTACGGGGAGGGAGGGTTGCTAATCCCTTCGGACGAAGCCTTCGCATAATTATGATAGAACTTCACATACAGGTAAGTTCGTTTAATCATTAATTATACTCAGGCTTCGTCCGAAGGGATTAATAATACTTGTAGTGATTTAGAGATATAAGTGAAATAAGAAGCTTTATTAAGAATGATTAATCAGTGAAAAAAAATGATTTTATTTACTTATTATTACAATTTCCGTCGACAACTGCTCGTGCAAAAGAATCACTATCGTTAACATTACCTACTTATAATTCTATTATAGAACCGATAGAATGTATTGGATGAATCGCTCCATCCAGCCGTTCTTCTGATTTGATCCAAACTGATACCCAAATTATGGGCCGCAGATGTAGCTGCGTGTCTTGTACTGTGTGCAGTAAATATGTTAACATCGATCCCACTGTCACTTAGTGTTTCTTTAATCCATCGACTTAAGGTCTGGGATCCTACGGGCTTATATGGTTTTCTAAGACTTATAAAGAGAGAATCGATATCTTTTCTAAAAGGGCTAGTCATTTCCAAATATGTCAGCAAAACCTTCCCTGGACATATTTCAGGCCTTTGTTCAAAAAAGGGTAATACTAAAATGGGTTGGTTGCAACCTATACGAGTAGTTTTTAGAAAATCTGGGATTTTAATTATGACCTTTAAAGGGTAAGTTTCAATATTTTTTATATTTATTTTAGACAGAGTTTGTACTCTGTGTGCAGTTAATAATGCTATGAGAGTAATAAGTTTTTTACTATTGAGGTATCCCATGTCATGGAATACTTCGGCAAAGGGGGCCGAAGACGAAATACCCCCTTAAAAAATCTTTTAATTCTGTCGTCTCCTCCTATATTGTTGCCCATCAATAGGGCTAGCGCAGATCTACAAGAGTTTAAAGTTCCATATTGGAATCCCTCTTCATAAAGTTTGTTAAGAAAATAAATAACTTGTGGGACCGAATCCACAAAAGTGGAACCAACGTTTTAGGTAAACATCATAATATTGTTTAAATGAATTTTCGGACAGAGAAGCTGTCATAACAGTAATTGCGGATGGGGATACACCTCTCCTTAACCAAGCTGTCCGCAGCAAATCCCTGCCACCAGTACCCATCTTGGTGTGCATGTTGCGATTGCTAGAATGGAAAGAAATAATGGGGTTTCTATTTGCTTCCAAAGTGATCACTTCAGATAACAAAAGGCGTTTAAACAAAGGGTACCACGGTTGCGTAGGCCATAAAGGTACAACAACGATACCTTTAGCTTTATCGGTGATAATCTTTCGCAACATTTTTAAAATGACAGAGAATGGGGGGAAAGCATAAAAATAATAATTGGTCCAGGAAACAGTGAATGCGTTAATAGCCAAGGCATCTGGAATTCTGGATCTTTGTGCCAGGAAATATAATTATTAAGTACATTTATTATTTATTCGACTGGCGAATAAGTCTATTTGAGGTCCGTCTTATGAGGACACTATTTCCTGAAAAGCCCAATATGCTAATTCCCATTCTATATCCGGGTGTACGCGCCTGGATTCTGCGTCTGCCGTTTTGTTATCTGATGATCTGATATAGGACGCCACCACATATAGTTCACGACATTCACACCATTGCCACAACTGCTTGGTTATACTAGTGAGGTGAGGGAACTGAATACCTCCCATTCGGTTGACATAAGAGATGGCCGTCGTGTTGTCAACACGAAGTAGGATCTGACAATTTCTTAATTGTTTTGCAAACACCTTCTCTTCCCCGCATGCAGCTCCCCACCCCGTAGTTGAGGCGTCTGTGAAAATCTCCAGGTCATGTAAATCTTCTTTAATCCTACAGAAAGGATTTTGTATTTTGGTATACCACCACTTTAAATCGGATTGTAACGTTATTGGTAAATTCATAATTTTGTCATAGTCATCATCTGATTTTAGATTTAAGTTTTATACGTTCAAAAAGCTTTGTATACAACCAGCCGTATTTTACGGCTGGGCGAATTGAAATTAATATTCCAATAAATTGAGCGAATTCGCGAATTTTACATCTATTTATAGTCAAATACTTTTGAATTTATATTTTAACTCGGTCAATTTTCTCTGTTGGTAACGTGACCTGGAAGTTTTCTGAATTTAGAACAAAACCTAAAAAAGTACATATTTTGTTTGGTATCATGGAACTTTTTTCCTCATCTATAAGAAAACCAAGAGAGTTAATTAATTTTTTAGTGATTGTTGTGTTATATAAACATTCATTATACGAACGTTCCATTAACCAATAATCGTCTAAGTAATTAGTTGATATTAGTCCGGCAGAGCGTAGCAAACGAACTATAGGTTTCATCACTTTAGTAAATATGTATGGCGCTGTACTTAAGCCAAATGGTAATACATTAAACTCATATAAATCTTGTTCAACCTGGAACCCTAAATATTTTCTTGAGTTATCAACTTATCATGTATTTTTATGAAATAATAAGCATCTTTTAAATGTATTTTAGTTATATAGCAATCTTTTAGTTATTAATTTTAATACTGTACGTAAGTCTTCCATTTTAAAATGATCAGTCTTAATGAATTTGTTTAATTTTTTCAAGTTTAAATAAAAAGATATTTGACAAGAACTGGCCATCCGTAGGCATACATTTTGAAATAGCACCAATAGATAATAAATTATCTATAGCTTCATTATAGAAAATTCTTTCTGTACCAGAATATGATTTTACGATTGGAGGGTGCAATTGAATAACCGGACTAGAAAATGGAATTTCATAACCTCTGATACAAGATAGTACTAATAAGTTATTTATTAGTGATTAGTAACCATTGGTCATAAAATAAAGGCAATCTGCCTGTGTATTTTACCCGATCTAGCGACGGCCCCGTGTCGCTGGCTGATAGCGCGATTGTTTCGATGAGCTCGATGGCCAATTGTTCGCAGAGGGCCCCTTCGCTTTCGGATGGTTCGGCTGTTTCCGAGCGTTGGGGCCTTTCCAGTTTAATTTCCGCAACGTATTAGACGACCCTGGTGGCGTCTTATTACTTAGCTGTGGCTTAGTACTTGCTGTTTTTAACTCCGCACCTGACTTACTAATCGCTTTTGCCGTTTTTATTGTCTCCGATAAGTTTTGACCAAATAAGAAGTTATCTGGCCTTGTGTTTTGGAGCTGGTCTTTCATATCTTTCTTTAAGGAAGATAGAATGAAATTCCTCCTTATAACCGAATCATTGTACTGTAAGTCACATAAAATTCGTTGCGAGTCCATCAACATCTTTGTTAGTTCAGGATCCGCATTATTAGAGGAAATAAGTTTATTGATTCCTTGACTTATGCATGAGATGGCTGTGGACATCTGCTTTTGTCTCTGTTCGATATTTTTATCTCGTCTGATGGTCATGTCAGTCATTGCCGCTTTTATTTCTTCATTTAAGAGCGTTTATACCTTAAGAGTGGCAACGTCGCAATTTAGTGTCATATTTCGTGGTTTTCATTTTTTATCATTTAATCGGAGCTATATTTAAAAAATCTGTTTAATTAACTTTTTAGAATTGCGTGAAAGTGTTTAAAAAGTAAGTAACCGTAATGCTTACAGTTATTTTACAATGAAAATAACGCCCTGCAAGTTTCCAATGTATTATTTGCATATAAATAGAACTGTGAACGCAACGATTTCTTACCTTTTACACAGTTTTCACATAATTCTAAAAAGTTAATTAAACAGATTTTTAAAATATAGCTCCGATTAAATGATAAAAATTGAAAACCACGAAATATGACACTAAATTGCGACGTTGCCACTCATAAGGTATAAACGCTCTTAATGCAGGGGCACTGATAAATTTGCAGTTAATGGGGACCAGGTACTTCTCAAGTAACTCCTTATGACGTTCTTTAGATAGACCATTCGTTGTGCAGTGTTCTAGTCTCACATTTCTGTTTTGCTGTTTTATTTAAAAAACCCGTAAATAGTAATTTTTAGCCACTTAAATACTAGCCTTGAAATAATATAAAATTATCAACAGAATTAGCATACAAAATTATTATAATATCGATTAAGATTGTACCGTTTTACAGTATAACAAGTTATAGGAGCATTCTAAGTACAAAATAAACCAGATAGGTACCTACGTAAAAAGTTTTTTTTATAATATTTTGAAAGCTTTTAAATTTACCATGCAAAAGGAAAATTTTATATTAAATTGAGGGAAGTAAATAACACTAATATGGAATATGCATGTTATTTAAATTTATTTACTGGCCCGACATTTGAACCAACTCATTATTTTAGTAATTAATATATTTTTAATTACTTAAAATTTATAAATAAAAGTGCAAATTAAGCGAGGGAAATTCAAATTTGTAAAACGCAACACCATTGGTTAAAACAAAACATGACGTCAAAATACTATGTCTACAAGTTCGTATTGCTTACATTTGTATGGCATTGCAGGCTTTTGATTAGAAAATATACCTAGTAGTAACGTGTGTGTTGTGTATTCATTTATTGTTTAAGTGTAATTTTTGCATACTAGTGAGAATAAAAATCATTTAAGACAATGACTGAAGAAAGTGGTTTTGTAAAAGCACCACCGGATGATCTGCCGTGAATAGATCCATCCATGATGTCGTCTTATTTTCTTTCAAATCCAAATTATACCTACGTGCGCTGAAGTAAAAGGAGTGAAAGCTGCAAGGTAATTATTCTAAGGTAATTAACACATTACGTACGTTATTTTAGCCATAAATATAATCCTAAATATATTAAGGAGTAAACATAGCCTATAATTTTTGATTCACAACAATGTAAACAAGTTATTGCCATCGATCACTACTAAAGAACTTTATTCTTGATCGATGGTTATTGCAGATACATCATCTCTTTGGATAACCGTAAACCATTCCTTACGTATTTTTGCACCTATCGGGACTGGAAAAACACTTTATCAGGTGCACTTCTGATAGGTAGTGTTTCTGCATTCAGGCACAATGCAATACGACACGGTTGGCGCAGTGGTTCAGCGATTGACTGCTGCGTTACGTGTCGCGGGTTCGATCCCCGCACGGAACAAATATTTGTATGACCTGCAAGTAGTTGTTCCGGGTCTGGCTGTTTGTGTATGTGGGTTTAAATGTTTGTAAACGCTGGGTGCGATACAGGAGAAATTCCTAGTGTGGGGCAACGTTTTTAAAAAAGAATATAAATTAGCTTTTGCGCTTTTTGCATGGATAAGTTAAGAACGAGAACACCTGTAGTAAACAATGGACTGTCACTGGAGATAGTATTTGACGTCATCAACAGAGCGCGCGTAAATGGCGGCGTTTAAAACAGCTCGAACATTTTCTCTATTTTAATTAAGTATTTTTTAAACTTAATTACAGCATTTTTTAACAGTATTTATATTTATTACTATGTTTAAATAACGGTGTAAACAATGAATTAAAAATATAAAATAATACATGCATAATTATACCCTATTGTTTATGAACAAGAAAATAATTTAAGTATGATTCTGATTGTGTGTTGTGATTATGTGTGAGTAGGGGTGTATGGGTGTGTGTGTGTGTGCGTGGAAGTGGATGTGAGTGTGGGTGAAGATGTGTGGGGCGTGTGAATGTACATACATAAATACTAGATACTTACGGAGTATTTATGCAGGGACATGAAACAGTTTTACAGTTTCGTCATAATGTGATACAACCCATTGATCACTTTCTGCTTACACTCTCTCTTGGTCATGGAAAAATTTCTTTTTTTTTGTTAGTTATGTTATACATTCTTGGGTCCAGGAACAAGTTAAATATTTGAGCAAAAGATATTCTACAAGGCACAGATTTAAATAGTTCTAACCGCCTTCTCCCTGTATTTTCTTTTTCAGTCAGGGTGTTTAGCAAGACACCGGACTGTAGTCTCAGAATTAATAATAGTACAAAGAGTTTGCGTACCGAAAGTACTTCACTAACCGTGTACAGCTCCGTGGTAGAGAAATACATAAGCCTAAAGTAACTAACCTTAAGCAAAGCTCTTTGAGCGCGTTCATCAATTAAATTATGCGTTTTGGCAGCACCGCCCCAGATAGTGATGCAATAAGTTATAACCGATTGGCACAAATAATAGTAAATCATTTCCATTAAATTAGTATTGGCTGAGTGTCTGATTTTTTTGAATACGTAGATTCGTTTTCTAATTCTGTTTAAAGGATTAATTATATGATTCTTAAAGTACATTTTTTTGTCAAATATAGTACGACCTAAATATTTTATAGATTCAACGGAAGATAATGTCGGACACGAGCAATTTACATTTTCAGTATGACAAGTGTGATGAGTAAGTTGAAGTGATTTACCGGGGTTGCGAATTGAGAAACGGATGAATTTAGTTTTATCTGTATTTGTAAATGATAAATGATTTTTATTTCTGTAAGTAGGTTTGTACAAACACTTTTACACGTCAATCATATTTTAAAAGCTAGATGAGGTCAGCGTTTCCTATCGGACTGCTCTGAGAAGAAATGCCGAAACAAACTCAGAGGTCACAGTCTCTTTAAAGTCCAGGCATAATCTTGGTCAGGTCATGTGAAGACCATGTAGATTGGTGTCTGAAACGGTCTTTTGAGGAGAAACCATACAGATTGAGCGGACCTGTCCCGTCAGTGCACGCATTTGTCAGTAATCGTGCAGCTCAACTCAGAACTTAAGGAGCACAAGGATTCAACGAACAATACCAAAGAAAGGACATTTGGGTAGGCCGCATAAACTACTTAAACTACCAGATCATGATTGCAACTGAAATTAATTAAGAAATGTATGACAGTTCATAAGTGCATTCATTAGCGTTACACACTGTTAACCGTTTTATCTGTGGTCTTGTGTAGTGTGTTGTGTGGCCATTGGCTGGACTTAGTACAAGAGTGTTTGTTGTCATTCGTCCAGTCGCTTATCAGTCAACACTCATTTCCCTACTGGGATCATAAAAAGGTATAATATTATGTATTTAAGGTTCCATAGTCAAAACGAAGCTGTCCTTACAATTTGGTCCGATCCGTCTGTTTCGCTGTCCGTCTGGTTCTGACACCCTACTATCAGTGGCGTGCACACAGTTTTAAGACAGGGTAGGCAGAAAATTTTATTCACCAAAAATACTACACGTTGGTTTTGGTTCGTCGTCTTGTCGATTGATGATGTAGGTAATTGCCAAATGCCAACTCAAATATCCAGATTGACTGATTTTAGTCTATAAAATCAGTCAATCTGGATATTTACGGATATTCGAAGTGGCCTTTCGGCGCGTTTGTTTGATGTTTTGTAATGTTTGTGTGATTACCAAAATTTAAATAAAATCATTGAAAAGATGGTGGTGAGTATACTAAGTATATAGGATTGTTTTATTTGTATATTAAATCTACACGCCTATCTTTCTGTAAGATTATCTGCAATATGGAATCGTAAAAGTTGGGAAGGCGTTTTATTTCCGTAAGAAGGTTTTTTTCTATTGAAATCGTGGAAAGATCTGTAAGTCGTTGCTGGCCTTGTGTATTTCTTAAGTAGGTGTGTATACGTTTTAGCGACGAGAATGACCTTTCGGTTGAAGCACTGCTCGCGGGAACTGTAACAATTAATTTTGCCAAACGCAGTACTTCGGGAAAACTGTATTGTTATTTTCGTAAAAATGTTCTATAATTTTGTAAATACTAAGGTTTTTGAATTCGGCAGATTTATAAACACATTTGAGCTCATTGATAAGGCGGTCTAAGTTAAAGTCGTATAATTTCTAAACATTTACGAATTGCTATACTAATTCAACTGGAAAATTGTCATTATATTTATTGAAATTTTCGCATGAAAGTAGTCCAAAAAATTTTAACTCTTTCAGATTTTTATATCGGTCGCGACATTCGATGGATATATTGTCTATAATTTCGATAAATATCCGCTTAAAATTGGTTTTCGCGTCCACAACATTACGTTTTCGTTTTGGCAGCCCTGTGATTATTTTTACGCCTTCAAAAATTAATTCAAACCTAGATCTGAATGATTCCAAAAACGATTCAAAGTCCCTAATTTTTTTTATGCAATAAGTCACAACTGATGTCTTTTTTTGCATAATTTCGTAAAGCACATCCGTTTCTGCGAATATTTCGTTAAACACATGAAGTAAAAACTGGAATTGTTGTGAAAAAAGTCTTTTAAATTATGTAACAAATACGAAACTTGACTTAATGTCTCGCCATCCCAAGAGTCTTCGTTTTCAGCCATATCCTCAAATAAATCAATTAAATGTAAAGAAGAATTGAAAATTACATTTACAGTACGCGAATTGTAAGTCCATCGAGTGTCAGCAACGCGAGGCAATTTTTTCATATCAGCCATTTTATTGTAGTTTTATTATATTATAATTGGCTAATGTTTTTATGAGATTGAAAAAACGTTTAGTTTCTGGGATACGTTCGCACGATTTGGAAACTACCAAATTAAGGACATGGGCGGAACACCAAACGTATTCAGCAAGAGGACATTGCTGGCGAACCAGCGACTGAACGTCGTTCCGTTCAGATGACAGGACAGCTGCACCGTCATATGTCTGAGCTACTAATTTCGACAAACAGTTAAATTCTGATAAAATCTGCAGTATGATGGCACTTAAAGTTTTCGCGGTACGGTCGGAACTTACGTTAATATATTTTATAAATCGATCAAAAACTTCTGACTTATGAAAATATCTTAAAACCAGTACTAGTTGCTCTTTGCCACTTACGTCTGGTGTTTCATCGACCATCACAGCTACAAAATCAGTGGAAGCGATTTGTTGTTTTATTGTTTCGATCATTACAGCCGCTACACTAGAGATTAGGTAATTTTGAATACGATTTGATAAACCCGTAAATAAGCTAGTGCAATTTTGTAGATGGTTTTCCAACACTCCGTCGTATTTCGCGAGCACATCGACCATTTCTAAATAATTGCCCTTATTCACTGACGAAGCAGATTCGTCATGTCCACGAAAAGCGAGCTCTTGTTTCCCCAAAAAGCAAACCATGTCAATAAGTCGCTGAAAAATATTTCGGTTCCGATCAACTTTCGCGTTATGTCTATCGATGTCGATTTGTATCCGAGAGTTTAAACGCGTCTCTATACGATTTTTTCCAAAGGTGTGATATTTAAGGGAAGATTCTAAGTGTTTTTCAGATTGTTCATGTTTTCTCGCGGCGCGCGGCGGTAGGAAAATTATGAATATCAGCGTGACCGATGTCGTTCCAGACAGTTTTATTCTTTGAAAATAGTAGACAAACGAAACAAAATAACCGATTACTGTGTATGCAACCTGTCAGCCAATGATATGAATCATATTGTTTTGTATTGAATTTACGATTGACTTTACCTTTAGTTTGTATTAATTGCAAATCCGGTGTTGGACGACCTATCTCGATAACTTGTTTTTTTTTCACTGAAAGATAGTTTTGAAAACGCATCATATTTTATTTTCTCAATACACACACCATCTGAACAACTTTCACAGACAAAATTATCAATTTTTCACTCTAATAACAATGTTAAAATCCTAAATATCTGATAGCGTAAGTCACAAACACAACACACATTAAACAATATGGCTACTATTGACTATTGAAATTACGTAGTAAAAAGGGAAATTTAATACGACAAAAATATTATGGCCATCTAAATATATAAAATTCAATGAAACAATGTTACTTCTTAAAATATTTGCATTGCATAGCAAACTTTCGTCGGAAATGTTCGGTACGGATCGTAATTTTTCGTGTTAGCTTTAAAGAATAACTAGAAAAAGACACTGGCTTTTCATGCAGTAGTGTGCGTGATTTCTGTCATTGTGTGTCAGCAAAGCCCACGTAGCTATAGGAACACACACACATAAAAATATGCATGACCACGACTTACCACTGAGCACACATACAAAACATTCAGAGAGGAATAATTTGTGTCTGCAAAGGCGAGGTGGCGCTAGTGCAGCGCAAATCGATGATGCGAAATTAAACACGAACTCGATAGGTGGAGCTGATTTATGATTTAAGATTTTTAAGTTGTTTTGTTTATTGATAAAATAATATTAGATCTATTATCAGAACTAGGGTAGGCAGTGTCTTTCTGTCTTTATGAAACGCACGCCGCCACTGCCTACTATATATATATACTATACTATTTGTATAAAATTAATCGTGTGAGCGTTTTGGAGGTCAATTTTGTTAGCCCGTAAGACATATTGAATAAATAAATAAAAAAAACTTGAGAGGTGTCAAGGGACAGCCGGATGGAACGAAGTTCCTTTCGATTAATTAGTGAAGGAATTGTAATAAAATTATATAAAAAAAAACATATAAGTATACAATATTATACATATATATATATATATAATTTTTTTTTTGGAACGAAGTTCCTTATCGCGCGTTGTGAAAGTTCACAACGCGCGATAAGGAACTTCGTTCCAATAAATGATCTTCTAACACTGATCTACAGTTCATTTGTTATGGAACATCGCAAATGGTCTCTAGAATTGTACGAGACTTCTGTAAACAGAAAGAAAATTACGAATAAAGGATTATTGATATGCTACTTCACAGTGCTACCGTCAAACGGGGTTACTATGTGCCACATTTTGAAGTTTTTCAGGGATAATAAAGCCAAATTAAACGAATTCGTTAAGAAAAAAAATACACTTAGGAGCTTTATTTATTCATTTTCACGTAATACAGGTTCACCACTATTATAAGTAACATACGTTTGAAGAGAAAAAATAAAAACGGTGGCACATTCTCACCTGTCATGGTGGGGTGTCAATGTGCCACTTCACAATTTCCTTCATAACTCAATCAGTTACTGAATTGGCACAATGACACATAGTTGCAATCCGAGAATGGTCCACCAGGAACCGTAACAAATACAAAAACGGTTTGTCCTCCAGCCTTTAAAGGCGCTTTGCCTTTTAATTTGGACGTCAAAGTATTCCGATGTATGCCGTACTTTTCTGCTGCACCACGTACTGATATTCTCTTAGACGTAATTTCTTCTAAAACTATTTTTAAGGTTTCTTCAGTATCATTTTTATAAGGTCTGGACCCAACAAGTCTTTTATAAATCCGTGGCATTATGTAAGCACTGAAAGGTCACAAAAAATCGTAGTTATAGAAGAATTCTATTCAAATGTATGGCAACTCTGTTGTTTTGGAAGTGGCACATTTTCACCCGCGAAGTTTCAATATTTTGATAAAATTCCCATATTTCAGTCAAAGTAAAACGTTATCATATTGATTTATATTCATCTTAGTGCCAATAAAATATACTTTAAGCATAACATACCTTGAGTACGACAGCTTTTATAGACTTTTCTGGACACCTAAAAGTTTACACCTCTTGACGAGTTCGACTCGATAATTTAAAAACTTTCGTCAACTGAATGACACTGCCAGTTGACAGTAACTGTTTTGTCAAATGAACTAGAGATGCGAAAATGTTAATAAAATCGAATAATCTATGAAAAAAGTCGCTTATGACAAAGTTGAAAAAGAAATCAGTAATATTCTACTCCATGAGCCCCATTGCACATTCTCACCTGCCTGGTACATAGCCACCACGTTTGACTGTACTTATTCAGGCCACGCAATTCGGAATCTCTTCACTGTGTGTGGTCCGCGTGCATTTGGCCGGTTTTTGAACAGTCAAGAATGAATGAGACACGGAGCACCGTGACCACACTGTCCGTTCTTATCGTGAAGCCTTTGATGGCCAACTCTACACCTACATGCTACACTGTACCTAGATAAGTACCTACTCTACAAAGTCAAAGCATTTATTTCAAGTAGGCACTTAAAAGGCACTTTTGAACGTCTACACACTCGGATACCTGCAATAAAGCAGTACGTGACGTTAATTAATGAATAATGCTAATTTGAATGAGAGGCAACGCTCCGGGGGCTGTCGCATGATGGCGCGGGTGGCGATCGGTGCAGACGCGTGTGCGCAGTGCGCGTCACTCACACAAGATAGAGAGATAGAGAGGTTAACAGCGCAGACGCGGGTGCGCCCCCTCTCCATTCCGCCCTTCCGCCCGGTACCGGCCGACACCCGACCTGACATTCCAGACATTCACATAGCGTAAGCCCTCTGCCCCCTACACGTGTCTATTATGCGGAGACATCTGCATCACAATAGTGAATGCCCTTGGAATGGATTGAAAGGGGCTTCGTATCCAATCAGACAGAAGTTTAGGCACTTAGCAGCTCGGATGTCAAGTAGTGCGCGATGACCCGCAGGCGACACTCGACAGGCGCGCGGAGTTGTTGATGTGATGTGCAGAAGGTCAGTGGCGGCCGAGCGCTGGAGCGATAACCTCGTTGTTTGTCGGAGCTGGCGTTAATAAATCGATAACTACAAATTATATTTAAGTAATTAGCAAATAGATAGTACCTTTCAGAATAAGAATGGTGTTATTATTTATCGTTAGTCATTATTAAAGACAACGACAAAACCTAAAAGGCGTGCATTTAACCAGTGCAATTCAAAAGTTGCGGTTGCACCATGGACACCGGGTTTGGCGTGTACGGTTTCTTTTCTTTTACGTATTCGCATATTCCTAAAACCCCTCACCCTCAACAACCCTCAACGTGCATATAACGCGCACCTACAGCAACGAAGTTTAAAGAATAGCTTGTCCTATTAGTTAATCGCAAACCGGCTAGTCCGGTCGCTAGCACCGGTCAGTTGTCCCTGGCGCGGCGCGGCGGCGCGGCGACTAGTGACCAGTGACCACAACACAGTCTCGTTACTGAAACCGAGGCCTACAGACTACAACCCCACGCCGGCGCCGCCGCACTTGATAGTGGCAGGTACTAGGTAGAGGTACCCACTACACTACCCAACACACGACTTCACGAGCTGACACGAAGAGTAACACAGGTTCTACACTGGCACCGGCTGTAGTCTATTTAATGAAAGAAAGTACAACTGTTTATTGGAAGTAGCACAGGAAGATCGCAAACTAAACTAAACATCCAAAATTATAAAAAAATAAAAATAAAACAATGCACAGATGGGTAGGTTGACTAGGTACCTATTTGATTCTTTCATACCTATCTAAATTCAATGGAACAGAAATCAATAATATCGAAGTCGGGAACAAGCCGAACAAGTGCTTTCGTAGTAGGCAAGCAGACAATACTCGTCATGAGAGTGCAGGGCGGACGTGAGTGCTGCGGCGCGAGCGGCGCGCGGCGCGGGCGCAGCCACTGCGGGCATTACTGTGGTGTGCGGAGCTTTCGTAACAAGCGCGCTCCATTGATGTGGACAGTGCGCTGCGGGCTCCGCTGGGGCACAGCTAGCTCTGCTCCACTAACTTATCCGACTGGCTAACAGCATCTTTTCCGTTAACCTTTTGACCGCCACAGTCGTGTATAGACTACAAACCAAAACGTGCCCAGCACGCCACGGTCGCGACTGCGTGACACAATTTTATACGTAAATAAATGTCATAAAACAACATTGTTTTGTTTATTTCCCTTGTTAATTATGTACCTTGACTCTACTTAATTTATTTGAAGTGAACGGCTTTCCTTAGATTTCATTTTTAGTAACGTAAGATGACAAAAACGAAAACCAGTCATAAAGTTCGAAAAACATAGTGCCCTTGACGCCACAGTCACCATAACAGGACACGTAGTGATGCAGGTAGCAGTCAATATAACAAGAATATCGACCTCGAAGGCAACCTACGTTATATTTAATTTACTCTGAATTCTGCACTAGTAACTAAATAAAACATTTCATACTGAACTTTTATGTTTGAGAAATCAAGAAAATTTTATAATACTGACCTATGCACTCTCTATAAGTCGAGTGTTAGTTGATTATCTATTAATTGTAATGTCTGTAATGCCCATCTCTATCACACGGTTGTATTGTCTGTGCCGGGAACACCACAGTCGTCTATGCTTGACAGTCCCATGACGTCAAGAAATTTTTTGAATAGAGTAGATCGTTTACTGTTATTAAATATTATTAATAATAATAAACCATTATTTATTGACACATCACTTTTAATTTTAAGTTTTTACAAAGGGCTTAGTAGATTTTTGTATGAAGCGTGGCCGGATTAACTTCCGCCAATTAATTTTTTTTTTCAAATTAGCGGCCATGCATAAGTCCTATGTTAATCGATAGCTGGAATCAATACAAACAAGTTGTGTATGAGACAAAAAGTTCTTAAGTGTCACGTTTCCGAGATATGAGCTATCAAAGTAAAAGTAAAGGTCGAGGAATGACTTTGACCTTGAAAGTCATTCCTCGACCTTTATGAACTTGGAGGGTTTTATTGATGATTATAATTCTGTAACTGGGTGCATACGTCTTCCAGCCGCGAATAATATTTTAATCAACATAGAATCTAGCACTGGCCTGCAAATTGCAAAAAACCTAAGAAAATGAATTTCGCGGGTTTTCCTGGCGGTTCCACCTTAACCTTCTAGCTCTATTATAGATCTTATGCGCAGCCGTTACTTTGAAAAAAAAGTCAAAATGGCGGAAGTTATTACGGCCAAAAAATTCAAACCACTCTAATAGATATTTACCTGTTATAAATTCTTTTGTGATAAAAAAGACGATCACAAAAAACCATGGTTCATGTCTCATTTTATTTATTGCATTATCAAATAATAATATTGAAATCAAATTTCTCATATTTACAAAAGTTTTCCCACAATATGAAACAGAATATCAGTGAAACGAAACTAACGAAAAATACGAAACTATTAAAAATAATTATTAATTATTATTATTTATATTTATAATAATTATTATTAAAAATACGTTGATAGCAGGCGATTTCAACGGTCATCCATCAAACCAATTGGTCCGTTAAAGCGGATACGAGAGGTACGCAAATATTGGACGCGGCACTTGAAATTTCATTTGTTTCTCTTAATGATTGTGCGGCTACACGGGTTAGACTAGTAAACGGAAATTTGCAAGAAACTTCACCGGATATTTAATTCACATCTTCGGACATTGCGATTAAATTTGACTGGCAGGTATTCAACGAAAATTTGGGCAGCGATCACATGATTATTAAAATGTCAAATAAATATAAAAAATTAAATAAATATAATAAAATCTACAGATATATTATCTGTAGATTTTATTATATTTATTAAAAGAAACTATTCCAAAGCTAATTGGAAGGAGTACCAGAATTACTTCACACAAAATTTTAACCCCCAAGCGACAATGTTCAAGAAATGTACGATTATTTTATTACTTCAAATTAATAATACTGCAGATAAATATATTCCGTACCTATATTAAAAGTAGTTGTCAACCCTCTAGTAATTTTAAACCAAGAAAATACTGGAATCCGGAATTATCTAAAATAGTAGCACAGCGTAGATTATGTTTATCCAATTTTCGACGCAACCCGACCCCTGACAATTTGACCAAATTAGAAGAAAAAACTAGAGAATCTCAAATAATGATCCAAAAAGTGAGGTCCGTAGGCTGGCATAGATTTTGTGACTCCATCGATGAAGTAACGTCAGTGTCTGAAATGTGGCGACGTATGCGTTGGATAAAGGGCTATAAACAATTTAGACCCCCCCCCCCCCCCACCCCCCCCGCCCCTTGAGCAACAAAAAGAATTACTGGACGCATTATCACCTGACTATGTTCCAAACCAAGCACCTGTGTTTGTTTCGGTATACCGCCGTTTACCCGAATTTTATTTGCCCTAATATCATTTGCCATAATAGTCAACAGCCATACCTGATATCATACGACATAATACTCATTTGCCCTACTCTCATTTGCCATATTAGTCACGTGCCAGACTCATTGTTTCCCATAAAGTCACTTACCATAACATCATTTGTCATAACCATTGTAAGCCCTAATTATCACATGCCATAATTATGATATGCCATAACATAATTTGCCATCGACATCGGGTGTGTAACGGTTGTTTATATCAAGAGAAATTGGATGCAATTGGGACTTTAGGGCACCCCGACTCGGACAGGTTAGGTTAGAAGGGGATGGCGGGGTCGTGTGAGCGAGCGAAGCGAGCGAATAGACCCCGCCATCCCCTTCGTGGTTATTTTTTTATAAACCACACAGAAGTAGGAGCTCCGCCAAGCGGGGCTCCGTCGACCTAGCCCACCATCAACCATGCACAGAAAAAAAAACCATGCACAGAATAAATAAGTTTATTTATTAATATTTGTCTAATACTTGTTATGCCATTTAAATATTATGTCTAATAATTATTATGGCACATAAAAATAAGGCAAACAATACTTATGGCATTCGTATCTTATGGTATCTAAAATTCGGGCAATTAAAAGTATGTCATATGTCTTTTAGGGCAAATGAAACATTCGGGCAAATGAAATTCGGGTAAATGAAATTCGGGAAAATGATGATTATGGCATATTATTATAATCTTCGGGCAAACAATAGACAACCGTTTGTTTCTAACAATGAAGTTTTGGAACGCGAATTCAATATTCAGGAACATGAAAACTGACAAAAAAAAAAGGATTCAGCTCCGGGTGAGGATGGAATATCATATTCTATGATCTATAATCTACCGGTATTTATTAAATATTGTCTGCTTGATGTATACAACAATATTTTCAAATTTTGTATTGTACCGCAACAGACCGCAACAGTGGTGTCATGTCATATCCATATAATTCCGATCCCTAAAACTAATAATTCTAATGCTGATCCTAAATTAAGACCTATATCTTTAATCTCATGTTTATGTAAAATCTTTCATTTAATGATAGTAAAACGTTTAGAATGGTACGCTGAATGAAAAAAAAAATATTATCACCATGCACCGTTGGTTTTTAGAAGATCTTATTCAAGTCTCGATTCATTAGCCCATTTGCTCACCTACATCCAAATAGGATTTTCTAGAAATATCCTTACATTAGCATGCTTCTTAGATATTCAAAACGCCTTTAATAACGTTTCGATTGACGTAGCAGTCAGTATTCTAGATAAGCATAAAATCGGATCAAAATTTTGTTCTTATATAATGGGCGTTTTTGAGTGAAAGATATTTAAAGATCAAATCTGGTAATAGTGATGAATTAACAGGTAGGTGGACTAATAAAGGGTTGGCCCAAGGAGATCCTTTGTCCCCGTTACTTTTTAATTTAATAACACACGAACTGTGTCAACTTCCGCTTGATGTAGTTGTTTCTCAATATGCAGACGATTTTGTTCTCTATGTTAAACACAAAGATATTAAAGTATGTGAAGTGTATGTACAAAATGCGTTGAATTCTGTTGTAGGGGTTTAGGATGGACTTGGTTTGGAATTATCCTCAAGTAAATCTACCTTTTGTGTGTACAGTAGGAGCAGACGTAGAATACTTCCTACCCTAAAGGTAAATGATCAAACCTTGGTTTTCTCAGAATGCATTAAATACCTAGGTATGTGGCTAGATATAAGTCTACGTTGGGGCAAGCATATAAAGTCAAAGTCAAAGCATTTATTTCAAATAGGCACAAAAAAGGCACATTTGAACGTCAACATTTACATTTAAATAGAATTGATTCTAGTCGCCCCTTCCAAAAGGTAGTTTCGTATGGAGAAGAATGGGCAAGAAACTCCACCGTTACTCTTTTAAAATGTGTTACAATATTTTGTATACATTCATTATATAATTATATGTGAAGACGATGCACCTATAATAAAAATTACCCTACCACAACAGGTAAAAAGAATTTAATAAACGTAGCAATGATAAATAAGTTGAATAAGTGATAGATACATGGTGTTCACATAAATTTACAAACATTGTAAAAGTATACGATTTCCCAAATTATGTAAACAAGTAATATGTCAGTGTGTGAGTTATAGTAATCACAGAATGTAAATCAATGTCATAAAAAATAATTAACTATACAGTTAAAGTAGCAACAAGTTTAATTTTGTCTAGACCCTAGATTGTCCTATGGAGCTGGACCAGCATGTTTCCAAGCATTCTTATCTTGGATATAATCCTCTAATTTAAATGAAACAGTTAGTAAATGTTTAAAATTTCTAAATCTATTGAAAGTTCCAACGGGTAGCTCATGGGGAATACACACAAAGCATATGGTTATACATATTTTCATTGATTTGAAGTCGAATTGACTATATATATGTGTTTTATGTATGATTGTAGTGCAAAATCTCATGTTTCCAAGCTAGATAAGTTACAGAATCAAGCCCTGAGAATTGTTGGTGGATATATCAGAAGTACCCCAATCCATGTAATGGAATCTGATTTGAGTATTCCCCCTTTATTTTTAAGAAGAGAGTATTTAGCCTATAAGTATTGTTTAAAAATAAGGTCATGGTCTAACAATATGACGGTGAGCTTGATTGCTGATCTGAGTGCCCTTTGTAGTATCAAATATTGGGAAAACAAAAAAGTTTCTTTATTGGTTAAAATATATAATGATGTAAATAGATGTTCATTCTACAGATATTCATAAAATGTATACTTTAGAAACTTGGACAACTGCTATTGAGACTAAAAATGTAATTAATGTTGATCTAGAATGTGTAAAGGTACTCTTATCCAATTATAATCCTTTATTAGTGTTCGATGTTTTAGCTGAATTAAATTCTAAGTATTGTAACTGGCATATTTTTTTACAGGTGGTTCAAAGAGTACTTCCGGTCTAGGTTCAGGAATATTTGACCAAAGCTTAGGAACTAATCTTGGCTTTAAAGTAAACTGTAATGTATCAATAATGACACTGGAGCTCATTGCAATTTATCAAGCAATCTTTTATTGCCGAAATCAGAATTTAAATAGAGTCGTTATTCGTTCAGACAGTAAAAGCGCACTACAGCATATTGATCGATGCACCTCTGGTTTCAGAGGTACATCGATAGCATTATGATATTCTTGAAAATACTATTTTATTATTTAGGAATAATATAGAAATTAAATTGCAATGGGTTCCAGCTCACATTGGACTACATGGTAATGAGGAGGCTGACCGATTGTCTAAATTAGCAGCAGTAGAGGGTACAGCAATTGACTACTTACCTGATTATTGGTAAATCACATCTAAATATAAAGTAATTTGTTATGAATCCTGGAAGCAACACTTTGATAGTATCAGTCAGCAAAAAGGTATATGATATAGGAGCATACAAGGTGAGCCTCCTCGTGTGCCTTGGTTCGATGTCGATCAACTTAGTAGGAACTATGTTAAATTAATTTTAACACATCGCCCTGGACACTATCCATCAGCGAAGTTTGCATTCCTTATGAAAAAAAGTGATTCACCGAATTACAGAGAATGTAATCAGATTGAGGACGTTCAGCATTTGCTGATGGATTGTGTCCGCAACAGGAGTGAGAGGGAGTTACTTTTGAGAGAATTAGACTTAAATAGGCTTAACGTGGGATTAATACAATAAATTTTATCCCAACCAACTTCAGGTGCCAAAAAATTATGTCATTTACTAACAGTCCTTTATCGGTGACCTATTATACAGGGTGGTCCAAATAGTGACGTCAACAAATTTTTTTTAGATTCCTCACACCTGGGGGTATCCAAAAATACCCCATGTATGTTCCGCGATTTTTTGTAGTTTTCGAATTATTAGTTTTTTTTGTGTTTTTTTAATTTATTCTGCCAGCGAGGTTGCAAAAATTCATATCTTTTTATGTAGTAGGTATTTTGCAGTTATTTTTTTTGTGCCATAATTGTCTTGAATGTTGTTTTAATTAAAAAAATAACTCAGCTTCCTGAAATTACTTAAAGTTACCCAAAAAAGGCTTGAAAGTTAGAACTTTAGTTTTCAGTAGGATTTACCCAAACATTCAACTTCAATTTAAAAATACAAAAATGAGTTTTCATAGCTTCAAGTTAGGTTTAAAAACTTCGCAGGGTTCTTAACTAGCAAAATCATACAAAAAAAATACTACTTAATTAGCCTTTTTTTGTTGTAATCGGCGTTCGAAGGCGGATAGGCTAAAAATCATTGAAACACGATTAAAGTTATTTTTCAACTTTTTATCATTCTTATGGTAAACTAAACTTAAAGATGTTATTTTAAATTAATTTTAATTGAAATTCATGCAAAATAACCGTAGCTAGTGTAGCTTTTACAATAATTTGGTCTTACCACTGATTAAAATGTGAGCATTTGTCAAAATAGCTAGTTGTGAAATTACTTGTTTTTGGATAAGAAATAAAAGGCACACATTACTGAAAAATTGCTATTTATTACAATAAATTTTCAAAATTTCTTCCTCCAACTTGAACACATAAACGACAACGTTTTAAAAAGTTATGTTTTAATTGCCTGAAGCTACTGGAATATTCTTGTTTTATTTTTCTTTCCGCTTCTGTAAGTTTTCGTCTTAATTCAGTTTCGTCGTTGCTTTCCGACGCGTACACCAGCTCTTTGTAGAATCCCCAAACAAAAAAATCGATGGGGTTGAGGTCTGGCGAACGCGCAGGCCATTCGATCGGCCCTGCACGCCCAATCCATCTTTCGGGAAAAGTGGTGTTCAGATGATCTCTTACTTGTACCGCGTAGTGACAGGGCGCGCCATCTTGTTGAAAAATCATTTCTCGTCGAATCTGGAGATTCACGTCTTGTAACAATGCATAAAGATTGTTTTGTAAAAAATTTAAGTAACTGTTTCCATCCAACCTGGTCGGCAATTCAAAGGGCCCAATCAACACTCCATTTAGGACCCCAGACCAAAGGTTGACACTAAAGCGTGTTTGGAAGCTTGACGCCCTTGCCGAATGTGGGTTTTCGATGGCCCAGCTATGATAATTATGGATGTTGAACACTCCAGTCCTTTCAAATCGGGACTCGTCGGTCCACAGTATTTTATTGAAGAAATCAGGGTCTTCCTCAGATCGTTCTATCATTGTCTGACAAAAAGCCACTCTTCTTGGGTAATCGGATTCCTGGAGCTGCTGGACGCGCTGAATATGGTACGCATGGAATCCTTCTGTGAACAAAAACACACTGCTAAGTTCCTATCACAAGTTAACTGGTTACAGCGTGGTTTGAACAAAATGGGTTTTAGCAGAAAGAGACCTAGATCAGAGATAGGCTTACCACTATCTTAGACGATACGTACATAATAACTAACTAAATAAAATCTTTTTTTACAACACAATTCGTAATTGCTCAGGTACCTTTTTTTATGACTCACCTTCCTTAAGAATTCTTAGAATCCTAGTTCGTGGAATCCCAGTTCGTCTAGCTATTTTTCTTGAACTTGTAGATGGGTCTCTTTGAACTTCTTCCAAGACTTCATCCACTTGATCTTGGTCCTGGGGTACAGCTCCGCGAATTTGATTTCGCCCGGGGATACGTCCAGCCATCAGGGTGTTGTGTGTATTAATAAAAACCCTGTGATCCGGGTAATGCTCCATTACTTCTCCTCGCCTCTCTAATGCCTGTCGATAAAGCCTCGCAGCTTCACTACCGTTGCCTTGAGCAAAGCCATAATAGTAATGCATTTCTGCGTATTGGCTTAGTGAATAGCTCATGGTACTGCACAAAGACAATCCAAGTCACTGACTAACAAGCACAGGTTGTTCGTAAGGCAAATCAAGGTCCAAAACTCAAGCACAGGTTGTTCGTAAGGTAAATCAGGGTCCGAAGCACAAGCAGAGATAATCGTGAGGCAAATCAGATTCCAGTTAACACAGCGTAAGTAGTTCAAGGAAAAGAAAATAACGTCAACGAGAGCAGTCTTAATGCGCGCGATGGCAAGAAACGACTAATACGATGTACTTACAACCGTTTCCCGGTCCGTGGAATGCACATTCCCCTCCCCCAACGCGTACCGAACCCCTGAGACCCTATCAGTATCGTTGGTTGGTTCACAATGTAACGTGTTACTCGAGTGACGTAAAAAAAGGGGCATGGAGTAAAAATACACGACGTACAGTTATTTTACAGGACATTCAATTAAAATTAATTTAAAATTACACTTTTAAGTTTAATTTACCATAACAATGATAAAAAGTTGAAAAATAAATTAAAAATGCTTTGATCGTGTTTCAATAATTTTTAGCCTATCCGTCTTCAAACGCCGATTACAACAAAAATAGGCTAATTAAGTACTATTTTTTTTGTATGTTTTTGATAGTTTAGGACTCTGCGAAGTTTTTAAATTTAACTTGAAGCTATGAAAACAAATTTTTGTATTTTTAAATTGAAGTTGAATGTTTGGGTAAATCCTACTGAAAACTAAAGTTCTAACTTTCAAGCCTTTTTTGGGTAACTTTAAGTAATTTCAGGAAGCTGAGTTATTTTTTTAATTAAAACAACATTCAAGACAATTATGGCACAAAAAAAAATAACTGCAAAATACCTACTACATAAAAAGATATGAATTTTTGCAACCTCGCTGGCAGAATAAATTAAAAAAACACAAAAAAAACTAATAATTCGAAAACTACAAAAAATCGCGGAACATACATGGGGTATTTTTGGATACCCCCAGGTGTGAGGAATCTAAAAAAAATTTGTTGACGTCACTATTTGGACCACCCTGTATTATCACCTGTTTTATATATACTGCTTGACTGTTTAGTATGGTTTATGGGTTAATCAACGTTATAATGGTAAGAGGCACGATGGGGTTGACATATCTGTTTAGATAAAAATCCCAAAACAAATAAAGAGAAAAAAAAACTAATGCAGTTGGACTACCCCAAGGCAGCGTGGTGGGTTCATTTTTATTTCTGCTTTATATAAATGACCTTCCCAGTGCAACACGCCATGAAACAATCTTATTTGCTGACGATACGACACTTATAATAAAATATAATGACAAAAATAAATTGGAACAGGAAATTAATAAAGCAATCAAAGACATAAGAATTTGGCTTAGTAACAATAATTTGAAAATCAATATAAATAAAACAAAAATAATTCAATTTCAAACATATAAATCAAACGTTCAGAGTTTGAGTGTAAAATATGAAGACCGTATCCTGGAACAAGTAGTAAACGTATGTACGTACGTACCAGCAAATGTGCCGGACGGGCGTGATCGCTGGGTTCCAGGGTGAGGGAGGTTGTAATACCCAACCAGGGCTATCCCGGTATGAGGTCGGGCGTCTCCCAATCCACAGCGGCGCTGACGTCCTACACCTATAAGTTCCAGGTATCTTCAAGATTCCCGACTGTGGCTTCGTACTGATGTCTTCGTGTTCCGGGGTACTTACTCATATGAAAGGGGTTGAAAAATAATAACACCAAGTTGAAAGTTCTTTAAGTGTTCAGGGAGCGATTCGGGTCCTCTTGAGGGGTTCACTTGATGACGTATTTTGAGCCGTAAAGTTCCTTGCTGATGACTACGAAGTTAGCGGTCGTGACGCGCCCGCTTAAGTGGCTCGAATCTTTACCGTAACGAGGACCGCGAATTTCTCCCTGATTTTACGTTTATTTTTATTACGTTTACAAGCATTCTTACGGTTAAACCTCCCTAGTTAGGCACCCTATCCAGACATGTCATACATAACCGGATTCCTTGCGTAATCCCCTATCTATTGACACTACAGGAGCGACTGTGTGTCTTTCAGCTGAAAAGTTATTTCATTACAAAGGGGAAAACGGGTGAAAAATTACTATTATCCAGTCTGTCAGGTGGATTTCCTGTGAAACCCCTGAACCGATATTCAATTTCTAAACGGGTGCCTAAAGTAGGTCTATCGAACTAAAGAAATCTAGTATTTTCATAGTTACATCTAGATTTTTCAGGGCGTGAAGCGCCTCTGAAGACTGTAAGAAAAAACGTACTATTTTGCCCCTGCTCCCAACCTGTGCTCATAAAAAAGGTGGACTTCCCATTTGACCACAGGTCCAAAAATTACATCCAGGGCTAGGTCTCGGTCCAGGCTACCTGGACGTACCAAAAAACTATAGGGAAACTATATACGTCCCACCCTTTTGATGCTCACAAGGTTGCGACCAGTGGGTTAAATGAAAAACGACTCAATTTCATCTTTAATAGCTTTCTAGTACATACAATATGATGTCTAGGCTAGAACTATACCTATTCTATCTTATTATGCTATAAAATACTACATTTAAAAGGTTTTACTACCAATTATTCACTAAGAACGTTTCAGAACTTAAGACCCTATCTGGGTACATGGGCGCAAGTAGTGGTACGTCCGCTGTCTATTAAGTTTTAAAACATTCTTAGCAGTAAATTACTATTATTTGAACAAAATTACGTATGGCGATGTTCCGACACGTACATACATTCTATTTAAGAAATTAGGGAATAAATAAACTAAGAAATTACTATAACATTAACAAATCTGAGTATGGTGACGCTCCGTCGCGAACATCTCTCCCGCCGTGCAGTGCAGTACGTATGCTATGTGGTCACTGACCTCTATTAAATATGTGGTAAATTATAGACAAATAAGGACGCATTCATTTTATTGTACTTACAAGCAAGGGCCAAAGAAGTATAAAAATCTCTTAGTATAAGTATTTAAATTGAGTTTGAATTGGGTTTGAATTGAATTGATATTGAATTGGGTTTTTAAGTGTTGAAGAAGAATGGTTTGCAGAATGAAATGTTGCCTTACGTTGAGGACATTACAATTCTTAAAAAGTTCTGTGGTTGGAAATAGAATAGGTCGAAATGTTGCAATTTTCAGTACCTATGGGACACTTCCAAAGGTTTAAGGGCAGTTTTAGAGGCGCCACCCCAGCAGCTAATAAGTATTAATAGATTGACATATATAAAGCGTAATATACATTGCGAATAACAGACTGCTTAGCGACGTGTCGAAGAGTTTAAAAAATGTACAACGTGTCCCAAATTCAACGATAAGCGGTCACCAGACGTAGACGGTGGCCCTGCTCATGATAACGCGAGAAAAAAGAATGAAAAATTTATATTTTTACAAAAAATACATTGAAATTGGAACAAGAAATTAATAAAGCAATCAAAGACATAAGAATTTGGCTTAGTAACAATAATTTGAAAATCAATATAAAAAAAAACAAAAATAATTCAATTTCAAACATATAAATCAAACGTTCAGAGTTTGAGTGTAAAATATGAAGACCGTATCCTGGAACAAGTAGTAAACGTAATAGTGGATCAAAACTGTAACTGGAAATCGCACATCAATTATAATATATATCATAATATATAATTGTAACACAATTGTAAGTTAATATTGCTACACTATTGTATTAGGTAAGCCTGTGATGATAGTGTATGTGTGTTCAAATAAATAAATAAATTATGTATGCGATGAGCTAGATCAATTCGTAGGTATACGCCATAAAACGACTACGAGCAACAGTGTCAGTAGACGCAGCAGTCACTGCACATCACGGATACGTATCGTCCGTGTTGTCATTATGGGCTGATACTATGGGGCAATTCAGTTGAAGTTTTGATGGCATTTCGGGTATAAAAGAAATGTGTTAGGACAATCGCTGGCGCCTAGAGTTTGGGCGGCTGTAAACCTATAAGTAATTAAAAAACTTCACATTTTATGGTAAACCATTACCTTGCATGTACTTACCTACTAAGAGTATGCTCGTAAAACAATATCCGGACTATTTTTGCATGCAATCAGAAGTGAGCCACAAAAAGGCATCTGCTAGAAATAAGTAAGTATAAATACGAATAAAATGTAGATTGCAATTGTTTAGGAAGAATGTGTATACATATTAATGCCATTCAGGTGTATAACGAGTTGCCTAACTCATTCAAACAACTTCCTATCCCCATGTTCAAGAATAAGCTGACGAGTTGGTTATTGGATAATTGCTTTTATGACGTTGCCGAATAAGGAAAATTTTAAAAATCCAAAATCATTTGTACTTCATTTTGTATAACGATTATCTAATTATAATAATATTGATTATTTTTTTACTTATATTGTAAATCGCAAATATTGTGTTGTACCTAAATAGCTAAGAATGACATTGAAATTATTAACACCATACCTACTACTCGTATGTAAAACTACATTCTTACAAACAAATGAAAAAATATATAAAGGTTTTGTAGTACATGAGGGACTTACAAAGTAGGTACGCATTATTAATTACATGTTGTAGGTACAACGAAATTGTTGGGTGTTTCACAGCTCTCCTAGCTAGATCACTGAGTAATCTGTATTACGGAGAGACAGTTTCTCTCTTCCTATTTGAGTATCACAATAATTTTGTAATATTATGCTTTTGGAGCATAGAATATAAAACAAAAAAAAGCAATTCTTAAAATTAAAATCATCTTAAATTTAAAGTTAAATATAAATAAAACCAGATTAGAATGAGGAGTATTGGTGTGGTGAGTCGAGTGAGTGTGTGTGCATGTGTGTGTTAGTGTGTATGAGTGTGGGTGTATGTGTATAATTGAATAATAGGAAATATGCACGGCTCAGAACAATAACAAAAGCATTCATGGTTACTTCGTAGACAGAGAAGGTTACTTTCATGCAAGTGTCAATAAGTACTTACTTGTCAGTCTCGTCGTAGGTTTTATTCAGGAGTAATGCACGGAGGGCGAGTTTGCATTTGCTATGTGGTCACTGACCTCTATTAAATATGTGGTAAATTATAGACAAATAAGGACGCATTCATTTTATTGTACTTACAAGCAAGGGCCAAAGAAGTATAAAAATCTCTTAGTATAAGTATTTAAATTGAGTTTGAATTGGGTTTGAATTGAATTGATATTGAATTGGGTTTTTAAGTGTTGAAGAAGAATGGTTTGCAGAATGAAATGTTGCCTTACGTTGAGGACATTACAATTCTTAAAAAGTTCTGTGGTTGGAAATAGAATAGGTCGAAATGTTGCAATTTTCAGTGCCTATGGGACACTTCCAAAGGTTTAAGGGCAGTTTTAGAGGCGCCACCCCAGCAGCTAATAAGTATTAATAGATTGACATATATAAAGCGTAATATACATTGCGAATAACAGACTGCTTAGCGACGTGTCGAAGAGTTTAAAAAATGTACAACGTGTCCCAAATTCAACGATAAGCGGTCACCAGACGTAGACGGTGGCCCTGCTCATGATAACGCGAGAAAAAATAATGAAAATTTATATTTTTACAAAAAATACATTGAAATCCTTCGAAAATGTACACTCCTTTTAATATATTTTTAACTACCATGACTACGGTTTTTCTAATATTTCAGTTTTTTTTGTAACGGCAACCTAAGTAGCACTGCTATCCACCACAGCCCTTAAAAATCCCGGAATGCCTGTAGTTTTTACACAAAAATCAATCAAAATAATTTTTTTCTTTAAAAATTTAAATGTTTTTACTCCTAATCTAAATCCTAACCCCCACACTGATTAATTTTAATGTGCCGTGCTTCACCGAGGCTATGCATGCCTGTAGACTCGCTTGTCTGAATTCAGATCAACCCGATAATCCATCATCCCAGAGAAAGTGGGATGAGCCGCTTTGCAGAGTAGTACAGAACAATTTACTTAACACGTCTGCTACTACTGCGGAGCGAGCGCGCCTGCTTGCTGTGGGTAAGTGGGAATCGGGTCTTTGACTTCATGCACTACCGTCGTCGAACATAGGCACTTTGTTAGACGACACTACTTTCCGCTTCGCTGCTTCCCTACGACTAGGAGCTCCTTCTTGTTCTCCTTATCCCTGTCACTGTGGCGAAGTTGTCATCAGCCTTGGACACCATGGCCTGTCTTCCAGCCGGAGTGCGGGCCGCTTAGCTCGGCACGCGAACATAAATGACATCATCCGACGAGCTCTTGTCACCGTCGGCGTTCCAGCTGTATTAGAACCTAATGACTTGGCACGCGACGATAGCAAGAGACCGGACGGCATGTCTTTATTTCCTTGGAAGGTGGGTAGGCCTTTAGTGTGGGACGCAACGTGTGTCGATACTCTTCTTCCTGACTCGGCGTGCTGTGCTGGCGCTGCTGCTGCGGCTGCGGAAAACCTCAAGCGGCGAAAGTATAATAACCTTATCGGTAATTATATTTTCGAGCCGTTTGGGGTTGAAACCTTTGGACCGTGGGGTCCGAGTACCTACTCACGGTTTGTTCAACGAAATCTCCAAACGGCTTGTTGACACTTCCCGTGACCCAAGGGCTGGCCTTTACCTTGGCCAGAAGCTTAGCATTGCCATACAACGTGGCAATGCCGCCAGTCTCTTGGGTACTTTACCAGTCGACAGCGATGCGCAGGAATTTTTCGACGCCATATTTTAATTTGTTAATAGTTTTAGTTGTTAATAGTTTAGGTTATTATATGTATTTTAATTTTAATAGTTTGATAGTTGTTGTAATTCGTTTTTGTTACATTTAATTCTCTACATCTCATTTAAAACTCAGCAGCTACGGGAGAACTTATCATACATACCTGACAGATATTTATATGTTACAACTAAGAATATTAAAAGTAATTACGCCAAAACACTTAAACAAGAAATTCAAAAACAGTGACGACGATCTTTTTAAATACTGCAATGTTATGAATGTGTTCAAGAAAATTGAATTTTTTACTCTTGCGAAAGTCAATAGACCTGAGCTGCTAACCGAAAAAACAAGACCTGACTTTTTGAGAACGATACCACTTAAAAATAAATACATATTACCGAAGTTTAATAATGTGTCCGGGATGAGGGTTGTAGAATACTTAGTAGATACCTTATTTCCTTAATAAACTCCCAGAAGACCTACAAACGTTATACAATGCAAATTTGAAAAGTTATATGTACAAATCAAAACGTTTCCATAACCATCATTTATCCTAATGTAGGTATTAATGTACCTACAAATTTCATTATCACCATTTGAAAAGTATTAAATGTATCATTGTAGTGTGTAATAATGTAAAACTTAAATGAGCGACTCGCCAGCACACAGATAAACCCTGAGAGGTTTTCGTTGTGTGGCTAAAACCAAAGTGTAATATAGGTTTTAGAAATGAATAAATAATAATAATAACAATTGAGCACCATGTATCTATCACACAATTAACTTATTTGTCATTGCTTCATTTTTAATTCTTTTTACCTTTTGTGGTATAGTAATTTTATTCTTGGTGCATCGTCTTCACATATAATTATATTTATTTACCTATAATTAATGTTTACAGAATATTGTAAAACAGTTTATAAGAGTAACGGTGGAGTTTCTTGCCCATTCTTCTCTATACGAAACTACCTTTTGGAAGGGGCGACTAGAATCAATTCTATTTTAATGTAAATTTCGACGTTCAAAAGTGCCTTTTATTTGAAATAAATAAATAGGTACTTTGACTTTGAAAAAGAGGAATGCTATCTATTACTTACTATCTATTAATCTATTACTCGAAAACGGCTGGTGGCTGAGAAACTTCGCCAGCAATGGGAAATTGTTACTGAAGCCGGCGGGTGTCGACCTGAGAACCAGCTGCTTCACGGACGACTGTTGTAGGTCGCTGGCTCCCGCGTCACCAGTCCTGACTCTCTGTAATCTGTATATTTTATCTAGTGAGATCAAAACTACAAACGTAGTATTCAGGGTGGTTTCGGCTGTTACAAAAATGCCGTCTGGCATTCTGTGAAGACCCTTTTCTCAGAAACGCGTCGAGGCATCAAGTTGAAATTAATATCAAACACGTAGATCTACGGTCCCTTGGAGCTCTAAACAATTCAAGCTTCTAAGTCTACGTAATAAAAGATACGGCCACTTATGCGACATAATTTTGATACTCACAAATAAATCAAAACCTAAAGGGTAAGTACCTACTTCCCGTTGAGCTATAATCAAGAAGCAAGGTCTCATAGCATAGCTCGAAAATCGTTAATTTGTAGTTTAAGCAAATAAAACAATAATGTTATCTGTTTGCGATTACAAACTTACATTTGCAGTTAGAGAATTGACCGCGACTTATATCATATGGGAGAACATGTTTTTCAACTACTTACAATATTAAGCTTGTTTTTGGCGTTCATTCGTCCCAACTACGGAACTTCGCCAGTTTTTTTTTCTTCTAATAATTATGTATGAATTTTCAAATAAACTAATTCCTGTACTAATGAGTATTAGATCGTACCTATATATGTATACATAGAATAGTACCTAGCATTCTTTATATGTACCTACTTCTTCTATTTTTTTAAATTAATTCATGTGTTATTAACTTATTACATACATAGATAGACAGATAGTACATTGTTTCTGTATTTTTATTTTGTGAATAAACTTATTATTATTTATAAATGCGAGCTATACATAATATGTACAAGTCATTGATTATGTTACGTTTAGCATTACTGTCATTGGGCGTCACTTAAACAAATAGGCCAAAATAGGTATAGGACCGCCTGCGCCTGACCGCTGGCGGCACGTATCGTGCGTTGACTCTGGCCTGACTATGCGTAAGACTGTAATATGTGCCGCAGGAGTTGAGCCGCTGCCGGCGGAGTCGTCGAGCGAGCCGAGCGCGGCGGACAGCGGATCGCGCGCGGCGTGCGATGCGCGCCAGTTCGCGTGCGCCGACGGGCTGCGCTGCGTGCCGCTGGACTGGCGCTGCGACGGCCGCGCGCACTGCGCCGACGCCTCCGACGAGCTGCACTGCAGCTTCCCCAACCGTAACCCACGCCCTTGCATGCTATTACCACTGACATATTGTACATTATATGGAGATGCTGTAGCGTTGTTTTGTGTTGTGCAGCATGGATGACGTCATGCCGCGGCGACGAATTTCGCTGCGCCGTAAGCAACTTTTGCCTGGCACCCAGCTGGCGCTGCGACGGCGAGCCCGACTGTGGCGCGCACGACGCCTCCGACGAGGACCCCTACATGTGTACGTGGAACACTCAGCTGGCTTGGCGCTACGCCGGAATTGGTTCAAGTTTGAACGTTGTGACTTGCCCCGCAGGTCAGAAGGACTTCAAGTGCCCCGGCAACAGCGCTCGCTGCGAGACGCCGGTGGAGGGGCAGTTCACGTGCGTGGCCATCGAGCAGTTCTGCGACGGCGCGCGCCAGTGCCCTGACGCCAGCGACGAGTGGGACATCTGCGACAACTGTGCGTACCGGTCTATCGGCACATGCTGGTTCTGGTAGGTGGTGTCCGTATTCAAGGTAACGTGCGTGTTTGTGAGCAGTCACGGCGAGCCAGTGCGACGCGCTGCACTGCGAGGTGGGCTGCCGGCCCACGCACGCCGGCCTCGCCTGCTACTGCCACCAGGGCTACGAGACCGACGCTGATGGACGCTGCGTCGGTGAGTACTCGACATGTCTACATAATCACTGACTTGCTTTTGATAACCAATTAAATTTTATAGACCTCCTAATCACCTTAAAGCCTTTAATAATTTTATTTGGGCGGCACTTCAACCAAAATGAATAAGACTATTTGGGGCTATCGAAACCGTGTGTATCGGTCCCACAAAGATAGTAATTGATTAAATATGTTTTGTGCTATATGGTGCGTCCGCGCAGACACGGACGAGTGCTTGTGGGAGGACGCATGCGCGCAGCACTGCCATAACTCGCGCGGCTCGTACTCGTGCGCCTGCGCGCCTGGCTACACGCTGCACGGCGACCGCCACGACTGCATCCCTGTCAATGGTGAGTACAATACGGCTGCTGTAAAGTACACAACCCGCGTGCATTGGGACATGTGCATAAAATATTGGCCGGTGTCAAACATTCTCGTTGTTCGTGCGCCGAGTGCACATGTGCAGGATCTAGCTGTCGGAGAACTTGGTCCTGGTTGACAAGCATATTGCGACGGCACTAGTTTACTGTAATTTTTTACGTGAAGAGCTCCCACTGATGTCATGGGTGTGTTGTACTACAGAGCCGGTGACGGAGCCGCTGTCGCTGATCGTGGTGACGGCGGGAGACGTGCGGCGCACGTGGCCGGATGGGCCGGCGCGCACGCACAACCACTCGCTTCCCGCGCTCAACGTGCGTGCCATCGACTTCCTCTACGACAATCGGTACGGGCACCACCTCCTGACCCCCTCCCCGCGCACCGCACCGCCAGACTGACGTTACGACTTGTGTGTGCAGGAGCATCTGCTACGTGCACCACAACATCAGCAAGTCGGGCATTGTGTGCGTGGACGCGGACGACTTCAGCCGCCGCACCGTGCTCGGCGTGCCTAACTTCTTCCCCGACGTCACCGGCGTGAGTCACCTGGCCATCGACTGGGTGGCCGGCAACTGGTACCTGGTGGACGGCGGGCGCGAGGCGCTATACGTGTGCTCGCGCACGCTGCTCCACTGCCGCCTGCTGCTGGACGCGGCGCTGGCCAAGGTGCACGGGCTGGCGCTGGACGCGGGCGCAGGGCTGATGTTCTGGACGGTGTGGGGCGCGTCGCCGCCCGGCGTGGAGCGCGCCAGCCTGGCGGGCGGCTCGCGCGCGCACGTGGCTGCGCACAAGCTGGTGTACCCGAGCGCGCTGGCGCTGGAGCCGGCTGCGCGCGCGCTGTACTGGGTGGACGCCTACCTGGACTGCGTGGAGCGCGCTGACTACAGCGGCGCCAACCGCCGCACGCTGCGCCGCGGATACGCCGTGAGTACCCGCACACGTCACACTCACACATGCGATTGATTCCTCAAGATCATATTATTTTGAAATTCCTATTTGACAATTCAACGAAAGTGATTAACTACTCAATATTTTAAAAGTAAACTATAAACTCATTGGGTTTTACCGTGCACCAAAATCGACGACTACATTATTTAAAGATAGATAGACAAACCATTTATTCAGTTCACACAAAAGACGTACACGACGCACAAAAGCATAATAAAATTAAATTATAACAAATGACATGAATATAAAAACAAGGTGCCAACATACAAAAAATAAAAAATTCAAACATAATTATAGAAACTAAAACTAAATTACATAAAACAACTTAATTAGGTGCTACTGCTTAGTTAGAATAAAATAACAAAGAAAGTTACAACCTTTTGTCTTCGTTTACTTGTCGGTGCAAGTGCACGTAATAACCAAGCTACAATGTGATTTATTTATACGAATGAACTGTGGCGATCTAATAAATCTTCAACTACGCTGTTTTCCGGATTGCTATTATATGGATGGTTGTAACTAGCTTCCGGACCTCTTCTTCCGTCGCGTACTCTGCTTGCTCTCGCTTTGGCTTAAAGTCGGGTGTGGATAGCCAAGCTGGACCTTGCCACCAAGGCTCGGATACCGGTAAAATTTTGAAACCGTTATTATGTACTTGACGCAAAACCTTTATATTCGGTTTCGGTTCCATATACCGGTTTTTTTAAACCGGTATTTGGAAGAGTATTTACATAGAGGTTGTTTTGGATTAAACGGTTTAGAGCAATAAAAACCGGTTAAAACGGACGCACGATAAACAAACTTCAGTTTTTATTCAGTAGTAAGATTTTTTTAGTTTCGGGTCGGACGTTTATTTATGTCATTGCATCATTGACCTAAGCTCCGCTGCAAAAAACATAGAAAATGGGTAAGTATCTAAAATTTTTTGGTGAAATTAAGTTGATAATGACGATAAATAATAGGTAAACATAATATTACTATTCACAGATCCTATGGACCAGTTAGATAGTCAGCCATTTTTTACTGAAGAAGAAAACTCTCAATATCTAGGTAAGTAATCACTTTCATTCTGTATCCGACGTTTTGTGGCCTATTTATACTTTAATTTCGAGTTTTTCTCAAATTTTAAGTATAAATATGCCACAAAACGTGTATATCAATCGTAATTAAAGATAACTAGCTTCTGCCCGCGACTTCGTTCGCGTGAAATTTCTTGTCCCCCCGACCCACCCCGTCGCATCGCATCACAACGCCTGCCCGTCATGCAATACAACCATTTCATGAAATGGTCGAACACTTCACGTGAATTGATCGGTTGTAAGATCTGGCCACAACACATAGATATGTAGATGATCTAAGGCCCAGCCGGTCGATTCTGTAAAAATCTCACCTTAATAACTTAGGTGAGGTGAGTTTGTTTTTGCTAGGAATTGACACTATTGACAGCTCACTCCTCGCTCACTTCAACTAATTATTCACGGTGAGATTTTTACAGAATAGCACCGCAGTTTTCACTGGCATGTTGGTATTAACGACCAGTGAAACTGGTCGTGTGTTTGTGTGTCTATTTGGTAAAGAAAAACTATTTCAGTGTTTATTTAAATGAATGTGTTATTATTGTGTAACAGGTGAATCACGAAAAAGAAGAAAGGAATATTCTGACGATGAAGATCAATCCCAATCATTGCTAGCACCTAAAAAACATATCATCAACGCATCTAACACTTATAAAATAAACACCCAAATTGTGAAAGAGGATGCAGAAAATAGTTCTGATAGTAACGAAAACAAATCAGGCGAAGATATCAGTGCTAAACCAGGAGAAGAAACTACTTCTGATGTCAAACAATGTGTTTTATGTATATTTGATAAGGACCTCGATAAACGAAACTATTATTTTGGAAATTTGCTAATACGTGAATTACAATTTTTGCCGCCATGTATGCGCTCTGAAGCATACATCAATATTTTAAAGTATATAGATGCTTTAAAACATCAACACCGTGAGAAATCAAACAAATAAATATTAAATTTGTATAATGTGCCTAGACGAACTTGCGAAATATCAATGTGATCTTTCGTACTCAAATGTTACCAATAAAAAATAGATGAAGGAAAATAAGACCGAAGTTTTATTTTAAATTCAGGAATCTATTAATCTGCACAAATGTATACTTTTTTTCTCACGGTTAATTTGACATTTTTACAAATATATTGGAAGAGGAAAAATTAAATGCGTTTCAATATATCAGTTATTTAATCAGTCTCCTTGTTTACATATATTAGGAACAATTAGGTGGCTTAATTAAAAAAATAGTAATACTATACGCTGGTTCAATAGTTCAATCTTTGAACAAGTGAGACATTTTTTTCCAGTTGATGGTCAACTTGGTACAATTCCTTTTGACGGTTGAACTACTGAGACAAAAAAGTTGAACTCACCTTTTAATATCACAAAGTAGAGAAGTACGTATAGGATCTACTTCTTATTCGATTCCACCCTAACCAACCAACCAACCGACCTAATTTGTAATATTAAACAGGCAGTTCAACTATCAAAAGGAATTAATAAACTAGTAGTTATTACAAAGTCTCACTAGTTCAACGTTTGAAATATTGGGAAATAGGGAATCTAATGAACAAAGTAAAATATTTGGCTAAATCAGTCTTACACATTTTTGATTATTTCTTAAAATTTTGCTTTCGATTTTTTTTACACAAAATGAGAGCTTTTTGTAATTTTTATTACTTCTTAATGATTCTTATTTATTAATTCTTTTAAGTAGTAAAAAAAGAACATTGTCTGAAAATGTCATTATTTTGTTGACTTATTCGAAGTCCTTTATGAAAAAAGGTTTCTAAAAATGAACTGAACAAAAGACCAACCAGCCTATTGTTTTTAATTTGACAAAATTATATGTGATACAAATTGTTATTTCTAACAATCAAAATGTCGTCAATGGTTGTATCCTTTAACGATATTCTTAAGTTATTCATTATGAATTTCAAAGATGAGAACAGCCTCTCCACACTAACCTGTGTCGCTGGTGTAGCTAAAGCAATTTTAGAAATCAAGTATAATTGTGGATCAGTAACCTTCTTAGATTCCCAATAATTTAAAATGTTTGTATTAGAAGGAAGCAACGGTTCATTAAGAAAAGCAACCAAACTAATTTGTAAATTATCACTATGATTTAAATGAGGTAAATCTTGATACCGTTGCCTGAACTGCGTTTGCAAAAAATCGTCAAGCATGGAGAATGAAGTTGATGGCACGGGATCACCTGGAGTTTCATTTTCTGTTTCTCTTACATTAACGTTCGAATTCAACCTTAGATATCTTTGATAAGTTTGGACTAATTGGGCACGAGCTGATTCCAGCTGTTGAATTGATAACATCGAATTTACTCTCGGATCTAGATAAATTGCACCCAGAAAACATTCATTTTCAAGAAGAGCTTTCTCTCTTTCCCTCATACAAATGACTAAAAATATGGCAAAAACCGTGTTCATATTTTCTATTTCAAGGATACATTTAAGCCAGGCGAGATAAAAGTCTCCAAACGTCAATTGTTCATGTTGTATAGTTTTCGACAGAACACGGCATGGTTTTAAAACATCAAGAGTTTCATTAAGTTTCTGCCATGTATCTTCTACAGCAAATGTCTGAAACACCGATTCTATGCGTCCACTCAAGAAATCCTTGAATAATAATATGCGCTCTACCATGTCTGCTGTAGAATCCCATCTCGTAGGACAATCGATGATCGCTTGTGGTAAGCCCTGAACTCGTAACTGAAGGGCATTATTTGGTGAGCGGAGTACACGAGCTATCTGGCGACATTGTTCTAACAGATCACGAAGTTCACTACAAGCATCTCTTATAGCTAGCTGCAACGTATGCGCTGCACAACGCACTGTAGTCAATTTGTTTTGGCCTTGATTATCAATATTGAGATTTAAGTTACCTGCTTCGGCGACCCACATCTCATATCCGGTCTCATGCTCAGAATCTTCGTCGTCAAAGTAGTCATGTTCCTCAGATGTATTCTCTTGCATCTCTTCCTCCAACTGCTTTGACATTCGAATCATATTAGCTCCATTATCAGAGGTTACAGAATATAATTGTAAGCTCTATACCGAAGCGACTTAGGACTACCATCACTGTTTCTTTTAGAAAATTGGCAGTGTTTCTCTCATGTAATTCATGGACAGTAAGGTTTCTAAGCACAATTTTACCATTTGCAATATACTGAATGTTTATACCGAGAAATCTTCTAGATTTTACCGAAGCTACATCAATTTTTAACGATATAAGTTGATCCTTTAACTCATCATGGACATTCTTGCGTATATCATAAGCATTTTCTTGAATCATTGTTTTAATGTTTTTAATATTCACAGATAGTGGACTTGAATTTGGTATTAATGATATTAAGTTTTTAAAAGCGTTGTCCTCTAAAATCGAAAACGGCCGACCATGAATGGTAACTAACTCAGAACAATGCTTCATTACTTTTATATGGTTATCATGTTTTTCCGGTGGTACATTTTCTTTATTTTTATTATTGTCTTGAAGGATTTGGTCGTACAGCCGTCTGTGTTGTGTGTAGAAATGTCTCAATAAATAAGCACCATGATTTCCCTAAAACAAAAATTGTAAGTACTTAAAAAAAATCTTTCACCTTAATAATGACATGAAAAAATATCTTATATATATCTTTAGGTAGCGTATTGAATGTACCTTTATACTACTACATAATAACCACATAATGGACAAAAAGGTCACAATTTGTTCTGCCGAACAATATATTTGTATCGTACCAACTGGTCGCACAATGAATGTTATTATAGTCCGCGCGAAACTAATTGGCCGCTTATGTGGGGACAGCAGGGGTGAGGCGGTGGGTTGCAACGCACATACGTAGTGCGCCCCCGCCCCTCCGTCCCGCCGCTCACATTCCTAAGGCGCGGCCAACTAGTTCTGCGCGGACTATAGCTATACATACAAATAAGTAAATTTACAAATACAAAAACAAGTTGAATATAATTAGAAAACAACAAAGTTAACTACTGGTAGGTAGTTAACTTAAAGTTTACATGTTAAGTTATAATGTTTCGGCAGAAAAAATCTGACCTAAATAGTAATTATCCATCCTCTATAAACACAGACAGAGTAGGTATGTTACAATGCTGTAACATACCTACTGTTCACTACCGGTCTACCTGCCAATTTTAAACATTAAAGCAAATAATTTTAGGCCAATTAATCGTTTACTTAAATACTTACCCGTAAAACTTGTTCACAGTTTTCTATTAGACACTTTGAAGTTTTGTTGTTTTCATTGTAGTCAAAGTATGTATAGATTAAATTCGTCCGCTTTCTACCCATGTTAAACACAAATAATAAAATTAACTAGTGATTAAATCCATTGCGCAGCAGACGTCTACCCACGAAATCACAAACAAATCGAATGAAAAGAAATATCGTTCATACCGCGCCGCTATGCGCGGCATCCTTACAAGTAGTCACAAGTTGCAACGCGTTTACCGGCCATGCCGTTCGTCGAATAAACCGGTCAATTTAGGTTAAAATAAAGTTCTTAAAACGTTCACGTTCTTAAGAAAAGTTCGGAGGAAAATCGAAATAAACCGGTATTAACCGGTATTTTTTAAACCGGTTCCGAGCCTTGCTTGCCACCACAACATATGATCCATTAATTGTGTAATGGATTGTCCTCTGCTCGCTGAATCAGCTGGATTTTCCTTAGTTGATACGTATTTCCAAACGTCAGGTGATGTCACGCTAATATTATTGTCTTTACCCTATTCGCTACGAACGGGTTTCAACGTTCCGGATAGCCTTGTATCCAGCTAAGGACGGTCTCAGAGTCGCTCCAAGCTTAGATTTCATAATCCATGCTACTCATGCTCGTGACTACTTTTGTTAATAATCCGGATAATAGCTCCGCTGCACATACTTCCAATCTAGGAAGCGAAACGGTCTTGCTGTTTGGTACTAATCTTACTACCGATACAATTTTTTTTGATACAATTCAGGCATACACGACACATGCTTTAAGAGACGCGTCACAAATTCCGTGCAACTGGATCGGGTCATCTCGTTTGCTTTGCAACCATTGTAGGATGTTGACTCTGCCAATACATCCCATATCTTTAGTTAATTTGACCCACTCATCGCTGACCTCGGTTGAAACTTCATCGCTCCATTGAATTTCGTCTAGCTAAACTTTTTGAAACAATAATTTGAAGTTTGTATTTAGCGGCGCTAGCCAACCAAGGGGACCAAATAACCTGGATATTTCTGGCAGAAGCAATATTTTTGTAAACTTCGTAGTATCCGCTGGTGAAGTACATTGGGAAGTGAATTCATCTGTTTTTGGATCCCATCTCAAACCCAGAGTTTTAGGGGTGTTTTCAGTTTTGAAAATGAATGATGGTGCTTGATTATTTTGTTGCGATGAATTTATATCTTCCAATAGCTTTTTCTCATTTGCTGACCACATTCTCAGCAAAAATCTACCGCTGCTTAGACACGAATTAATGCTGCTATGCTGCTTTTCCCTTCATCGATAGTATGAGCCCCCAATACTAGGTCATCCATATAGAAATCTTCCAGTATTATTTTTGCTGCTGTAGGAAAGTGGTGCTTCTCGTCCGCTGCTAATTTTCGAAGGGTCATCATCGCTAAAAAAAGGAGCTGAATTCGTGCCATATGTAACCGTCGTTAAGTGGTATGGCCCTAATAGGTTGTCCAGTTTTAGCTCTCCAAAGGATCTTTTATAGCGTTTCACAATGCGTTGTTCTTGTGGATTCCTTCGCCAAATAGATACTTAAGAGGCTTCTGGTAATGGCCTGTAAATACAGGAATATCCATTTGAGGAGTGGATTTCTCGCGCTATGATGTTGACCACATCTTGGAGTTATTTATTTATTTATATCTTCCCCCGATTCACCAATGATCTCCCGATGAAGGTTATCAATAGTAGTCCATCTATTGTGCAGGGTTCGAAGGGCGTCTTCAAACTCCCACTTGTCAACGATAGTATCGACATCAATATTGTCGACTGCTCTAAGAAACGCTTTAGAATTGACCGACTGCTTATGGAGCATATCGTCAAGCATGCTGTTGGAACCTCTTGACTCGAAGGCTGAAGTTGCTGTTGCTGGCGGTTCCGGCTGACTCGTTGAAGTTCCCTGTGCCTTTAGCTGTGCCGTTTGAGGAAAACACGGTGCTTTCTGAGCTTGCTGCATCAACTGTTCTTTACATTGACTGATAAGCCCTTTTGCTATTAAATAAAGCTGTTTCGTACTCTCAAATTCTGATTTGGTAAAATATTTATGATCCGTCTGTTCAAAAGGAAGAGTCTTTTCTTGATTCACTTGGAAGTCCTCCAAGTACTTCTCAAGCAACTCGAGTCTATATTTGCAGTAATCTAAAGTTTTATTCCCTACGCTATCCTTATTAAATTGACGATGAGTTTCCTAATGCTTTCCGCAATCTCAGATTGAATAAAATAAAGGCTCTCCATCTCGATGCTGGTGTATGAAAAATTGAACGATCGTAGTTGGATAAATCCTTTGCCGCTGCTAACCTAACGAGGTTTGATTCCCAAGCTAGTGATCCGCTGATGTCGCTAGTGTGAGCTGTGAACTCACTGCTGCTGGAAGGGCACTCCCCGAGCACCGCTTTTGCTACTACCGCTGAGAGAATATATTGGGCGCTCCAACTCAATATACTCTCACTAAAGTCATTCCTTTAGTCCGCGCTGCTAAGGTTACCACCACAGTCACTGCTAAGCTAAGAACCGCTGCAATCCAAAGTGTCACTAGTTCAGTTCAAGTTCACCTCACGAGCTTTTAGTTCCGAAAAACTAAAGTCCGACCGCGAAATCCTGTTTAGAGGCTCGAAGGACCAAAATGTAGGGGACGCGGCTAAGTGGCACCTGGTGGGATTCGCTACGCTATTAAGTCAAACACTCAAACTACTTTAACGGGTCTAATAAAATAACGTTTAGGCTAATCGCTAAAATGATGGAAATGAATGCACCCAGTTTCTGTCCGTTATGCACTGAGCTCACGGCGCACTTAGTGCGGCCGTATCGTATCGCTAGGTAAGCAAAACGTGGTCGATTGCAATTATTGCATCGAACAAAGGGTATTAGCGAAATTGTTAAGGGAAGCGCCAGGTTGCCCACGAAATTCAAATTTTCTTTATTTTTTTGCAAAGTGTAGGTCAGTGTCAGGGTGTAAATTGAACAGTATATGATTCGCGACCGTAACAAGTATGTATTTACACAATTATAATCATTAAAATCATCAATACAACCCCCTAAGTTCATATAATCCTATTGAATGACAATTTCATAAAATATCAATAAAAACTTGGCGCTTTATCATAGAGTAAGTATACTCATACGTGTGTTTACAATGTTCTGTCATATTATTTGAGAGATAGCCGTTCGTCAGGAATAATCTGTGAGAATGCATCAGTCAGTGTATCAGAGTTGTGCCTTTAGGTAGTATATGCACGAACGCAGGCGTTCATTAATTCACTAACAACGAGAAACTTCGCCAGCAATGGGAAATTGCTACTGAAGCCTGCGAGTGTCGACCTGAGAACCAGCTGCTTCACGGACGACTGTTGTAGGTCGCTGGCTCCCGCGTCACCAGTCCTGACTCTCTGTATATATTGGCTAGTGAGATCAAAACTACAAACGTAGTATTCATGGTGGTTTTGGTTGTTACAAAAATGTAACTTCCACGCGAACGAAGTCAGAAGCTAGTATCTAGTATGTTTTGAGGGTTCCGTATCTCAAAAGGAAAAAAGGGAACACTTATCTGTCTGTCTGTGCCGATATACGTCGAATTACAAGTAACCCTGTATATTTATTTACGTATTAAATTATTACGTTAATTCTAGTGGTCGCGATAGTTACATGAGACTTAAACAAAGCTGGCGGAATGTGTTTGTGGTGACTTTTATCTAATTTTATATATTTCAATGTCAATCTTGATTTTGATAAACCATGATTGATAAACTTTGCATGCCTTACTGTCGAATCACTTGAAACATATACCTATATTTAAAAACATCATTGTAACAGTGTTTTCTGCAAAAATAAATAATTAGATTTGATTTGATTTGTGTACTGTACATGCCTGTGCACATGTTTTGTTGTAAATTATTATTAAATGTACTCAAACGAGATGGCTTTATTATTGCAGGCCAAAATAAGTCAGGCATATTCATAGTATAGGGGGTTTATAACTCGTTGATAAAATGCAACGGTCTCACAGACACAAGAACTGCAACACATTTCGGTGCTGGGCTCGACGCTGTACCTGCCGGTGTGGCGCAACAGCAGCGTGGCGCTGGTGCCGCGCTACCTGCGCGCGCGTCGCCCGGCCGCGCTGGCGCTGGCGCTGGACGCGCGTCCCACGGCCGCGCTGGTGTTCCATCGCCAGCGCCAGCCGCGCGTGGCGCACCCGTGCGCGCGCGCCAACGGCGGCTGCGCGCACGTCTGCATCACGGCCTACCTGCGGGGCGCGGCGCACGCGCACTGCGTGTGCCGGCACGGCTGGCGCGCGGCCGGGCGCGCGTGCGAGCGCGTGCGGCTGGACGCCTACGTGCTGCTGGCGCGCGGCTCGCCGCCGCTGGTGCAGGCGCTGGCGCTGGCGCACGCGCACGCGGGCTGGGAGGCCGCCGCGCCCGCCACCGACGCCGCGCGTCCCACCGCCGCCGACGTGGACGTCCAGGGCGGCTACCTGTACTACTGCGACGTGCACAGGTGCGCCCCGCCCGCCCCGAGCGTCTGCCGCTAGTAGCGTGACTGACGCCTCCTTCGTGTGCAGGTACGAGATCGTCCGGCAGAAGCTGGACGGCAGCGGGCGCGAGGTGTTCGCCGGCCGCGACGTCGACAACTGCGAGGGCATCGCCGTGGACTGGATGGGTGAGTGCCGCCCGAGCCGCGCTCGACTCGCCGTGTGGCACTGTGTCATTGTGTGTATGTGTGTGTGTCAGGGCGGAACCTGTACTGGACGGACGACGCGCTGGGCACGGTGAGCGCGGCGCGGCTGGACGCGCCCGGCGTGCGGCGCGTGCTCGTGCAGGACAAGGACTACCAGCAATACCACCCGCGCTCCATCGCGCTGCAGCCCAGCAACGGGTAGGTGGCGTCTCGCATGGCGGCGGTGCGTGGAGGAGTGCGGCTACAGCGTGCTTGTTGCAGCACGATGTACTGGTCGGTGTGGGCGGCGCGAGGCGCGGCCGGGCGCATCGAGACGGCGTACATGGACGGCTCGGCGCGGCGCACGCTGCTGGACAAGGAGCTGCACTGGCCCGCCGGGCTGGCGCTCTCCGACGCCGGCGACCTGTACTGGTGAGTGTGTGGCGGCTCATCGGCTGAGCCAGGTGGAGATGATGCTGAGCGAGTGGTGACATGTTGCAGGTGCGACACGTACCTCAACAAGATCGAGCGCCTGGTGTTGGCGACGGGCGCACGCCTGCTGGTGGCGACGGACACGCCGCACGCGCCGCTGCTGAAGCCCTACGGCCTGGCGCTGTACGAGGGTGAGTCACTACATAGACAGGGACAGAAGGTCGGCTCCATACAAGCATCAAAACGCACATACATATTCCATTTTCAATCCTTGTTTCCAATTGAGGAATTGGAAACAAGGATTTGTTGATGTTATTTTCACTTAATCCAATATCAACTTTAAAGTACTGAAAATTAAGTTTATTTCAGTATGACTATTCACAAAGATTTTGTTTAAGGCTCCGTGCACATAAAAAACCCTCTTTTGTCAATTTCTTATCTAATTGTGAGAAAGCTGGAAATAGTTGATACATTATGTCTGTGTGACTACAAAAGTACAGTTTTCATGGCGCTAAACCATTCGTGTCATGACTTTTGCGCTCTCGAAAATATAGTTTTTTTTTTACTTTGATTTACTAAATGAAAATATTGTATAATCATAAAATGAAATTTTATTTTAAGATTAGCTGAAGATTAATGTGTGATTTTTAAATTTCTTGAAACGGCTTGCTCAATAATAGGAAAAATACATTACTACCAGGTTTTGTTTCGAAAAATAGGTTTTTTCAACATTATTTTTCTGCTATATTTTGTATCGAAGTTGAAAAAGTGGCCCAGCTACATGCAAGTAGACCATATAATGATGTTGATGATAATTTTTAATGTTCAAAATCAAACGTAGTTTCTAGTAAAAAAATGATCAAACGTCAGTCTCGCGTCATTTTTTGGAAAACTTGTTGCGAATATTAGTGATTTTCTATGAATACTTAACTGATTTGAAAAATCCCTTTCAGCCACATGCAAAACAAAGAACTCAAGTTTTCGAATCACAAATAATTTTGTTTAAATAATGTTTCCCTTTCCTACAAATAATGCACAAAATTGATCAAAATCAGTCGATTTCGTGCACGGCCCCTTAAGCTGCAAACATAATGTGAGTTTTAAAATTATTTTGGAACGAAGTTCTTTATCGTAGAAAAAGCTTTATCAAAGGAAAGGCGTCCCCTCTATGCGACGTTTTATTATTATACCACGGTTATCAAAAAAGAATCTGCTGTTTCATAGAAAAGAGCAATATGAACACTGTCAAAATTAATGGAACAGCAAATATTTTTTTCAATAACCGACGACACATATCAACGTAGGGGGGTTCAGATTCTGAACCCAGGGGGGTTCAACTCCCGGGTGTCACCATTGTGTGGATCGCCCGGAGGACACGGTGGAGGTCTGCCCGGCTTGGGCGGAGCACCGCCGTGTCCTCGTGGAGGCGATTGGCGGTGGCGATCTCTCGCGTCCGGCCTTGGTCCAGGCCATGGTACGGAGCGAGAGGGCTTGGGAAGCCGTCACCTCCTTCTGCGAAGCAGTAATGTTCGCGAAGGAGGAGGCGGAACGCGTGAGGGAGAGGCAAAGTTTGCGCCCTCACGCCCCTAGCCGCCGCAGGAGACTCCCTGGGCGTCGGGAATCGCAGGCCGATTCCCGGCCACCGTAGGCGCGGGCTTGCGAACGGCGAGCAATGGGCAGCTCGCCGTTCGATAAGGACCAGGCCCGGGTCGACGGCGCGTTGTGTTCCACGCGCGCCTCAAAGAGATGTCAGCACCAATGACGGGGTTTGCTAGGACCGATGCCTGCTAGGGTTGCGGACAAGTCCAAGAGGGTTACCGTGCACCCTGGCACAGGCAACTGAAGGAACACGGGTGGGTTTTAGTCAGTAAGAGTCTGACACGCCCTCCTGCTCTGCCCAGAGCGGGAGAAGTTATTTGATGATTTCCCACCCACAAAAAAAAAAAAAAGGGGGGTTCAACTGAAACATATCAACGTAGGGACGTTGATATGTTTTAGTTTGCGCGTCCATGTCCCTGCCACCCTGTATAATAGAAAGAGACAGAGAGAGACAGTTTTCATGGTTATGATTTAAACAAGTTCGTAGCAAAGCTAAGTGTTGACATTTAATCTCCAAAATTAAAAATAGTCAAAATAAAATAACCACGACTTGGAAAATTATAAACAATGAAACTGAAAGAGATAGAAAGCGTTGTAGTGACTACAGCCTTAGTATTAACAATACAGCAGGTTATTAAAAAATATTTAAAAGCTACCACAGGTTTTGAAAATTTCTTTGCAGATATTTCAGTCTCAACCACTAAAACTTTAAATTCTTCACCCACTGTCGCCGCGAGTCCCTATTGAAAGAAAATGTTGATATTTGTAATCGTGTATTTAATTTCGACAATGTTATTGCTCGAGATATTATTAAAACTTTCAATACACTTAAGGTTAAAAAAAAACTGCTGATCTATGGGGAAGTTCCGTAGAGGTTGCTAAATGCATGATATGCTAAATGAATGATGCTGTAGCGCCTGAATTAGCAATTACTTTTAATAAGTGTATTGACTGTGGTGTAATTCCTGACATAATGAAGAATAGTAAAATAATGATAATAATGAAGCTTTTAAATACCTCGCCTGCGCTTTCTGCTGCCTTACTTACGAATGTAAAGATTCTTAGATTTCACCATGCAAACCCGCGGGCTGTTATAAAAGCCTTTAAAGATCTTAAAATTAAATCCACTGATGATCTCTGGGGAATGTCTGTAAAAGTCTGTAGATCTATCATTGAAACCATTGCGTCCTATTTATCATTCATATTTAACACCCGTGTAGACCAAGGAGTCTTTCCGGATCTCATGAAACATAGTAATAGGCCTGTGTCAATTCTGCCAGTTCTTAGTAAGGTGTTTGAAAAGTTGGTGCTCAATCAAATGTTACGTCACTCTAATAAAAATTCCATTTTTCATGAACAACAGTACGGTTTCACCAAACGGCGTTGTACCACTGACGCTGGTGTCACCCTAATAAAAAACATGTTTTACGCCTGGGAAGAAGCACAAGATGCCATTGGAAGCGTTTGCGACCTTTCTAAGGCGTTTGATTGCGTAAACTATCAGATACTTCTGCTGAAACTAGAGCACTATGGGATTAGAAATACAGCTCTTGATTTACTAAAAGATATCATACCTAAAAGATAGAAAGGTTACTGTTCAAGTAAACGGCATAAACTCATTGGGGTCTGAAATGGCAATGGGCGTTCCTCAAGGTTCGATATTGGGTCCATTCCTCTTTTTAGTTTATATTAATGATTTACCCCAATTACTTCAAAATCAACCGAAGATAGTGTTATTTGCAGATGACATCATTAATATTTAAGATAGACCGATGGTCATAAAATCTTGACGACGTGAATAGTTCTATTCTTCAGGTCCAAGATTGGTTTACGGTAAATAATTTGGTACTAAATGGATAAAAAATCAAATCCATTAAATTTAAATTACCGAATGTTAGAAGTAGCGAATGTGACATCATATTGAATGGAGAAAAACTGATATTTATTAATCACACGGTTTTCCTAGGAATCACACTAGACGAGAGATTACAATGGGGACCTCATATAACATCTCTTGCGGGGCGGCTGAGCTCGGCCGTTTAATGCTGTTAGAAAAATAAGACATTTGACAGAAGTAGAAACCGCGCGTTTGGTCTATTTTAGCTACTTCCACAGCATTATGTCGTATGGCATTTTACTGTGGGGTCGGGCTGCTGGCATTGAGTCCATCTTCATTTTGCAAAAGAGAGCTGTTAGAACTGTAGCTGCAACACATACACTCATACATCATACGCGCGCGCTGGCGGCTAGTGGAATACTAGTGGCCCAGGCGCGGCGAAAGCTTTTATATGTGAGCGAGAAATACAAGTCTTTTCGACTCGCCCACATATGGTTTAATTTATTTTATAATGTTAAGCATGTAGGTAGTCGCCGATAATGTTGTAAATATTTTTGTATATAATAGGTTACGTTAAGCAATAAAAGGGATTCGCATTTGAACCGTCTTTCACTGCAGACATCCTAGGGACTCCTACCTCAACAGTGGTGACCCCGACGTGATACAAAAGCTACAATGACTACGTCCAACTCGGATTTGAAGAAAGACGAGCAAGAAGTATCCGGTGTCTCTGCTACTCTTCGCATTCCACCGGTCTGGCGCGAGCGACTGCGTTTATGGTTCGCGCAGTTCGAAGCCATCGTTTCTTCACACAAGAAGGGGGACAAGGCGATGTATGATCTCGTCATCGGCCAGCTGGAACGTCAAGATATCGACGAGATAGCCGACATTATCCTCCGACCACCAGAAACAGACAAATACGAAACAACATTTATAATCTACGTCACCGCGAATCTCTCAGGGAACTATTTAAAAGGTTTAATATTATGACGGTACCTGGCCAATTCATTTATGAAAATATTATGTACGTAAGAAAAAATCTGCATCTTTTTAATAAAATAAGTGATAGACATAATTTTAATACTAGAAATAAAGATAAAATTGATCAACCATTTTTCTGATTAGCTAAAGTACATACATACAGACAGAAAAACTTATCTTGAACCGCTCCACCTAAAATTTTTAGAAAAATACCCGAACATGCAGGTTAGCCGACAGAGAATAGGAGACCAAGGTAGAGCCATAATAAACAATAAATTACTTCCACAAAAAACTATAGAGGAGATACAAAACGACGTAAAAGAAGAGTTAGAACGTCTACAATTGAATCATTCCACCCAACAGTCAAAACTCTATCGAACACGTACAACAAATACTTACACCCACACAATCTACCCAAGTGCAACCTAGAACCCTGGAAACACATAGCACTAAAAATATAACACAGAAGAAGATTTTATCAACAGTTTTGTTGCACTTGCTCATCTTAACGAACAACGAACAGCTGACCAGAGAAGAGTAATTGTAAATAATAATTATGTCACTAGTGACAGATTCATTAAAACTAGAAGTATCTGAAGAATTACGACTAGATAATTTTAACTTCACAAGCGAAACGACACTAGTAAACCCAAACCACAACAGTAATTCTGAAACTCAATTTATAAACATGTTATGGATCATTTAGCTGTCGGAAATAAAATGATTTATTATTATTATTATTATAAACAGCATTGACATTAACTCCACACAAGATTCTTTACTAACCTTAAATCATACTGAAACCAACATTGCAGAAGAAATTCCACCTAACCAACAAGTGGACCTAGATAGAGACACAGCAATAGACGAGACGTTTCAACAAGCATTCCAATATTATGAAGAAACTAGCCCTACTAATAGAATTTTTATTCCTAAACAAAAACCTTCTAAAAAACTTGCCCATATAGTTAGCTACCTAAACAAAATAATTCTACCTGGAAACATTCTATATATTGTGCGACATGGACCGCGGCAAAAGTTAACGGAGCAAAGATAACTCTTCGACCAAGAGAAATCACCCAAAGGGCAAAAAAGAATATAAACCTAACTGGGAGACACGACTCGAACGAAAATTAAATGATTTTCGATCAAAGATAGAAAAAAGACCCAATTCATCAATGGTAATAGAAGTAGGAAAAGAATTAAACACGTTAATAAGATAATAGAACAATATAGAATTCACACTGTTCATAAAGAGCCAAATACACAAGCAGCTCACACATTAGACACGCTTAAACAAAAACTGTCAGTCGTAACAGGCCGACTACAACGATATAAAGCATGTACCCAAAGAAAACTACAAAACACTAAATTCACCCAAAGTCAAATTTTTTTCTACCGCAATATTAGACAAGCGACATCTAACGTTCAGCACAACAACCCAAATTATGATGATCGTAACAACCCTGACTCATAGACGTTACAAAACTTTTGGGCAGGAATTTGGGAACAACCAATCGAGCATAATGCTCAAGCAGATTGGATACAAACAGAACTGACAAACAGCAACACAAATATTCAAGCATTGATATTTGATCACTTAGCCCCAGAAATTTTCCATAAAGTACTTTCTCGTTTACATAACTGGAAAGCACCCAGTTCAGATAACATTCATAGTTATTGGTACAAAAAATTTACATCAATCCATAGTTTTCTAAAAAAACTAATATATCAACACATCGACACTAATAATATCTTTGCTGAACAACAAATAGGAGGTCGGAAATTTAGCCAGGGCTGCAAGGAACAATTTTATTATTCATAGACTCAGTAATTCTTAAAAAAGTTCAAAAAACCAAAACCGATCTGTTTAGCATGTATATTGACTACTAAAAGCCTACGACTCAGTTCCCCATTTGTGGCTTGTAAAAATTTTAGAGATATACAAAATACATCCAACTACAGTAACGTTCTTGAAGGTCATGATGACAACCTGGACCACTGTACTAAGACTAAATTCCCCTTCTACAACAGTAGATACCAGCCCAATCAAAATTCAGACAGGGACCTTTCAGGGAGATGCTTTAAGCCCATTGTGGTTCTGTCTTTCTCTAAATCCTCTGTCTAATATATTAAACGCAACTATTTTAGGAATCCCATTAAAAAATACAACCAACGAAGGACATACTGAGGTTCAAAAAATAGAATTAAATCATCTGTTGTACATGGATGATATTAAACTATACGCCAAAAGTAAGGCTCAACTATATGAATTAGCAAACTTGACAGAACAATTCTCAACCGATATTAAATTGGAATTCCGCATAGATAAATGTAAAATAAAAACGATTAGAGCAGTACAGTACCTACTCCAATACACTTTAGGAACAGGAGAACAGATAGATCCATTATAAGAACAAGATAGTTGTAAATACCTAGGCTACACACAATCACGACAGATACACTATAAAGAAACTAAACAAAAATTAACACTACAATTTCAACACAGACTAAACACAATTCTGGAAACGCAACTATATTCTCGAAATACTATCTAAGCGATTAACAACTTCGCTATACCGGTTCTCACATATTCTTTTGGAATAATCAATTGGACCAAAACTGACCTGAAGAACATTCAACGAAAAATTAATACCACAATGACAAAATTCCGCAAACACCACCCACGATTCTGTCTGCAGAGATTAACACTGCCATGCCGCGGAAAGAAGGAGGTCGAGGACTAATTGACATTCTGAACCTACACAAAATACAGATAAACAAAACTGGATAATTAATAGTTACTGCTATACCAAATACACATAACGTGCAGACAACAATAGCAGAAAAACTGAAGCAAATACACTGAATTAAAAGATGAAGTAGCCCGACTGGCATCTGCAAAAAGTCACAATAGTACCAATAGTAATACCGAAGTAACTTCACCAGTCCCTTAATTCCCTTAACTTACCTCCAAATACCTACCATCTCCTGCAGAAAGCAGCGATACTAAACACATGCAGACTCGTGAGAAAGTTTATGCAATGTGAAAACAAATGCGCTACCATATTCAGTGCAATCTTCTTCACGTTACCTTGGCTAAGTTCTTTCCGGCTAGCTATTAATATAAAATAAAATTCAAATAAAAATTATTATATAATTAATGTACTTATACAAAATATTGTAACACATAAAAAAAAAGTAACGGTGGAGTTTCTTGTCCATTTTTCTCCATACGAAACTACCTTTTGGAACGGGGGGGGGGGGGGGGGGGACTAGAATCAATTCTATTTTAAAGTCACCCTCACACACATTATATACATACGTCAAAACATTTTATTGCATTTTATGTGACTATTTGAAATAAATGCTTTGACTTTGAATAACTTTGTTTACATCGGGCAGAACATCAGACCCCACGAACTTTAGACCAATTTCTGTGCTACCTACCAACAGTAAAATATTTGATAAATTGATGATAGATTAATTGCAAAGACATTTTATTATATACATTGATTATTAAACAGTAAACAATTCGGTTTCACAAGGGGTCGCCCGACTACCGACGCTGGTGTTGGTCTTCTTGCTCATATTTTTGAGGCCTGCGAGAAATTGCATGGTGCCCTAGGTATTTGTCTAAGGCTTTCGATTGTGTTTCTCATGATACATTGGTCAGGAAATTGCATCACTATTTGTGTTAGAAACACTGCCTTGGAATTTCATATTTGGATAATAGGATCCACAGAGTGGACATTAACGGCAAGCGATCCCCGGGTTCTATTGTCACTAAGGGAGGTCCGCAGGGCTCAATTCTTGTCCGTTTTTGGCTTAAACCACAACAGACAGTTACTGACGATGTAAACAATGCTCTCGCTAAAAAAGTGCTTTCGTTTAGTGTTAATAATTTACTTTTAAACCACAAAAAGACTAAGGGCTGATTTTTCAATAGTCAGATAACTTTTATGTAAACAATAAATCTGACAGTTTGACATATTTTCCATACAAAAACTGTCAAACCACAATATTTATTCGTTTGATAAAAGATATTTGACTATTAAAAATCAGCCCTAAATGTATAAGATTTCTGACATCTTACGTCAAGCAAGTGAAAACCAATGTTAATGTAAATGGGGCGGAATTGGACCTTGTGGACACTATTGTGTTCTTAGGTATTACTTTGGACTCGAAGCTACACGGGCCCATATACGAGGGGCATGCCAAAACAAGTTAGATATTCTTTATTCATTTGTTTCACACTAGCAAGTTATACACCATCTTATTAATAGACTGGTTGTTTATTTGGATGAGCATTATTTTTCGGAGAATATGGCGGGAGTTCGCTTGCAGCAATGGAGCTCAGTCGACGTGATTTTCGCGCTATGATTTATTATGACTATAAAAAGGTTGAGCCTCAATATTGTTTTGAAATTTTGGCTACTACCTTTGGTGAGTCTGCTTGTTCACGAGCAACAACAAAAATCTGCTGCATTGCTGAATCTAAGAGAGGACGGCAATGTCTCGAAGATGAAGCGAAGACAAGTCGGCCGCCAAGCGCAGTCACACAAGAAAACGTTCGTGCAGTCGAACAACTCATTCGCGAAAACCGACGTATTGTACATAGACCTGGAGCGAGAACTGACAATTGGATCAGCAGCAATGCATACCCTAATTCATGACCACCTTTCTCTCCGTAAGCGTTGTTCGAGATGGGTGCTGCACAAACTTCAGATGAGCAGAAAGACCGTCGGGTGGATTGGTGCCTATTCATGATAGATAAACTCAACACCGGCGAGAAAAAAAATGTGTATGATATACTGACTGGTAACGTAACATGGCTATATAACTAACATAAATAATCCCGAAAAAAGCGACAGTCGACTGTATGGTGCTTTGAAGATGAGCCAACTCCAACGAAATGTCGCCGTGCACGAAGCACACAGAAACAAATGGTCGCCTCGTTTTTCTGCAAAACGTGTCATATTGCTACTGTAGTGCTAGAGGATCAAAGAACGGTGAACTCCGAATGGTATGCGACAGTTTGTGCCCCAACAATAATATAGGCTTGGTGAGATAAGCTACCGCAGACAGGAATCCGGCACCTTCTCTGGCACCAGGACAATGTGGCGCTGCACACGTCTGCCAGAACACTCGACTTTTTTTACTCAAAAAACGTGTCTGTCCTCAATCACCCGCCATATTCCCCTGACCTAAGGCCTTGTGATTTTTACCTGTTTCCAAAAATCTAAAAAGAATGAAAGGCGAAAATGTTTGAAAGCATAGAAGTTGCACTGACTGCCTATAATTTCGAGTTTTCAGAGGTGTCTAAAGAAGAGTGGTGAGAAGTATTTTACAATTGGTTCACACGTATGGAAAAATGTATACGTGCTCAGGGTGAATACTTCGAAAAGATCGACACCTGTAATAAAGAATAAGTTTTATAATCTTTGAGTATCTAATTTCTTTTGGCATGCCCCTCGTATAACCAAACCTTGGAAACGGCTAAGCTCTGCAGCCTACGCGGTCTATAAAATCCGTAATTTGACTGAGATTTCCATAGTGTAATCTCGTACGGCATTTCGCGGTGGAGAAATAATAATAATAATAATAATAATGCTTTATTTCCAAGTTTACAATTTAGCAGAATAGCACTATGTACATAGAACATACTATAATAAACCTAAAAATTGTAAGAATACCGCTGAGTTTAAACCTCTGGCACCCAAGCTAAGATTAAACTTGTGTTATGGGTGTCAGGGCTCTCTCTTTAAACATTTCCCAAGATAATAAACAAATTCGGAGTTACATAGTGATTAAGGTCGTTCAAAAACCAAAGAATAGAATAAAATCATACAAAAAAGTATAAACACTATAAACTGTAGCCATTCTCTGAGTGTGTGTGTGTGTGTGTGTGTGTGTGTGTGTGTGTGTGTGTATGCGTGAGAGTGTGTGTGGTTGTGTGTGTATGCGTGAGCATTGTTCGGAGGTCGGCACAGTAGACATCTGCCGTTATTGGTTGACCAGATCGGAGAAAGCTATAGTGAATAACACCATGCTGAGACCACCAAACAGTTACCATTACCTTTTGATTGGTAAGCTTTGCTTTAGGACACTGTTGCGGCGTTTGACCTGGGGTCAGCCATTGCATTTTTCGCTTACGGTTATTGTAAAGAATCCACTTTTCATCACATGTCACCATGGCATGTTGTTTCGACCCAACATTCCTTCATTTCTGTATCGATTCAACAAGGCAACACAAGTTTCAACACGCGTTTCTTTCCGCAGGTCAGTCAAATCATGGGGCACCCATTTCTCACATTTTTTTATTTTATTGATTTGACGCAATTGAGTCAATATTGTTGGTAAGGTAACGTTAAACCATGCCGCTAATTCCTGGGTAGTTTGGCTCGAATCGGCTTCCACCATCTCTTTCAATTCATTGTTATTCACCTGTGTGGGAGGTCTTCCACGTGGTTCGTTCTTCAAATCAAAGTTTCCATCACGAAAGCGTTTAAACCAAAACCTCACGGTGCGTTCATTAGCAGTCCCTTCTCCAAACGCAACATTGTATTAAAAAATAACTCGAATTTTCGAAGTATCCATCTTTCTTGTCTAAGCTGAATTAAAAAAACAACTGAAAGTCGATAATCGAATGTTGCACATTTTTTTAAAGAAGAAATTCATAGGTACCATGTGAAAAAAGTTTCACTCAAAAATCTCAAACCATGAAGGTTCTATGTCAATTGGAAGTACCTAATACAATAAAACGGCAATTTCATACTTTAACCCCTATTTATTATGCTCCTGGCTGGAGGCTTTGAGTTAGCTCAAAGGCACCACAGGATAGACCGGTTAAGCAGTCACGGCCTCACGGGTTTGTTTTTCAAATATCGCAGCATCATGCTAAGATAGGAGCCTTTTTGGCCTCGCACAGGTCTTCTCTTTATTTTTTGTTAGAAATAATGAAAGAAAAATATTTTATTAGGGACACGCACAGGAAATACAAATAATAATAAAATAAAATAAAATAAAAAAAGAACATTAACACACACATTTCACATTTTCACAATTTTGTTAGCTAATAATAATAATAGTATGCAACGTGTAACATAATTAACGCAAGACCTCATACACCCCAATTAGAGTATTGAGTTAAAAGCATTATACAATGACCACAGCAATTTTTTTAAAGCTAACTAATATTATTAAGAAAATCGTGTTGACCTTACTTTATGCATTTAAAATTGAATCTTATTGCCTTGAAATAAGATTTAATTTTGTTTGGCTCTATCGGCGGTCAGTGTTGCAAAATACATAACTTAAAAAAAAACCTAAATGTAAAAGTTACTGAAATGGATTCAGCAGTCAATTATGAGCAAACTACTTTCAGGACTTGCGTTTATTGTTATACCTAATATAAAAATAATTAATAAACAACAACAACAAAAAACTATACTTTGCGGGTTACGCGACAGCACCTACCATAATCAGTGGTGGCCCAGTGATATCGGTCCCGACTTACGAGTTGTAGGTTCAAATTCAGGATGGCACTTTACTTTGTGTAAGTATTTAATTTCATCACCACTGCTCTCAAAACGGTGAAGGAAAACATCGTGAGGAAATCGGCATGGCCTAGAACCAAACATTCGAAGACACGTGACATCCACCAACCCGCATTGGGCCCGCGTAGTGGATTATGAGTTTATGACCCACTCCCTCTCACAGAGAGGAGGCCTGTGGCCGGGCCCAGCGGAACAATATAGGCGCTGATACTACCATAATATTGCATCCTGCTTCAATTCGGCATTTTGTTTTGAAGTCATAAGTAATTAATTTCATAACAATAGAGGTACTAAGGTACTTTTGAAGTCATAAGTAATTAATTTCATAACAATAGAGGTACTAAGGTACTTTTGAAGTCATAAGTAATTAATTTCATAACACTAGAGGTACTAAGGTACTTTTGAAGTCATAAGTAATTAATTTTATAACAATATTGGTACTTAGGTACTGTTTTCATAACACTGAAGGTAGGTAATAAGTCAATAACTTTTTTTTTCAGGTGAGCATGTATTTTGTAATGTGTTTGTTTTGACATCCAAAAAATTTGTTCGTCTTTGGATAGTAATTTTATGTGCGTTTTGAGGTGCACAACAGTATCTGTGACATTGTTTGAGATCGCCATACGAACGCGTCTATGTGTGCATGCTCCTCTATTCACTAACTATTTTGTGGTATAATTATACTGACCGAGCGCTTCCCGCAGGTGCCGTGATCTGGAGCGAGCACGGCACGGGCGCGGTGCGGCGCCGCGACGCTGACGGGAATGTCACCGAGCTGTACCGCCTGCCGCCGCCGCTCTACGACCTCAAGCTCGTGTCCGACACCGAGCGCCAGGGTGAGCATGTCCCCCCGATCGACCTCCGCCGAGGTGGGCATGTACTACATCAAGAGATCAGTGTGAACCCTCCGCTCGTTGTACAGGCCACAACCAGTGCTCGCTGAAGAACGGCGGCTGCGCAGAGCTATGCCTGGCGGTGCCGGGCGGGCGCGAGTGCGCGTGCGCGGACGGGCGCGAGCGCGCGCCCGGCGAGCCGCACGCGTGCACGGCCGCGCGCACGCCCCGCCCGCCCGCGCCCTGCCCCGCCGGCACCTTCGCCTGCCAGCACGGGTGAGCCCTCTCGTATCTACGTACGCACGCGTTCTCGCTCAGCGTTTGGAGCCAACTCTCTGTACCTATGGTCGACCTCGACCTCGACACCTCGTACTTGCTACTAAGCCCTAATAATGTGGAAGGTTACTTGCACGTCATACAACGTCAAGGTGTATTGTAACGAAGTTCCTTAACGCGGCTCGCAGACCGCGGTAGGAGTTGACTGCTAGAAATCGTCACGTAAGGAAAAAGCGTTATATCCCCCCCATGCGACTCTCTCTCTGTCTCTTTTTAGTATATACCTACGAGTGTGTGTGTGCATGCGAGTATCGCGTAATTCTTTTTCTCTGAAAACATAACACCTTCGTTCCGGGGCCTACTCTCTAAGTCCGCCAACGAGGATACGGGCCCGTCCGAAAGTACATAGTTCGATACTTAAAAGTGATCCCTACTCCCGATTAATTAACTTTTCCAGACGGGATAAAACACATCAGGAGTAAAGACAACTGTCTAACGTTTTGTCGTTAATTTTAGTTCGAGCCCCGGACTAATCTGATGACCGTAAGTACGGAGTAGGAAATGTCCGTAACTTCGTGCTTGGGAGCGATACCCCTGACGCGGGTGCCCGACCGCACACGTTTCTTTGCCTTAAGACCAGCGTAATTATAATAATCGGTTATTTATAAAAGGGGCACATTTATAATCATCACATCTTTTTTAAATCACATCCCCTTGACATTGCGAATGAATTCAATAAATATTTTATAGAGATTATAGAAAATAATTCAAAAACAAACCTTAATAATACCCCGTTAACAAATTCGTGTAGAAATGTTATTGAAAACTCAACTTCGCAGTCTCTATTTATGCTACCAGTTTCAGACACTGACATTATAAAAGTGATAAGTAGCTTAAAAAATACTAGTACAGTAGGATACGACGGTATTTCAACTAGAGTAATAAAAGATGTTAAGGAGGTCATAGCGACACCGTTATCGCACATAATTAATCTTTGCATTTCTGATGGTATATTCCCTACTAGTCTCAAGAAGGCAATTATTAAACCCATTTACAAAAATAATGACAAGACTGATATAAAAAATTACAGGTCTATTGCAAAAATACCAGTCATTGCAAAAGTTATTGAAAAAATAATATATAATTCCATTTACACGTATTTCGAGAAGTTTCAGTTATTTTGCAATGAACAAAAAGGATTTAGGAAAAATACTAATATTAATATGGCACTATTTGACCTGCTGTCAAGTATAATGACATCTGTGGATAAAAAAAATCCTGTGTGCTCGATCTTCACGGATATGTCAAAAGCTTTTGACTTCGTAGATCATCAGATCTTGCTACAAAAGTTACACGGGTACGGCATTCGGGGAAACATTCATAAACTCCTAGAATCATACCTAAGTGATAGGACACAGTGTACTGAGATTTCCAGAATTTGTCCTATAAGCAAATTAGAAACTACATATGTCTCTGAAGCGAGATCCGTGAGGTATGGTGTGCCTCAGGGCACTGTACTCGGGCCCCTACTTTTCTTGATATATATCAATGATCTCCCAAGAAATTTGAGAAACAAAATTGTACTTTTTGCACATGACAGTACAGCTATCATAGAATGCACTGATCCAAACGAATATCGAAATGAGATCAATAACTTGCTAAATAACGTCATTAATTGGCTAAATAATAATAATCTTGTGATCAATTTGAGTAAGACTAAAATTGTACAGTTTCATCAACGACGTGAGAATCCACCCCTTAATATTACCTACGATGAGTGTAAAATAGAAGAAGTTACGAGTGCAAAATTAGGCATAACTGTAGACCATAAGTTGACTTGGAAACCTCACCTGGAAGTGGTTTGTAATCGACTGAGTAAATCTGCGTATCTATTGTTTCAATTATCTAAGAGAGTTAATTCTGAAACACTGTTAACAGCCTATCATGGACCTGTAGCCTCTAATCTCCGTTAGGGTGTTGTTTTCTGGGGGCAATCAACTAATAGGGAACTGGTATTCAGGATGCAAAGAAGGTGTGTAAGATCCATGTGTAATTTAAAGTCAACAGATAGTTGCGTTCCCTACTTTAAGAAATTAAAAATATTAACATTACCAGCTATATATATATTAGAAACTGCATTATTTATAAAATCAAATCCACATTTATTTACAAAATTTTCAACAGTTAAGAAGACCCCCATTCAGAGTCAATATGAAAATCAACTATGTACGTTGAAATGCAATACTGCGTTAATGAAAAAGAGCTTCTTTGGTGTTGCACCAAAAATTTTTAATAAAATACCTGATGCTATAAAATGTATGCCATTAAAGAAATTCAAAAAGTGTCTTCACAAGTTATTAGTTGAGAAATGTTATTATACCCTGGATGACTATTTTAATGATAATACTATTTGATTAAATTCTGTAATTTTATAAATTTATATTATTAATGTTGACTTGGATGACTATTTTAATTTTGGATGACTATTTGATTAAATTCTGTAATTTTATTAATTCATATTATTAATGTAACGAACGAATAATTTCTCGCATATTCTTTTGTCGTGATCTTCTTGTGTGAAATTGATTATTTTAATGTATTTTGTTAACGTAAAATTTTGTTAACTTTGACGAACCTGACTTTAATATTTGTATGTCAACAATGACAAAGCATAGTGCAACACTTATCTATTTAAGACCTTAACATGTATGATTAATGTATATATGTTCTTCACCTATGTTTAACAAATAAATAATTCTGATTCTGATTCTGATTCTGATAATAAATAACTTAGCAATAAAAATGTACGGGCAGTTTGTCCGTATGTTTGTTGTCGACGGGGACGACTCACTGGGAATGTTTACAAGAATTAAAACCACTGTTTGGTGCGGCGATCTTTGAGACGGGGCAGTAAGGGTAGGGCAGGGTACCTTAACCGTTGTAGATACAGGAACACGGTGTTAGACAGTCCTTAACTTTTTGAGAAGTTTTGATCTGCATTCACATTGGTTTTTCAATTCTACAGTCAGCAAGAAAATGAGCAGTTTCACAAAAACATTTTTTGATGCTAATCGATCCTGTTTATTGAAAGGATCAAAAAACTCTATCGGGCCAACGGAGGGTTGAGTACTAGAAAAGTCAGAAATCGCAAAACTTTTCTCATACATTTCGTAGGAAATGAGACTCGCAACAATGTTTTTTTCCTTTTTGGCATCTGATCCGATTTTGGCTATTCTGCCGGTATGAAGTATGAAACTGATACTCACCTACATTAAGATTCCTCAAACGGACACGTGTATTTGCCGTCATCTTGACAACGGATATTAATGGAGGACTCATGAAATCAGTTATTACTGCCGAGCTGTTCATACTTATATATGTATGCTCGTGACTGTACCTGCCCTTACTGCCCCATCTCACAGACCCACCCTGCATAACGAATCTGTGGGAAAGAAGAACAAATGGACGTTTGCTACCTTTAAAATTGCCTCCGAGCTCTTTCATGAAAAAGCAAATTGGCTTTTGGTGCGCCACGCCAAGAAGTGATACCCTGTTGCATTATAGATTGGCACAGGGCCAAATAAACTTGAGTGGTCAATTGTGGATCAGTAAATGAAAGCAATTTAAAAATAAAGCGCAGCGATGATTTCTATCTTGGTAAAGTTACAATTTACTGGGAGTTTTTGTCAAAACTAGTAGATGGCGATTACGAGATCAACTATGTATACGGTGTTTTTTTTTAATATCCCATAACTCTAGGGTTTGAATGAGACCGTTCAAACAATCAACTGGCATATAAATATATTTTTTTCTTGTTTTCATTTTTCATACAAAATAATTCGACAAAGTCACGATTATTAATGTAAAACACCCTTTGATACGTGAAATATGACAACATCGCATTTTCTTTGCTTTAAATATGAATGATTGGTTTGAATGAAACTGAATTACTCGTATTTATTAATGAAACTTAGATACCTACACACATCGAGAGTCTAGCGTTAGTATTTTGTACGATAAGCAATAATTAAGTAGTTACTCGTAGGTAGTTCATAAGATTTTTTTTATCAAATTCAGATTTTAGTGTTAAGTTTGGTAGGGGTCGGTCGTTGGGAATAATTTCGGCGTCCGAAAAGACGCAACCAGGACAACGCTTAGATGATTTAAAATAAATTTATTGAAAACAAACTGGCCTAAATTTTATCACTCCATTTTTCAATTAAGCTATCATAAGCAGACAGTGGTATAGTATAGGTACGTGTTATAGGAACATAGGAAGCCTGGGATTTCTTTAGCAATTTCGTATTAGTTACACTGGCTTTATATTTCTTATTACTCAAACTAAGCTAATAATGTTACCTACCTACCCAAAGTCAAATGCCATCGTTAGATACCTACCACGCTGAAAATGAAGGTCTGGATACAAGTGTTAAATAAAGGGCTTGCAAATCAACGTAAAAATAATTTAAAGTTTTGCTAACGCTACGAGTTCCCTGTGTGTGTTCATTGTATTAGGTACCTATAACTGAAGGCCAATTCCCGTAATTAAAAACGTTCAAATTCAAGTCGCAATCTCATCTCAGCGACAGTCTAATGTAAAAATGTAGGTAAACGCTATACAATTTTTGACAGATTGACAGAGATTAGAATGCGAACGTTCTTAAAAATACGGGAATTGCCCCTCTGGTCGCTGTCGGACAAAAAAGATTAGTAGGTTTGTCAATATTTATGTAATTGAGTCATAAACTAGTTGTGAAGGTGAGATACTTTTAGTTTCGGAGCGTGAGAAACCTTTCTAATACCTACTAAAATTAACTATTTAGGATTTTTACTGAGAATAAAAATGAAAATACGTACTGCCGATTTGGAGGCGAGTTTTATTCTGAAGTAATGTAATGCGCACATGGCTCATCCGGTGGGCACAGACCGCTGAACTTGCAAGTATCTAGTTGCTAGAATGGAGCCATATAATACGTACTTAGCTTACTTGTACGTACGTACTTACTTACTCTAAAGCAGACGGGTAAGGTGTAGGGTGGGCGTTTTGGGGGGACTGTCTTATGTGATTTTGACGTTCAAAAAGTGCTGATTCTCGGCCTAATTTGAATAAATGACTTTTGATTTGATTTGTATCTATAACGAGATACGATCAGGGCAGGCTTGATTTCGTATTTGGTAAAAATGCTTATGGATGAGATGATTAAAAAGGATAAAGGGATTAAGGTATATATACCTACTTAATGATACTCAACAATTCGACATCATACGACAGTATCTATCGTTGTAAAATGACGTCATTTCAACTTTGCACATTGGAATGAAATACTTTTTAGTCTTTCAGAAAAGTAAACAGCTACGATACACATGGAAACCAACGTGAACATTTTGAGTTCGTTTATTGATTTGTTCTCTTGTTAGGTACTTAATTGGAATATCTAATACATATTAGGTACATGTGATTTGGTTACCCAAGCCGTTCGTTTCGCTTAGAAGAATTACTTTACTTACGAAATAAGCAATCAGGAAAAAAGTAAATGATTCGTAATTCATGAAAAACTAAAAAGTCCACGTTCTGTTACGTACCTCCATACGCATTATTTTTCGTAAGTGATGACAACCCTGATGTTCCGAGCGGTATACCGCCGTTTGCCCGAATTTTATTTGCCCTAATATCATTTGCCATAATAGTCAACAGCCATAATATTATATGACGTAATATTCATTTGCCCTACTCTTATTTGCTATATTAGTCACGTGCTAGTAGCTTTGTTTCCCATGAAGTCACTTATCATAACATCATTTGTCATAATCATTGTAAACCCTAATTATCACGCGCCCTAATTATCACATGCCCTAATTATCACATGCCCTAATTATCACATGCCCTAATTATCACATGCCATAATTATCATATGCTTTAACATCATTTGCCATCGACATTGGGTGTGTAACGGTTGTTATATTAGAAGAAACTGGATGCAATCGGGACTTTTAGGCACACCGACTCAGATTGGTTAGGTTAGAAGGGGATGGCGGGCCCTATTCGCTCGCTTCGCTCGCTCAAACGACCCCGCCATCCCCTTCGTGGTTATTTTTTTGTAAATCACCCAGAAGTAGGAGCCCCGCCTAGCGGGGATCCGTCGACCAAGCCCACCCTCGACCATGCATAGAATATTTTAAGGTTTTGGTTAAGTGCCATTTCAGTTAGGTTAGAACTGTGACCATTAAGCTTAAAAGAGAAGAATAAATAAATGTATTCTTATTCATAATATACCAAACATTACACACCCATCGACCCATTATGGCGCTTAAATATCATGTGTAATGATTATTATGGCGTTTAAATATTTGTCTAATAATTATTATGGCATTTAAATATTATGTCTAATAATCATTATGGTGTTTAAATATTATGTCTAATCATTATTATGGCAATTAAAAATATGAAAAACAATACGTATGGCACTCGTATCTTATGGTAGCTAAGTTTCGGGCAATTAAAAGTATGTCATAATGTCTTTTAGGGCAAACAAAACATTCGGGCAAATTAAATTAGGGAATATGATGATTATGGTATTTAATATTCGGGTAAACAATAGACAACCGTTCCGAGCAACTACACGCACAGCGAAATCATTGTATTTAACTAACTAAAATACACATTGACATTGATGAATTTTATACATACAATGACATGAGTATTTACTTTGTAAAGTATTATATTATTTAAATTATTGTGAATGTTAAGATTATGTGGATTATTACTTTTTTTATTTTATTTCTTAGTTAGTTTCACGATCTGGCAGCTTGAGTAATTTATGCGGCCTACCCAAATGTCCTTTCTTTGGTATTGTTCGTCGAATCGTTGTGGTCCTTAAGTTCTCAGTTGAGCGGCAAGATTACTGACAAATGCGTGCACTGACTGGACAGGTCCGCTCAATCTGTATGGTTTTTCCTCAAAAGACCGTTTCAGACACCAATCTACATGGTCTTCACATGATCTGACCAAGATTATGTCTGGGCTTTAAAAGAGACTGTGACCTCTGAGTTTGTTTCGGCCTTTCTTCTCAAAGTAGTCAGATTGATTTGACTTTTGACTTTGAGTTGACATTTTGAACTTAGGTATATTGACTTTCGATATTTTTAATCATTTGATATTTTTATCTCTCGGCATTTCAATGTTTTTCGATATTACGATACAATCGATATTTAAATTTTAGATGTTTTGAACGTTGACATTTTACACGAAAGTATTCTAATGTTCGACATTCAAATATGTACCCGTTTAATTAGAAGAACTGGATTCTATAAAGTAGTGTAAGTAGTAAAGTAGTTTTAGTACACGGAGGACTTCCAGCTAATAAAAACAGACAAAAAAGGGCACCATAGTCACCAGCATGCCAATTACAAGTCCTCATATAGACTTACAATTTTTTTTTTGTATTTGCCATTGTCAGCTAGCACACGCCAATATACCCATCAACAATAACATTGAAAATTATACTCAAGCTGAAATAAATAATAAAAACGTAAACAGAACTTAATACCAAAATAAAAGCCTCCAGGCATAAAGGGCACGCCCGCTTACATTTCTAAAGATGCATTATGTTGACATAGCTGTAACTTGAAGTCACAAATAATAAACTATAAAATAAAGAAACAATTACTAATAACAATAATAAAACCATAGTCTGCAAGATGACCTGTCTCCACAAGCAGCACCCATTCACGAGTATAACGCAAAGATAAGCCATTACCCCCCTCGCCATATTTGAGGGAAGGAGGCAACCCGACCCCCGACGCTACCGCAAGCAGTGACATCTAAGGGAGCATGACGAACTTGCTGCCGGTTGCTCAAAAGAATAATATGATCAATTGTCGAGGTCGCTAGCTAACCACATATTGCAATACAACTAATTATAAAAACATTGAAATGTGTAGATTATGTCAATAATAAATTAAAATTAAATTAAACTAAATTGACGAATATAGTCAAATAAAATAAACAATTATATGAACACATATAGCTTGTCAGTAGGTAAACTAATTCTGGAGTAAGAACATAAACATTGTCTTGACTTAATCACAGCGACCAACTATTTTTATCGTTTAAGTAATCGTTGATAGAATAGTAAGCCTTTGAACAGAGGTTAGACTTTACTTTAGCTTTAAACACATTAATAGGTAAATCTAACAAAGAAGAGGGAAGCTTGTTAAAAAAGTTTATATCAAGCCCAACAAATGAGTTACGAACCTTATGAAGCCGGTGAAAGGGAGCACGTAGTTTGTCCTTGTTTCTAGTGTTAATATTATGAATATCACTGTTTTTGTGTATAAGTGTATATTTTGCCTAATATATAAGATGTTGGCCAAAATGAATTGTGATGCCACCGTGAGAATACTAATATCTTTATAAAAAACTCGCAGAGTACCTAACTCTAGCACCTAGTTGATAAATTGCTCGAACAGCTCGTTTTAGAAGAACCAAGCAAACCACAGCAGAATGCCGTAGGACATAACGCTATGAATATAAGTAAACTAGACTAGCCGAGCTAGCCGTCAGTGTATTGTCTTACTTACCTGACGGGGCGTAAGCGGCCGAACTGAGCCTTCCCGCTAGGCTTGCTATATGTGATCCCCATTAAAGCTCGGCATCAACTGTTATGTCCAGAAATACTGCCGAGTCTACAGTTTCAAGCACCTGTTTACCTATGGCTAAAGTTTAAAGTTAGCGCTGCCTATGGTGATGAAAGTGTGCCTAGTTTTATTACCCGACTACGGCAGAGCAAGCTCAAACTCAAACTCAAAGCATTTATTTCAAATAAACCAATTACAGGCACTTTTGAATTGTCAAGTGGTCGGTCAGTCAGAAATATGAAGCTAATTGCCCATTCCAAAGCGTAGTAGGTACCTATGGAGAAGGACGGGCAAGAAACTCCATGGACACTCTTTTAAATCAAAATATTGTTAAAAAAATGTGGTTACATCATTTATGTTCAAATTATACATGTGAGAACGATGTAGAAAGACGTGCACGTTAAATGCGTCCGTAATAAAAAGATAAAAACAATTCAGGAATTAAAATAAGCCGTGGCGGCTAAGAAATGACCAGTGCCTGCCTACTGACGGCTCCCGTTCACGAACATGACGTATGGATCAGCACCATTCAGCTCAACCATTTTGAAGGGAACTTAATGATCCAATACACACGCCACCACCAGCGACACATTTGAGTGAGCATGACATACTCTCAGCCGCCAGGGCACATTCAAGTCAATGAAAGACGAACCAAGTAAGCTTTATAGTAGGTGCATAGTGCTCACACATGCACGCAAAGGAAGAGTAACGGTTTTTTTTCAAAGAATGATGTAAATACAATGTGTCGTTTTGCATCCTCGTCAAATTTCATTAGGCTGTTATGAAAGACATAAATAAATAATCAAATAAAATTACGATACTTGCTCAATAATTCATACATACTGAATTTTTTAGTTATTTAAGTTTGACAGTATTTCAGAATACACCACTTTCAAAGAACAGAATCGCCCCGTTGCGTATGCGGTAGACAGTGTCGCACGACTATGTCGCTGTGTGCGTGCGTGTCTCGACGACAGGCAGGCCGGCGCGCGGCGTGTGGCGTGTGCGGCTAGCAATAGCCTGCCTCGTTCGAGTTTGAAAATCACCTACATGACATAAACTCTTAATAATTACCTAGCTCATTTTAAAGATTAATTAGAATGCGGGATTACTAGTAAAAAATTACTCACTATGTGCCAAAGAAAGGTCAAAAGTCAACGTAATGTAAATACGTAGCCATAGCTAACTCTATGGTCGAGCGTTTTAGGTACAGTTTAGCACGCAGCGGTCGCCGATGGCATGGCGAATGCTATTATCGCGGTTGGTATAGAGGATTTTTTAGGGGATGATGAATCGGTTACAACTAAAATAATTTGTGACGTGGCTATCAGGTGATTAATAAAATGTTAGTTTTGCATTACGTATACAATTTATTTTATTTTGGATAAACGGACAGTAAATAATAAAATTGTGTAATTGTAAATATTAGATCTTAGTAATAAAAAGTTTAGGTACTTACCAAGTCGAGCGCATGGCGCCCGGGCACCGACGCACGGCGCGCGGTTTTCTGATACATAATAAAAACCAGAGGTGGGTGGGATGCAGTTAGTTAATTGGAAGTCATTGTTTTCCGCAATGTATTGTTGAATTATCTGTGTATGAAATTGGTTGATTTGAGATTTTCCTTCTTACTTCTTATCTTAGTTATCTGAAATAAAGAATTAGTATTATTAACGGGCTCAGGACCGTCAAAAATACCTCGGTTGTTGTATCTATCTACTAAATCTAAAATAGTTTTTACTTCGTTATAAAAATAGAAAGCTTCGCTAGTTAAGTATGGGCCAAGGTTTTTAAGTGATAATTTTGTTTAGAAGCACCGGTTATCAGGTATTCTAGGTATTTGTGGCGTAGTTAATAATTTGAAATCAACTTATTTACACCAACTGATTTAACTAACTACGTATTTACAAATTATTGTCTATGTAGAAATAAATTAATTACCTAAGCTAGCCGGAGGTATTGTTTGAAGTGTCCACCTTCACGTTCTAAACGCAGTCTAGCACGATGGCCTCGCTGGTTTTTACACAACACAAACACATTATATTACAAAATAACAAAACATTAAATGATAAAGGCTACTTCACCGTACGCTACGCCGATGACATAACCACCATAATAAACGGCTCACACGACAATACGCATACGCAGTCCTCTATGCAGGACTTGCATGGAGGCTGAAGAAACCGTTGCGCACGTGCTCTTTGAGTGCAGAGGCGTTACCCAAATTAGGACAAAATCCCTCGGGGCACCCGGAACTTACACAGATGTTTTCAACATACTAGGTGACCTAGTCAACCTCTGGAGGGAGGTGGTCTGGTTGGAATAACCACCAAGGGCCGCCATGGCACGCGCACAATGGTCCACCTGATGGACTAAGTGCGGAAACCAAAACCGCCTAACATAGGACACATTCGTTTTTACAGTGTCGAAAGCACTGACCACTTTTTCCCTTAATTCTGTAACACTTGTTATTTCGTTTGTGTACACTAGTCTTCAATGTCTCCTCACAAATAAAAGGTAGGCTGTCTTCACTTATCGCGTATAAACGAACCATGTCCACCAACTCAATATTGGAGTAGTTGTATACCTATATTTTGTACGATAATGGAAGTAATGTAGCACTCACGTGATGCAGGCGCTGCATCGAGCAGCAGTACGTGTGCGACGGAGACCTGGACTGTCCCAACGGCGCCGACGAGGACTCGTCGCCCACCGGGCCCTGTGGTTAGTAACCGGCCAACAGCGGCCGTCGGCGTCGCCCCTGCGGCATGACCTTACACCTGTGCTTCTCCGCAGCCAACGTCACGTGCGGCGCGGAGCAGTTCATGCGCTGCGACACCAACCGCTGCATCCCCAACTCGTGGATCTGCGACGGACAGAAAGGTGAGTCGCGCCCAGCGCAGCCGGGAGTGCTGCGAGCGAGTAGTGACGCGCGCTCGTTACAGATTGCACCGACGGAGCCGACGAGGGCGCGGCGGCGTGCGCGCGCGCATCGTGTCGCGCGCAGCAGTTCCAGTGCGCGGCGTCGCGTCGCTGCATCCCGCGCTGGTGGCGCTGCGACGGCGCGCCCGACTGCGGCCGCGGCGACCGCAGCGACGAGGCCGACTGCGCCGCGCAGCCGTGCAGCGCGGCCATGTTCCCGTGCGACAACGGCGCCTGCCTGCCCTGGGACTACTACTGCGACGGCCGCGCCGACTGCGCCGACGCCAGCGACGAGCGCGCCTGCGGCGGCAGCACGCCCGCGCCGCGCCCGCGGGGCCCGCACCGCCAGGGGTGACTGAAAATTAACACATATCAAAATAATATATAATAGAAATACGGTTAAAATACTTATTAATTACTTCAGCCAATCTGCAAAGCAGTTTTTTGGCAGACGTAGCTAGTACCTGTTGTTGGCAGACGTAGCTGGTACTTGTTGTTGGCAGACGTAGCTGGTACTTGTTGTTGGCAGACGTAGCTGGTACTTGTTGTTGGCAGACGTAGCTGGTACTTGTTGTTGGCAGACGTAGCTGGTACTTGTTGTTGGCAGACGTAGCTGGTACTTGTTGTTGGCAGATGTAGCTGGTACTTGTTGTTAGCAGACGTAGCTAGTACTTGTTGTTGGCAGACGTAGCTGGTACTTGATGTTGGCAGACGTAGCTGGTACTTGTTGTTGGCAGACGTAGCTGGTACTTGTTGTTGGCAGATGTAGCTGGTACTTGTTGTTGGCAGATGTAGCTGGTACTTGTTGTTGGCAGATGTAGCTGGTACTTGTTGTTAGCAGACGTAGCTGGTACTTGTTGTTGGCAGACGTAGCTGGTACTTGTTGTTGGCAGATGTAGCTGGTACTTGTTGTTAGCAGACGTAGCTAGTACTTGTTGTTGGCAGACGTAGCTGGTACTTGTTGTTGGCAGACGTAGCTAGTACTTGTTGTTGGCAGACGTAGCTGGTACTTGTTGTTGGCAGACGTAGCTAGTACTTAATTTCCCATCACACTTTTCACGTATTGCTAAAAATACCCAGTTAATATCCTGGATTTCTTTCATTCATTCATTGATTCATTTTGTGAACATAGAGTACAAAAACAGATGTTATACAAAATACGTTGGTCTATGCTATGTCCCGCCTAAAAGGCATACAAAATATCTGAGGTAATCGAATGAGAATTAACTAAATAAAAATAAATTCATTAGGTAAGTTCAAAGTTAGGTAAGTTTCATGCATTCAGTTAATAAATATGTCAATAAAATTAAGACGGCACATAAACAAATAGGTAATAGGTTGGTCACAATTTCGTATACAATAATAAATGCAATCAATGTCAATAAAGAATATCATTGTCTTATGAGATAAACATTTTAATTAGAGACAGTTATATAATTATACAAATATTTATTTATTTAGTTTAGTACATGGAGGACTATCAGCTAATAAAATAAAAACGGACAAAAAAGGGGCACCATAGTCACTAGCAAGCCAATTACAAATGTATGCTACAAATATGGTATAATGTAATATTATGGTTTAAATTTATGGTGTGAGCACAAAAACAAAAAAATACATTGTCTTAATAAACAATATAATGTTTTGGTTTACAATAATAAGACTGAAACAGAAGAGAAAATAATAAAAACTAAAACAAATAATTTAACCTACCGCTACTTGAAAAAATTGAGGCTTAATAAATAGTGAATGGACCAAAATTATATTCCTTGCATAAATCATTGAAATGTCTGCTTGCGCGCGCAATATTATAACTGTTCTGCCTATAAACCTACTTACAGAAATTTAACAGAATATACGCATTGTCATTAGATAATTTAAAAGCTTACGTTGGTAGGTACCTAGGTACCTACGTATTTCTTACATGTTAACAGATAAATTGAAATACTAATTTTAATTTATGCATTTTCTACAATGAGACACTGACAAAAAAAATCTCTTAAGATGTATTTTACTAACTCTTGTTATTTTACTTACTTATTTAAAGATGCGTTTGTGATACAGCTGCTTTATATAACGACCGAAAGGTTATTAAAAAAAAAATGCGCCATGCCCGATACTCGTCGAGACCTGCTCGAGCCGTGTGACGCTAAAGCTAATGAGAATACTGTTGTGCTACAGAACACCTCATCACGATAACGGCGCGTGTGAAGAGCACGAGTACCAGTGCAACAACACCGAGTGTATCAGGAAGGTAAGCGAGCACAGCAGCCGGCGCCTTTCATAATACGATTATGTGACCGGACTCGGTGGTGACCTCTGAGTGTGTCACAGGAGTTCAGGTGCGACGATCGCGTGGACTGCCTGGACGGCTCGGACGAGGTGGAGTGCGGAGACACCACCAGCACAACCAGCACGAGCACGAGCACGACGGTGGCGCCGGAGCACGCGGGCGCGGCGTGCCCGGCGCCCGCGCTGCGCTGCGACAACGCGACGCGCTGCGTGCCGCTGCAGCAGCTGTGCGACAACATCGCCGACTGCGCGGACGGCGCGGACGAGGCGGACCGCTGCGGTACGTGCGCCTCGCCTCACACCTGCCTGATCTCAAACTTAAAAACCTGGGTTGCTGACAGTACATAGAGGCACGCACAAGTAACGTTGCCAACAGTATCTCCCCTCACATTGGCACGGCCGTGATTGGAAACGTTCAGTTTTAGATTAGACGATCTCCACAGACTCGACTCAAATAAGCGAGCGAACCTGCACTGACGCGAAGACATCGATGTCACAACACGATCACACAAAATAACAACTGCTTTCCTCACCTCATACTTCAAGTAACTGAACCACACGAGGTCGATGACCCCAAAACAAACCATAACTCTTTTGTTTTCGTTTCATCATGTTATGATATCGATTCCCATCGCGTCCGCGGAGTCGCTAGCTACTTTCATTAGAGCCTGTGCGATGCGCCCGTGCCCGCAGGCGAGCCCATGTGCGCGCCGTCGGCGTGCTCGCACGCGTGCCACGCGACGCCCGCGGGCCCGGCGTGCGCGTGCCCGGCCGGCCTGCGCCTGCTGCCCGACGCGCTCACGTGCGCGCCTCGCCGCGCCTGCGCAGCGTGGGGCGTGTGCGCGCACTCCTGCGTGCCCACCAAGAGCGGACACAAGTGCACGTGCGACGCCGGCTACCGGCTCGCCGACGACGGCTTCAACTGCAAGAGCACCGGTGAGTGGCGGCTGCGGCTGTCTGTGTAGCGAGTCTCCAGTTATTTATTTGTTTATTGGGCTCTTCGACAACTATAAACTGTTACTTAACAATGTGTAGGTACCTACATTGCAAACTTGTCTAAGCGCCTCATTGTCACCAACTCTTTACTTATAGAGCAGCACAGCATGCACTAGGTACATAGTGCGCAGATAATGACTAATAATATAATGACAAAAATAATGTGTTATTTACCTACTTTGGCATCATAATTTATTAATTTCCATTAAATTCCCTCAAATATCTTTTGGTTGTTGTCATATAATCTAGTTGTCTACCTGAGGGAACTACTGGGCTCTATGGTCGCTATAGAATAGAATGGAATTTTTTATTTATACATCTTAGATACAGTACACCAGTAGTAAACATTGAAACGTAGTTACAACTCCGTCCGTTTTGCGTGGATGTGACGCATGTTTCCCCCAACCTTTTCATATTTTTTGTGTTTGTGTTATTTTTTGCGTCATATTTACCGCAAATAAACGCATTTTCTTTCTTTCTTTCTAAAGTAGGTACTTACATAGTTTCTAGGTTTTTAATGTACAAACACTAAGTTTCTATGGTACACTTGAACAAATACACAGTGAGATCAAAACTTAGATAATCATTATTAAGTATAACAAAATGCCATCGCAATTATGTAAATAAACTTGCTTACTGTTATAATAACATAAACGAATGATAAATGTCCATTGACGGTATACGTTAAATAACGCTCTTTACCTTCCGTGCTAGTCAAACCTGTGTTACGGCACAGTATACATAATACTGAGGGTAACCACCGTAAGGCAAGGTAAGATTATCGTTCGTTGATTAATTGTCAATCGTATCGTAATTAGCATAAAACACCATTTTGCTAATATATTTTTACTTACAATGAGAAACAGACGTCGATGACGAATTACAAGTTTAACGTAAACAAGTAGTATAATTATGTATAAAATAACTAGACAAGCATGATGAAGTAGATAATAGAATAAATAAAGTGTAATAATGAACGCACGGCATTTTGTGTATGTATGTATGTTTGTTTATAATGCTTATACTTACTTAGAAACTATTAAATATCTTTCAGTGATGTAAATAGATATATCAATATTATGTTCTGTATGTAGGTATGTATGTTTGTTTATAATGCTTATACTTAGAAACTATTAAATATCTTTCAGTGATGTAAATAGATATATCAATATTATGTTCTGTATGTATGTATGTTTGTTTATAATGCTTATACTTAGAAACTATTAAATATCTTTCAATGATGTAAATAGATATATCAATATTATGTTCTGTATGTATGTATGTTTGTTTATAATGCTTATACTTAGAAACTATTAAATATCTTTCAGTGATGTAAATAGATATATCAATATTATGTTGTGGCATGCATTATTTGGATACTTAATAATGTGTATGTAGCGTCAGGATCCGACATTACTTTAAAAGAAACACAAAAGACTTCACACAATCACTTAGTTTATTTCGATTAAATAAACCTAATTAAATTCACATTAATTTTCTGATTTAGAATCACTAAATTAATCTGCACTGATTATAAAAACTACCCGACAATAAGATTACTCAGCGATTACGTAACGTGTGCACTGGGCAACGGTCGATGAACGAATGAACCGAGTCGGTTTTTTTTCTTTTTTTTTTATGTATGGCATCTCGCAGTTGGCCTTGAGAGGCCGTCACTGCTTAACCGGTCTTTCCTGTGGTGCCTTTGAGCTAACTCAAAGCCTCCAGCCAGGAGGACCGAGTCGTGCGCGCGCCCTGCCTTTTACATCGCTCGGCGGTGGGGTTGAAATGACGTCGGTCAGTTGTTTGTTCACTGCTTGCCCGTTGCACTCGCAGTTTTCAAAATATGTTCATATAATTCATTAAAACGTGGATGTAATTAAAATTAAAAATTTCCATATTTTCACTAGGGGTATAAAATAAATAACATAGCATAATATATCTTATATAAGTACATATTTTTATAAATTTTTAGTCCGTTCATAATCTAATTTACCCAGAAACTCATCCAGTGCCTTTCTACAAACATAAGTAGTCATATCTTTTAGGGTTTTATTTTACGAATACGCTTGTGTTAGGTTAACCTGACCATAACGGAGCCAGGAAAAAAGAGAAACTGTGTGCAAATGTTGTTTTACATGCTGGGACAACATAATTACATACATTAATTATCATCACAATACAATTTTATTGCTCTGCGACAACGCTCGCGTTGACCGACCGTAAGGTAGCTAGTCTGTAGCGTTATTAAGTAAAGGCTGGGTCCGCAGACGGCACGACACCGCTGCTGGTGTTCAGCAACCGGCACGAGGTGCGCGGCGTGTCGCTGCCGGCACTCACGGCGCGCGCGCTCATCTCCTCGCTCAAGAACACCATCGCGCTGGACTGGCGACGCGACCCGGCCTCGGGAGACGTGCAGCTCTACTGGACCGACGTCGTGGACGACAACATCTACCGCGGCACCATCGTCGGCAATGGTGAGCCACCGACCGCGTGTCGCTGATCGTCACACACACTATACTAGCTCTACTGGCGAGCCACCGACCGCGTGTCGCTGATCGTCACACACACTATACTAGCTCTACTGGCGAGCCACCGACCGCGTGTCGCTGATCGTCACACACACTATACTAGCTCTACTGGCGAGCCACCGCGCCGACCGCGTGTCGCTGATCGTCACACACACTATACTAGCTCTACTGGCGAGCCACCGACCGCGTGTCGCTGATCGTCACACACACTATACTAGCTCTACTGGCGAGCCACCGACCGCGTGTCGCTGATCGTCACACACACTATACTAGCTCTACTGGCGAGCCACCGCGCCGACCGCGTGTCGCTGATCGTCACACACACACTATACTAGCTCTACTGGCGAGCCACCGCGCCGACCGCGTGTCGCTGATCGTCACACACACTATACTAGCTCTACTGGTGTCCACCGCCGACCGCGTGTCGCTGATCGTCACACACACTATACTAGCTCTACTGGTGACCACCGACCGCGTGTCGCTGATCGTCACACACACTATACTAGCTCTACTGGTGAGCCACCGACCGCGTGTCGCTGATCGTCACACACACTATACTAGCTCTACTGGTGAGCCACCGACCGCGTGTCGCTGATCGTCACACACACTATACTAGCTCTACTGGTGAGCCACCGACCGCGTGTCGCTGATCGTCACACACACTATACTAGCTCTACTGGTGAGCCACCGACCGCGTGTCGCTGATCGTCACACACACTATACTAGCTCTACTGGTGTCCACCGCCGACCGCGTGTCGCTGATCGTCACACACACTATACTAGCTCTACTGGCGAGCCACCGCCGACCGCGTGTCGCTGATCGTCACACACACTATACTAGCTCTACTGGTGAGCCACCGACCGCGTGTCGCTGATCGTCACACACACTATACTAGCTCTACTGGTGTCCACCGCCGACCGCGTGTCGCTGATCGTCACACACACTATACTAGCTCTACTGGCGAGCCACCGCCGACCGCGTGTCGCTGATCGTCACACACACTATACTAGCTCTACTGGTGACCACCGACCGCGTGTCGCTGATCGTCACACACACTATACTAGCTCTACTGGTGTCCACCGCCGACCGCGTGTCGCTGATCGTCACACACACTATACTAGCTCTACTGGCGAGCCACCGCCGACCGCGTGTCGCTGATCGTCACACACACTATACTAGCTCTACTGGTGACCACCGACCGCGTGTCGCTGATCGTCACACACACTATACTAGCTCTACTGGTGTCCACCGCCGACCGCGTGTCGCTGATCGTCACACACACTATACTAGCTCTACTGGTGTCCACCGCCGACCGCGTGTCGCTGATCGTCACACACACTATACTAGCTCTACTGGTGACCACCGACCGCGTGTCGCTGATCGTCACACACACTATACTAGCTCTACTGGTGTCCACCGACCGCGTGTCGCTGATCGTCACACACACTATACTAGCTGAGCCACCGACCGCGTGTCGCTGATCGTCACACACACTATACTAGCTCTACTGGCGAGCCACCGCGCCGACCGCGTGTCGCTGATCGTCACACACACTATACTAGCTCTACTGGCGAGCCACCGACCGCGTGTCGCTGATCGTCACACACACTATACTAGCTCTACTGGCGAGCCACCGACCGCGTGTCGCTGATCGTCACACACACTATACTAGCTCTACTGGCGAGCCACCGCGCCGACCGCGTGTCGCTGATCGTCACACACACACTATACTAGCTCTACTGGCGAGCCACCGCGCCGACCGCGTGTCGCTGATCGTCACACACACTATACTAGCTCTACTGGTGTCCACCGCCGACCGCGTGTCGCTGATCGTCACACACACTATACTAGCTCTACTGGTGACCACCGACCGCGTGTCGCTGATCGTCACACACACTATACTAGCTCTACTGGTGAGCCACCGACCGCGTGTCGCTGATCGTCACACACACTATACTAGCTCTACTGGTGTCCACCGCCGACCGCGTGTCGCTGATCGTCACACACACTATACTAGCTCTACTGGCGAGCCACCGCCGACCGCGTGTCGCTGATCGTCACACACACTATACTAGCTCTACTGGTGAGCCACCGACCGCGTGTCGCTGATCGTCACACACACTATACTAGCTCTACTGGTGTCCACCGCCGACCGCGTGTCGCTGATCGTCACACACACTATACTAGCTCTACTGGCGAGCCACCGCCGACCGCGTGTCGCTGATCGTCACACACACTATACTAGCTCTACTGGTGACCACCGACCGCGTGTCGCTGATCGTCACACACACTATACTAGCTCTACTGGTGTCCACCGCCGACCGCGTGTCGCTGATCGTCACACACACTATACTAGCTCTACTGGCGAGCCACCGCCGACCGCGTGTCGCTGATCGTCACACACACTATACTAGCTCTACTGGTGACCACCGACCGCGTGTCGCTGATCGTCACACACACTATACTAGCTCTACTGGTGTCCACCGCCGACCGCGTGTCGCTGATCGTCACACACACTATACTAGCTCTACTGGTGTCCACCGCCGACCGCGTGTCGCTGATCGTCACACACACTATACTAGCTCTACTGGTGACCACCGACCGCGTGTCGCTGATCGTCACACACACTATACTAGCTCTACTGGTGTCCACCGACCGCGTGTCGCTGATCGTCACACACACTATACTAGCTGAGCCACCGACCGCGTGTCGCTGATCGTCACACACACTATACTAGCTCTACTGGCGAGCCACCGCGCCGACCGCGTGTCGCTGATCGTCACACACACTATACTAGCTCTACTGGCGAGCCACCGACCGCGTGTCGCTGATCGTCACACACACTATACTAGCTCTACTGGCGAGCCACCGACCGCGTGTCGCTGATCGTCACACACACTATACTAGCTCTACTGGCGAGCCACCGCGCCGACCGCGTGTCGCTGATCGTCACACACACACTATACTAGCTCTACTGGCGAGCCACCGCGCCGACCGCGTGTCGCTGATCGTCACACACACTATACTAGCTCTACTGGTGTCCACCGCCGACCGCGTGTCGCTGATCGTCACACACACTATACTAGCTCTACTGGTGACCACCGACCGCGTGTCGCTGATCGTCACACACACTATACTAGCTCTACTGGTGAGCCACCGACCGCGTGTCGCTGATCGTCACACACACTATACTAGCTCTACTGGTGAGCCACCGACCGCGTGTCGCTGATCGTCACACACACTATACTAGCTCTACTGGTGAGCCACCGACCGCGTGTCGCTGATCGTCACACACACTATACTAGCTCTACTGGTGAGCCACCGACCGCGTGTCGCTGATCGTCACACACACTATACTAGCTCTACTGGTGTCCACCGCCGACCGCGTGTCGCTGATCGTCACACACACTATACTAGCTCTACTGGCGAGCCACCGCCGACCGCGTGTCGCTGATCGTCACACACACTATACTAGCTCTACTGGTGACCACCGACCGCGTGTCGCTGATCGTCACACACACTATACTAGCTCTACTGGTGTCCACCGCCGACCGCGTGTCGCTGATCGTCACACACACTATACTAGCTCTACTGGTGTCCACCGCCGACCGCGTGTCGCTGATCGTCACACACACTATACTAGCTCTACTGGTGACCACCGACCGCGTGTCGCTGATCGTCACACACACTATACTAGCTCTACTGGTGTCCACCGACCGCGTGTCGCTGATCGTCACACACACTATACTAGCTGAGCCACCGACCGCGTGTCGCTGATCGTCACACACACTATACTAGCTCTACTGGCGAGCCACCGCGCCGACCGCGTGTCGCTGATCGTCACACACACTATACTAGCTCTACTGGCGAGCCACCGACCGCGTGTCGCTGATCGTCACACACACTATACTAGCTCTACTGGCGAGCCACCGCGCCGACCGCGTGTCGCTGATCGTCACACACACACTATACTAGCTCTACTGGCGAGCCACCGCGCCGACCGCGTGTCGCTGATCGTCACACACACTATACTAGCTCTACTGGTGTCCACCGCCGACCGCGTGTCGCTGATCGTCACACACACTATACTAGCTCTACTGGTGACCACCGACCGCGTGTCGCTGATCGTCACACACACTATACTAGCTCTACTGGTGAGCCACCGACCGCGTGTCGCTGATCGTCACACACACTATACTAGCTCTACTGGTGAGCCACCGACCGCGTGTCGCTGATCGTCACACACACTATACTAGCTCTACTGGTGAGCCACCGACCGCGTGTCGCTGATCGTCACACACACTATACTAGCTCTACTGGTGAGCCACCGACCGCGTGTCGCTGATCGTCACACACACTATACTAGCTCTACTGGTGTCCACCGCCGACCGCGTGTCGCTGATCGTCACACACACTATACTAGCTCTACTGGCGAGCCACCGCCGACCGCGTGTCGCTGATCGTCACACACACTATACTAGCTCTACTGGTGAGCCACCGACCGCGTGTCGCTGATCGTCACACACACTATACTAGCTCTACTGGTGTCCACCGCCGACCGCGTGTCGCTGATCGTCACACACACTATACTAGCTCTACTGGCGAGCCACCGCCGACCGCGTGTCGCTGATCGTCACACACACTATACTAGCTCTACTGGTGACCACCGACCGCGTGTCGCTGATCGTCACACACACTATACTAGCTCTACTGGTGTCCACCGCCGACCGCGTGTCGCTGATCGTCACACACACTATACTAGCTCTACTGGCGAGCCACCGCCGACCGCGTGTCGCTGATCGTCACACACACTATACTAGCTCTACTGGTGACCACCGACCGCGTGTCGCTGATCGTCACACACACTATACTAGCTCTACTGGTGTCCACCGCCGACCGCGTGTCGCTGATCGTCACACACACTATACTAGCTCTACTGGTGTCCACCGCCGACCGCGTGTCGCTGATCGTCACACACACTATACTAGCTCTACTGGTGACCACCGACCGCGTGTCGCTGATCGTCACACACACTATACTAGCTCTACTGGTGTCCACCGACCGCGTGTCGCTGATCGTCACACACACTATACTAGCTGAGCCACCGACCGCGTGTCGCTGATCGTCACACACACTATACTAGCTCTACTGGCGAGCCACCGCGCCGACCGCGTGTCGCTGATCGTCACACACACTATACTAGCTCTACTGGCGAGCCACCGACCGCGTGTCGCTGATCGTCACACACACTATACTAGCTCTACTGGCGAGCCACCGACCGCGTGTCGCTGATCGTCACACACACTATACTAGCTCTACTGGCGAGCCACCGCGCCGACCGCGTGTCGCTGATCGTCACACACACACTATACTAGCTCTACTGGCGAGCCACCGCGCCGACCGCGTGTCGCTGATCGTCACACACACTATACTAGCTCTACTGGTGTCCACCGCCGACCGCGTGTCGCTGATCGTCACACACACTATACTAGCTCTACTGGTGACCACCGACCGCGTGTCGCTGATCGTCACACACACTATACTAGCTCTACTGGTGAGCCACCGACCGCGTGTCGCTGATCGTCACACACACTATACTAGCTCTACTGGTGAGCCACCGACCGCGTGTCGCTGATCGTCACACACACTATACTAGCTCTACTGGTGAGCCACCGACCGCGTGTCGCTGATCGTCACACACACTATACTAGCTCTACTGGTGAGCCACCGACCGCGTGTCGCTGATCGTCACACACACTATACTAGCTCTACTGGTGTCCACCGCCGACCGCGTGTCGCTGATCGTCACACACACTATACTAGCTCTACTGGCGAGCCACCGCCGACCGCGTGTCGCTGATCGTCACACACACTATACTAGCTGAGCCACCGACCGCGTGTCGCTGATCGTCACACACACTATACTAGCTGAGCCACCGACCGCGTGTCGCTGATCGTCACACACACTATACTAGCTCTACTGGTGACCACCGACCGCGTGTCGCTGATCGTCACACACACTATACTAGCTCTACTTGTGACCACCGCCGACCGCGTGTTGCTGATCGTCACACACACTATACTAGCTCTACTGGTGACCACCGCCGACCGCGTGTTGCTGATCGTCACACACACTATACTAGCTCTACTGGTGACCACCGCCGACCGCGTGTCGCTGATCGTCACACACACTATACTAGCTCTACTGGTGTCCACCGCCGACCGCGTGTCGCTGATCGTCACACACACTATACTAGCTCTGCTGGTGACCACCGACCGCGTGTCGCTGATCGTCACACACACTATACTAGCTCTACTGGTGACCACCGCCGACCGCGTGTCGCTGATCGTCACACACACTATACTAGCTCTACTGGTGACCACCGCCGACCGCGTGTCGCTGATCGTCACACACACTATACTAGCTCTACTGGCGAGCCACCGCCGACCGCGTGTCGCTGATCGTCACACACACTATACTAGCTCTACTGGTGACCACCGACCGCGTGTCGCTGATCGTCACACACACTATACTAGCTCTACTGGTGTCCACCGCCGACCGCGTGTCGCTGATCGTCACACACACTATACTAGCTCTACTGGCGAGCCACCGCCGACCGCGTGTCGCTGATCGTCACACACACTATACTAGCTCTACTGGTGACCACCGACCGCGTGTCGCTGATCGTCACACACACTATACTAGCTCTACTGGTGTCCACCGCCGACCGCGTGTCGCTGATCGTCACACACACTATACTAGCTCTACTGGTGTCCACCGCCGACCGCGTGTCGCTGATCGTCACACACACTATACTAGCTCTACTGGTGACCACCGACCGCGTGTCGCTGATCGTCACACACACTATACTAGCTCTACTGGTGTCCACCGACCGCGTGTCGCTGATCGTCACACACACTATACTAGCTGAGCCACCGACCGCGTGTCGCTGATCGTCACACACACTATACTAGCTGAGCCACCGACCGCGTGTCGCTGATCGTCACACACACTATACTAGCTCTACTGGTGACCACCGACCGCGTGTCGCTGATCGTCACACACACTATACTAGCTCTACTGGTGACCACCGCCGACCGCGTGTTGCTGATCGTCACACACACTATACTAGCTCTACTGGTGACCACCGCCGACCGCGTGTTGCTGATCGTCACACACACTATACTAGCTCTACTGGTGACCACCGCCGACCGCGTGTCGCTGATCGTCACACACACTATACTAGCTCTACTGGTGTCCACCGCCGACCGCGTGTCGCTGATCGTCACACACACTATACTAGCTCTGCTGGTGACCACCGACCGCGTGTCGCTGATCGTCACACACACTATACTAGCTCTACTGGTGACCACCGCCGACCGCGTGTCGCTGATCGTCACACACACTATACTAGCTCTACTGGTGACCACCGCCGACCGCGTGTCGCTGATCGTCACACACACTATACTAGCTCTACTGGTGTCCACCGACCGCGTGTCGCTGATCGTCACACACACTATACTAGCTCTACTGGTGACCACCGCCGACCGCGTGTCGCTGATCGTCACACACACTATACTAGCTCTACTGGTGTCCACCGCCGACCGCGTGTCGCTGATCGTCACACACACTATACTAGCTCTACTGGTGTCCACCGACCGCGTGTCGCTGATCGTCACACACACTATACTAGCTCTACTGGTGACCACCGCCGACCGCGTGTCGCTGATCGTCACACACACTATACTAGCTCTACTGGTGTCCACCGCCGACCGCGTGTCGCTGATCGTCACACACACTATACTAGCTCTACTGGTGTCCACCGACCGCGTGTCGCTGATCGTCACACACACTATACTAGCTCTACTGGTGTCCACCGACCGCGTGTCGCTGATCGTCACACACACTATACTAGCTCTACTGGTGACCACCGCCGACCGCGTGTCGCTGATCGTCACACACACTATACTAGCTCTACTGGTGACCACCGCCGACCGCGTGTCGCTGATCGTCACACACACTATACTAGCTCTACTGGTGTCCACCGACCGCGTGTCGCTGATCGTCACACACACTATACTAGCTCTACTGGTGACCACCGCCGACCGCGTGTCGCTGATCGTCACACACACTATACTAGCTCTACTGGTGTCCACCGACCGCGTGTCGCTGATCGTCACACACACTATACTAGCTCTACTGGTGACCACCGCCGACCGCGTGTCGCTGATCGTCACACACACTATACTAGCTCTACTGGTGTCCACCGCCGACCGCGTGTCGCTGATCGTCACACACACTATACTAGCTCTACTGGTGACCACCGCCGACCGCGTGTCGCTGATCGTCACACACACTATACTAGCTCTACTGGTGACCACCGCCGACCGCGTGTCGCTGATCGTCACACACACTATACTAGCTCTACTGGTGTCCACCGACCGCGTGTCGCTGATCGTCACACACACTATACTAGCTCTACTGGTGACCACCGCCGACCGCGTGTCGCTGATCGTCACACACACTATACTAGCTCTACTGGTGTCCACCGACCGCGTGTCGCTGATCGTCACACACACTATACTAGCTCTACTGGTGAGCCACCGACCGCGTGTCGCTGATCGTCACACACACTATAGGTACTTTAATCACTGTAATTGCTATTTACAGTGGTTCATTGAGATACGTAAATTACAAAATCTTGGATTTCGAAATGAACTAGAATTTCGATATCAGAGTATGAGAGTTACATTTTTACACATAAATCATATTATTCGTATGTGGAAGCAATGAGTACTTAAGATTATGTTTGTAACTGCGCAGCTCTGAGTGGGATCGAGGCAGTGGTGCGGCAGGGGCTGTCTACGGCCGAGGGGCTGGCGGTGGACTGGGTGGCCGGCAACCTGTACTGGGTCGAGAGCAGTCTGCATCAGATCGAGGTACGCACAAGTGAATAACTATAGGTCTGTACGCACATGCGTCCCTCTTGATGATTAGTTATTAATTTGAAATTATTCGTCTTGTAAAACGATTGGTTTGATCACGATCCGTCCATTTATGTGAATGTACCGAGGATCCACTCCTCGAGCGCAAGTGTGTGAGATGCGGTGTACCGAGTAGCGACGAGTTAAACTGCGCTTTATGTCGTTCCGAGGAGAGTCTGTATCAGCTTGTGGCGTGCACTGAGCAGGTGGCGCGGCTGGACGGGCAGTTCCGGCGCACGCTGATCGCGGGCGACATGGACAGTCCGCGTGCCATCGCCGCCGACCCGCGCCTGGGTGAGTACTCTCTCCGTAGATACCCGTATAAGTTTTTTAATGTCATTTTAAATGACTTACTACTCGGTAACAAATATAGTGTGAGATTCTCAGAATTTGACGTTTTATTTTATTCAACAGCAATAAAAAGGCCATTTACTGTAGAAACCAATCACACAAAAAAAATTGTGTACTTCAATATAATAATAATAATAATTTTTATTCATAAGTTCACATAATAAATTACATAAAAGTTACATGATTACAAGTTTACAAATTAATATTATGAAGAAAAAAATTAAACTATGCCTAAAATTAATCTGGTGTATAAATCAAAATCAAAATCAAAAGTCATTTATTCAAATTAGGCTGAGAATCAGCACTTTTTGAACGTCAAAATCACATAAGACAGTCCCCCCAAAACGCCCACCCTTCACCACTTCCTAGTGCTTTAGCTGGGAAGAAGAAGTGGCGGAACAAACTCCCCAGCAGCACTGCTGTCTGTTCAGTTAGAAGAACTGGATTCTATACATATAGTAATAAATAAATTAACATTACGAAACACAAAAATATTAAAATTATTTGCCATATGTCAGCTAGCACACGCCAATATTTAAAACTATACTCAAGCATAAATAAATAATAAAAACAAAAACGCAAACAGAACTTAATACATAATAAAAAGCCTCCTGGCATAAAGGGCGTGCCCGCTTACATATGCAATGCTGCATTATGTTTATATGTATATAGCTGTAACTAGTAGCCACAAATGATAAACTAGGACCTTCGAAGTAAAATAAAGAAACATTAATTTCTAATAACAATAACAAAACCATAGTCAGCAAGCTGACCTGTCACCACAAGCAGCACCCATTCACGAGCATAACGCAAAGATCAGCCATTACCCCCCTCGCCATATTTGAGGGAAGGAGGCAACCCGACCCCCGACGCTACCGCAAGCATTGACATCTAAGGGAGCATGACGAACTTGCTGCCGGTTGCTCAAAAGAATAATATTATTATGATGAACTGTCGAGGTCGCTAGCTAACCATATATTGCAATACAACTCATTAAAAAACATTGAAATGAGTAGATTATGTCAATAATAAATAAAAATTAAATTAAACTAAGGTGACTAATAAATATAGTCAAATAAAATAAACAATTATATGAACTCGTATAACTTGTCAGTAGGTAAGCTAATTTTGGAGAAAGAACATAAACATTGTCTTGAGTTAATCACAGCGACCAACTATTTTTATCGTTTAAGTAATCGTTGATTGAATAGTATGCCTTTGAACAAAGGTTGGATTTTACTTTAGCTTTAAACGCATTAAAAGGCAATTCTAACAAAGAAGAGGGAAGCTTGTTATAAAAGTTTATACCAAGCCCAACAAATGAGTTATGGACCTTATGAAGCCGGTGAAAGGGAGCACGTAGTTTCTCCTTGTTTCTAGTGTTAATATTATGAATATCACTGTTTTTTGTGTATAAGTGTATATTTTGCCTAATATATAAGATGTTGGCGAAGATGAATTGTGAGGCCACCGTGAGAATACCAATCTCTTTAAAAAAATCTCTCAGAGTAACTCTAGCACCTAGCTGGTAAATTGCTCGTACAGCTCGTTTTTGAAGAACAAATATATTTTGAATATCAGCGGCTTTGCCCCACAGCAGAATGCCGTAGGACATGACGCTATGAAAATAACTGAAATAGACTAGCCGAGCTGTATCAACGTCAGTGTATTGTCTTACTTTCCTGACAGCATAGGCGGCCGAACTGAGCCTTCCCGCTAGGCATGATATATGTGATCCCCACTGAAGCTTGGCATCAACTGTTATGCCCAGAAATACTGCCGAGTCTACAGCTTCAAGTACCTCTTTATCTAAGACGATGTTGGGTCCTAGATTTCTAACATTCGGTAAGGCGAACTTTACACATTTCGTTTTCTTTGCATTGAGAACTAGGTTATTTGTGGTAAACCAATCTGTAACCATTGATAGTGTACTGTTTACGTCGTCAAAATTTTGTCTATTCCTGTCTACTTTAAAGATAAGAGAGGTATCATCAGCAAATAGTACAACGTCACAGATGCCCTTTAAATAGAATGGTAAGTCATTTATATACACCAAGAATAAAAATGGGCCCAGTATAGAGCCTTGAGGTACACCTAACTGAACTGGTAGCCCGGAAGATTTCACACCATTAACATCTACACATTGGTGCCTATTATGTAAATATGAATCTAATACGTTAAGAGCTTCGTTTTGAATACCGTAATGAATTAGTTTACGCAAAAGCGTGTCATGGTGCACGCAATCAAAGGCTTTGGAGAGATCACAGAAAACTCCAATAGCATTTTGCGAGCTCTCCCATGCGCTAAATATGTGTTTCAGCAGAGCAACACCCGCATCCGTAGTCGAACGACCTTTTGTAAAGCCATATTGTTCATCATGAAGGAGGCTATTTAAATTAAAATGTCTTAGCAACTGCTTGAGTATTAATTTTTCAAATATTTTACTAAATGCAGGTAAGATAGAAATAGGCCTAAAATTGCCAACGTTATTTTTATTACCCGATTTAAATAATGGTATGACTTTACTACTCTTCATGAGGTCAGGAAAAGTTCCTAAATCAACACATTTATTAAAAGTAACAGCTAGATAGGGGGCTACGATGTCGATTATATTACTTACAAGTTTAATTGAGATGCCCCAGTAATCACCAGTGTTTTTTGACTTGAGTGTGTTAAAAACACTAATTACATCACGAGGTGTTACATGTTCGAAGCTAAATAAGCGACTACATTTAGGTACACTATTATACAAAAGGTTTTCAGCTTCAGATGGGGACGAATTTAAGGAGCGAGTCGTAGTTATAGGTATGTTGGCAAAAAACTCATTAAATGCTTCAGCTACGTCAGCTGCTGTATTAACTAATTTGTTGTCGACCATAATCTCTAATTGTCTTTCTTGTTTAACCGACTTACCCGTTTCATTGTTAATAATTTTCCAGGTGGTTTTTACTTTGTTATTCGAATTTTTAATTGTATCGCTTAAAAATTTAGATTTAGCAAAAACACAAATCTTTTTAAATAATTTTTGACATACTCTAGGAAAGGAGTATCAAACCTGTAATTTTTCAAACTATATAACTCGTATAGTCTCGCTCTACTTTTATAAATACCTGGAGTAGCCCATTGGTTGAAGCCAGCGGAGGTGCCATTAATATTAATAGTTTTGGCCTTGAAAGTAGATTGGTATTCTTTTTGCACAACATCAAAAAGGGCTCCATAGATTATATTAGGATTATCATGTTCTACAATCGACGGTTTAATTCTAAGGGCTATATTATTTTTAAACTTGTTGCAACGACTAGCTGTATAAGGCCTGCATTCTATTTTATGTGGCTTTTTATGTATTGGCATAGGGAAGCTAGCTAATAATCCACAGTGGTCAGACGGTAAGTCACTTAACACTAATTTATTTTTGGCATCGCAATCACTAAAAATATTATCAATACAAGTCGATGAAGATGCTGTTATCCTAGTAGGTTCAAAATACAAGTTAATTAAATTAAAGGACCTAAACAGATTAAGAAGTCTAATACTTAGTGGAGTAACCTCTAAAATATTAATATTAAAATCACCACATAAAATTATACTTTTATTACTTGATTTTAATTTATTCAGTGAATCCTCCATTACCGATTCGAAACGAATAAAATCCCCAGAGGGGGGTCGATAAACGCAAATTATAACGTATCGCTCGAGTTCAACACAAGACAACTCAATAGTGCGCTCGATGGAAAGATTAACTAAATCAGAACGTTGTTTACATTTCAACTTGTTTGAAACAAGAACTAAAGATCCACCGCGAATAGCACTTTTCCTTACAAATGCACTTTGAATGGTAAAATTATCATCATTGATAAACACTACTTCATGTTCTTTCAACCAGTGTTCAGTCAAACATAGCACCTGAACATCATAGTTCTCCATAAATAAACTTAACTCTAACTCTTTGCCGGACAGACCCTGCATATTTTGATGTACAACATTCAACATATGCGGCTGACCCGTTGTCGCACCTAATAGTTTAAACTACAAGGCGTATCAATAGTAGTGTTAGTACCACTACTAACAGTAATCGACGGTAACCTACAGGTACCAGTGTCACTGTGTATATTGTATGCTAATAGGTTAGCAATGTGTCTCCTACAACTAGGTGGCAAATACATTGTATTATTTGTCAGTTTGTAATCAGTAATAAATTGATTACAATCAAAATATAAAATAGTGTCACTGTGTCGACAAGTCCTATTATAAATGAACATATTTAAATTATAAATGTGCCTATTTTGCTCATCAGACAAATATCTAGAATAAGGCAGAGCACATAAAATAAATTTACAGTTATTGGTCTCATTGAGATATAACATCAAATGGACACATTCAATTATGTCCTTTTTCCTTACAGTTAAACTATCCCCATACAATAAAATAACAGTTGAACTGGGGTTTATTTTTGTCAATCTAATATTATTAACTAATTGGCTAATACTGGCACCAGGTAAACAATTATTAATTACATATTGATTCGAACACTGATTAAATATACTACCAAAACCTTGACCAAATTTGTCAGAAAATACATAAGTAGTGTTACCTACTGGCTGAGCCACTGAGGGTGTGGGTGTAATAATTTGAGGCTGGGGTGCCAGGGAGCATGCACAGCTAAAAGACATGTTATTTGTCAGAGACTCATACCTCTCTGCATTGTGCTTGACCAGGTCAGCTAACTCATTAGCCTCCTGCATGCGCTTACTCAGGTCTTGTTGAGTAGCCTCATATTTGCTAAAGATATCTTTTAGAGCATATTCCCTAACAAACAATTCATCCTGAAGGCGCTGAGTGTCAGTGTCATACATAGTAGTACATAATTCTAGTTCACTATTACACTTCTCTAATTCTTTTATTAAATTGAGATATTTATGCCTAAGTATTGTGTTTAATTTGTTAACTTTATGGCATTTTAAAGATTTCTGATATCTTCTAATTAATCTGTTAATTTTAATATATTTTTTTAACTTATTGTGACTAGCAAACAATTTGCTTTTTATGACAGTATCATCAGTTAAGTCTATGGTTATTGGCTCAGCACACATGGGACCGGTCCCGTTACCAACCAACTCATCATAAAGACTGCAGGTGATCGCAGACTCTTCACTGGCTTTGAGAGATTCCAAACGGGTTATTGTGCTGTGGGCCCTGCTCAATTCCAATTCTAGTTCTGATATGCGTCCCAAAGCCAGTTCGTGGGTGTCACTACATTCCTGGAAATTTGACACAAGTTGACGGAGGTGTTGATGCTGGTCAAGTATGTCCATATGCTGTATATGGAGTTCAGCCAACTGGTTCTTAAGTTCAGCGTTCTTATTATTAATTAACTGTATTTCCACCTCACTGTCATCTCTTTCCTGTAGCAGCTGATTGCACTGGTTTTTACTGGATTCCAATTCATTCAATGTAGCCCTCAGTTTTTCCTCCAAGGATGCAGCTCTACGGGTCAACATATTGACAGACCAACACTAGAGGCACCCTGGAATGAGAGAGGAGAAAGCTAAGTGTTTGAAAGGAATAAGAGAGAGGGATGATATGTGGATAGTAAGTACTAGGTTGAAGGGCTATACTATGTAGTTAAAATTAGAAGTGAACAAAACAAAGGAATAAAAGTTATGAAGAGTGTGTAATCTCAATTATGGGATAAAATTTGTATTGTTTGTAGATATGTCTTAATTGAGATAATAATATTCAACAATTAAAAGGAAAAAACAACAAAATTAAGTTTATAAAATTTTGAGGGTAGGTACTATTGTCAACTTATTGTAAATCCAGTTTTTTACATTAATTTCATAGAGAGGTTCTAACTTGGTGATTAAACGTAACAGAGGTATCTCTAGTGATAAAGTACAGTGATTTCTATGGGGTCTCTAATGTATTTTATGTGATTTTATCATACTAATGTATGAACATAATGTCAAGCACAATAAAGAGAATCATAGGGTAGTTTACGACGTAGCTCACTGGGACGAACAGTATAAACGTTAAGGGGGAAAGGTGCAATAGGAATTAATAAGATTCTTTATAAATAGGCTTAAGTTAAAAGAAATACTCCCCGGGTTAGGTGCTCATTTCAAATCCGTCCGTTGGATGACAGCTGATACCAGACAATTGATTTTTGATTGATTTTTCAGCGAAATAACTCACAAACACAAATACTTATTACTTTTATGTAAATCTATCGAAATAAAGCACGTTTATTTATATAAATACGCGAAAAACATTAATTTTACATTTTAATTCTAACACGAAAATTATTGACGGCCGGCTGCCAGTATTGCCAGCAAAAAAAAAAAAGCACTGTATCTAACTTATACCTATAAATTAAAAAAAACACCATGTTAGATTTTAACATGCAATATTAAAATTTTTATTCGGTACTGATTTAACGGCATGGTTGGCGCAGTGGTTAAGCGATTGACTGCTGCGTTACGTGTCGCTGGTTCGATCCCCGCACGGAACAAATATTTGTATGACCTGCAAGTAGTTGTTCCGGGTCTTCCCGTTTGTGTATGTGAGTTTAAATGTTTGTAAACACACCCACGATACAGGAGAAATTCCTAGTGTGGGGCAACGTTTTTTAAAAAAAAAACAATTAGTATTTAATTATATGATTTAATTTATGTTACAATAAATATTAATTGATTAAATTAGTACCGGTCGCCTCCTTGGTGTAGACTGTAGGCCTCAAAAAGGTTGGCAATTAATAAAAGTTGCGCACCAGAGCGGTCAGGTCATTGAACGTCAGTCGTAGCGAGCGACGACTGCTGCTATCTCTCTAGGCTGTTGGAGAAGTTCATTGCGGTTGCGAGGAGTACGATGGCACGCCATTTGTGCTTGCAGGCTACCTGTTCTGGAGCGACTGGGAGCAGGCGGCGCCGCGCATCGAGCGCGCGTCGCTGGCCGGGCGCGCGCGCGTCGTGCTCGTGCGCGTGGACGCCGTGAGCGACGGAGCCTGGCCCAACGGCATCGCGCTGGACTACCGCGCGCGTCGCCTGTACTGGGTGGACGCGCGCTCCGACTCCGTGCACACCACGGACTACGCCGGCCACGACCACCGCGAGGTGCTGCGCGGGCACGCCGCGCTCTCGCACCCCTTCGCCATCACCGTGTTCGAGCAGCACGTGTACTGGACCGACTGGCGCTCCAACAGCGTGGTGCGCGCCGGCAAGTGGAACGGCAGCGACGTCACCGTGGTGCAGCGCACGCTCACGCAGCCCTTCGACGTCAAGGTGGTGCATCCCAGCCGCCAGCCGCCGGCCGAGCACAACCCGTGCGCGCGCAACGGCGGCTGTTCGCACCTGTGCCTCATCCACGCGCCCGGCGAGCGCGTGTGCGCGTGCCCGCACGTCATGCGCCTGGCCGCCGACGCCGTCACCTGCGAACGTACGTATCCCTGCGCGACACGCTGCGGCCCGCGCCCTCCGTGTCGCGCACTCACCGCGCGACCTCCGCAGCGCACGAGAAGGTGCTGCTCATCGGCCGCGCCGGCGAGATCCGCGGCGTGGACCTGGAGGCGCCGCTGGTGCACATGATCCCGACCGTGTCGGGCCCGCACGTGACCGCGCCCGGCTGCCTGCAGTTCGTGGCGGCCGAGCAGAGCATCTACTGGGCCGACAGCGAGACGGGCGAGCTGAAGCGCGCCGCGCTCACGGGCGGCGGCGCGCGCGTGCTGGGCGACGCCGGCGTGGACGCGCCGCGCGGCTTCGCGCTGGACTGGGCGGCCGGCGTGCTGTACTACGCGGCGGCCGGCTCGCTGCTGGCCGCGCGGCTGGGCGGCACGCACACGCGCGCGCTGCGGCCCGCGCGCAACGTGTCTGCGCTGGCGCTGGACCCGCGCCGCGGCCGCCTGTACTGGGCGGCGCGCGAGCCCGACGCCGAGCGCATCACGTGCGCGACGCAGGCCGCCGAGCACGCGCGCGCGCTGCTGGACTCGCGCTCCGAGCCGCGCCTGTCCGGCGTCACCAGTACGTACCGCAGGCGAGCCCGCCCCGCCCCGCCCCGCCGCACGCTCTCACGTCGACGTATGTTGCAGGCATGTGCGTGGACCTGGACGCCAACCGACTGTACTGGGTGAACGCCGGCTCCGCTACCATGATGTACCTCGACGTCGCCACCGGGAAAGTGACCACGGTAAGTCGTTATGTGCTATAAAGAGTATGTGTGTATTTGATGTAAACATAATCAGCCATAATGTTCCCACTGCTGGGACACAGGCCTCCTCTCGGTGAAATGGAGTGGGCCGTAATCTGCCACGCGGGCCCAGTGCGGGTTGGTAGATGTCACATATCTTCGAATGTTTGGTTCTAGGACATTCCGGTTTCCTCACGATGTTTTCCTTCACCGTTTTGAGACCAATGATATGAGAGGTGATGAAGTAAAAAACAAGTAAAGTACACAAAGTAAAGCGCCTGTCTGGGTTCGAACCTACGACCTGCAACTCGTAAGTCGCGGCCGTTACCACTGGGCCACCACAGCAGTTTTGATGTAAAAAAGGGTTTTTATTTTAGGCCGATTGATTAAAAAGGACATTGGTTAAAATGTATGGGGCTTGGTCCAAATGTCCACCACTAATGAGACCTCTAACATTAAATAGTTAAGAAGTAACTTTTAATTAGGATACCCATAAAACAAACCTTTCAGTGAATAATCTTATCATAATTTTGCTTAAAATCCGCCATATTGGTTGTGTACTACTGTAGTGACGCTGGCCATATACAGCACGAGTCTTCATCATGTGCACATACTTGAAACGAGGGAAACTATAACTTATTTATCAACGTTTTTATTATTACTTTAATTTACAAAAAATGCATTTTTTAAATACTGGTTCGCCCCGTGTCAACAAAACGGCATAACTTTTAAACTATACGATTTATCACGATGAAACAAACTCAGTAATGATTGGAAATAACATCACAATTCGCAATTGTATAATTATTCATTAAAACACCCCTTTACCAAGCTCTTTTATTACTTTAAATTATTCTACATCGTATTAGCCTTCTAAAAGTAAAAATACCACGTTTATAACTCCATCACAATATTCCCTACCAACTGACAACTGTAAGGCCTGGCACACAGCAACGTACAACACTTTAACGGCCAGACCCTTTTTTTGTTCTTTAAAATATTTTTCTGTAGAAAAAATTAAGGATAGTTTCCCCCATTTCAACATGTGCACATGATGAAGACTCACACTGTAGGTATATGGCCAGCGTCACTACAGGTGTCAAGACAAGTCCAATGGTACCTCATTTTCTAAAATCAATCGAGCTGATTATGTTTAAAAATTATAATTTTTCATTAAGCTATAACTTATAACTGAAAGTATTTTTGACATGGGTCTTCGTATAAAAATTACTTCATTCATTATATTATTATATTATATTATTATTATTATATTATTACTTATTATTATTATATTATTCAGTTACATAGGCCTAGTTAGTGGTAAACATGTGGACCACATTTGCCCATTGTCTTTTCTGCAAATAAGGTCCCACAAAAAGTTTAAAATGTAATTTTATCTACACCCTTGCTATAAATCCTCTATAAAAGTTTCTGAAACATTTAGCTTATTGCCAACATTAAACAACCAGTGTCATAGTAACCATAATATCGTCCAAACCACAGAACATTTATTTTGTACCATGACGGGAAGAATTTTCACTTCATAGAAAGAAAATGAAACGTAATTCCACTCTACCGCCATCTCTGATCTGCCCAAGTGCAACAATTACTGGCGGCAAATGTTAACCAAATCATGTGAATATATTTAGAGACTAGAAACAATTCTGGCACTTCCAATTTACTTCAAATGTTAACCAAATCATGTGAATATATTTAGAGACTAGAAACAATTCTGGCACTTCCAATTTACTTCGGAAAGGCCACAGAGTACTTTTAAAAATATAAAGGACCTCCCAAAATAAACTGGAAATGACAGAATTGTGTCTAGTCCCCAATTTCTTCAAGATCTGAGGAGGGTTAAAATAAACAAAGGTATTTTTTTATACTTTTATTATATTAGCAAATAGTGTATCGTTACACTATTATAATATTTGCTAAATAAAACTATAAAAAATCCGTTTTACGACTCAACGCATCGCATATCAACTTACAATACTTGCAATTCTTCAAAATATTTGTTCAAATATATGTTTTGCTTGAAATTACAAAATTAATGCACAGATATTGACTGTTTTGTTATTGTAACTTATTTTTGATAGGAATAACATCTGAGGGGCAATTCTACTAATTTTAAGAACGTTCACAGTCTGATCTCAGTCTCAATCTGTCAAAAGTATCTCTAATTTCCCATACATTTTGACAAGTATTAGACATTTTGTTTGTCGCTGAGATGAGACTGCGACTAGATTTTGAACGTTTTAAATTAGTATAATAGGCTAGCTGAAGTTTCATACATTTGAATAGCGGGATTGATGATTATTAAACCATCTTTCAGAACAAGCGGTAACGGTATGTTTTCATGGTATTTTTGTGTGCTCTTAATGAGTACCGCTGATGGGCCAGGCTGAGATACTGCTGCATAGTTTTTGGAGGTGTCCAAAGGAATTTCATGCACAGGTTCTTCAGGAACGGAGACAGCTTTGTACTAAAACAAAAACAAACAAAATATTGAAATGTACATACTTACAGAAAAAAAAAAAATATTGTACTTAACTACAAAAAAATGCTTTTACACACATGAGTTGGAGATCACCTTTTAAGCAAGAGGATGCTTGTGTTAGGTGACTCCGCCAAGTACATAGTAGTTGCAACAAGTATTATTTTACTACCCTAGGATCACTACATACAGGAATAAAAAGAACTCCATTGTCTTTAAACCTGACTGTGTGGCAGTAAAGACATGTTTATTTTTCTTATTTTAAAGACTGAATATCAATTATAGCAGTCTTCTAATAGTTACTGTTTTTTACCCTTCACCGCCAGTAACAACTCAGATACACAATACGTATTGAGTTGTGTAAACATATCATGCATTATTTATTTTAAAATGTTTTAGTTAACAATGTCCTATTGGACTTAGACGATATTACAGTTGCTAAGGCCTTAACTTGTGTTCTAGAAGAATGCACAACATATTTAAAAAAGCCAAATAAATGTATTACTATTCTTCACATTAACATATGCAGTATCAATAAGAATTTTGATGAACTTTAAACGCTATTATCCATAATTAAAGTGCCTTGTGACATTCTGATTTTGACTGAGTGCTGGTTAAGTAAAATTGCTAAACTTCCGGTGTTGGACGGCTACAACTCTTACTAAACAAACTAAAAACTACCGGCGGCGGCGGCGCAGCGCTGATCAAAGAGAGTGGGCGGGAACATTCTATTTTTTTCTGGTTTCGCGTTATCGCTTCATGCAGAATTGCAGAGGTAACAAATCAGTTAAGCATTACAAATATTAATAATTAAATATTTATACAAATAATTTTTTTGAACAGTTTTTTTATAAATGACTTGCTTTATTACATATGTATACCGATTCTTAAAACGTAGGTAAAAGGAACAACAGGGTTTTTGTTACATATTGTATAAGATGTTGGCGAAGATGAATTGTCAGGCCACCGTGAGAATACCAATATCTTTAAAAAAATGTCTCAGAGTAACTCTAGCACCTAGCTGGTAAATTGCTCGAACAGCACGTTTTTGTAGAACAAATATATTTTTGATATCAGCGGCTTTTCCCCACAGCAGAATGCCAGACATGACGCTGTGAAAATAACTGAAATAGACTAGCCGAGCTGTATCAACGTCAGTGTATTGTCTTACTTTCCTGACGGCATACCTGACATACCTCATACATCTTCGAATTATAGGCAGAACAGTTACATTGTGCGCGCAAGCAGAAATTTCAATGATTTATGCAAGGAATATAATTTTGATCCATTCACTATTAGTGTGAATTCGGCCAGAAGGTGCTTAAGCCTCAATTTTTTCAAGTAGCGGTAGGTTTTATTATTTGTTTTAGTTTTTATTATTTTCTCTATTGTTTCAGTCTTATTATTGTAAACCAAGAATTTATATTGTTTATTAACGCGATGTGTTTTTTGTTTTTGTGCTCACACCATAAATTATTATTATAACTCTATACGTGAGGATTTGTAATTGGCTAGCTGGTGACTATGGTGCCCCTTTTTTTGTCTGTTTTTATTAGCTGTAAGTCCTCCATGTACTAAAATAAATAAATAAAAAATAAATAAATAAATAAGCGGCCGAACTGTGCCTTCCCGCTAGACATGATATATGTGATCCCCACTGAAGCTTTGCATCAACTGTTATGCCCAGAAATACTGCCGAGTCTACAGTTTCAAGCACCTCTTTATCTAAGACGATGTTGGGTCCTAGATTTCTAACATTCGGTAAGGCGAACTTTACACATTTCGTTTTCTTGGCATTGAGAACTAGGTTATTTGTGGTAAACCAATCTGTAACCATTGATAGTGCACTGTTTATGTCGTCAAAATTTTGTCTATTCCTGTCTACTTTAAAGATAAGAGAGGTATCATCGGCAAATAGTACAACGTCACAGGTACCCTTTAAATAGAATGGTAAGTCATTGATATACACCAAGAATAAAAATGGGCCCAGTATAGAGCTATATATTTTACTAAATGCAGGTAAGATAGAAATATGCTTAAAATTGCCAACGTTATTTTTATTACCAGATTTAAATAATGCTATGACTTTACTACTCTTCATGAGGTCAGGAAAAGTTCCTAAATCATCACATTTATTAAAAGTAACAGCTAGATAGGGGGCTACGATGTCGATTATATTACTTACAAGTTCAATAGAGATGCCCCGGTAATCACCAGTGTTTTTTGACTTGAGTGTGTTAAAAATACTAATTAAACCACTTGACCGTTATTCGAAGCATAATTAAACTATTGAGATAGGCTGAACCTTGTTTCCTGTGCCTTTTTTTTCCTTACGTTTCTAGCGATATAGCTCTGTCTCGCTCTCATGACGTCACCAGGTCAGAGAGGGGAGCGCATTTTTGAGCGCGCGCGATCGGTCTTGTTCATTGGCGTTCTTTTCCTTGCCGGTGACGGTTGCTGCTTAAGCAGGTGAGTTATCTAAATTTATTTTCCACAACCGTCTATATTTTCCTTTCTATCGAAAGTTGGCATACCAATTTTCAATTTTTATTAAAACTGTTTCTAGTGAATCGTTATTGATATTACAGTGAATCAACGTTGATATTTTCAGAAATTAACGGTTTTCCGTTCGTGTGTTGTTTATTCTTTTTCTTTTCCAGTGTGTGTAAGTGTTCAATTGTTATAAGTATAATACCGAATACGTAATGGACAAAGAAATAACGTTGATTTCGCAAGATGAACCGGTCGCAGGACCTTCGAATACCGCTAATAATACAGTATCTAGTGCCAAACGGATGCGTTCACATCCCAGCATCAGTAGTAGTAGCTCTGATAGTAGCGATTCTAGTTCCAGTTCATCTAGTTCTTCTGACCATAAGTCTAAACATGCGCGTCGTCGCCGTCACAAAAAAAGGCGGGGCAAGTATAAGCATCGCCGCTCGGAGCGTAAAGTGAAACATAATATAAATAATAGCATACCGCTGGCCGACGACGCCCTTTCCCTCTTCACGGAGGATGATTTTGAAATGGAGGGTAGTAGTTTATTAAATAATTTAGATGTTGAAACTAAGCTTAAAGAACCGGCTGTTCCAAAGACAGACGAGCGTTACTTGAACATTTTAAAAGAAATTCAGTTTTTTAATAAACCGGATTGGAGTGAAGTACGTTACGCGGAAACACAAAAATCGTATAATCATAGCCCGGGTTCCGTCGAACTCGAGACAAACGAGGAGATCAGACCCTATGACACACTAAAACACTTAAGTTACTCTGAGAGGGCTTATGCTTCGTTAACTTACGGTATTTTAAAACAAAAAGAGTCCTTAAAGAAGGAACTTAGTGCGTTTTTGACATGGGTCCGAGACCAGAAAGAAGAAGTTAGCTTCGAGGCTATAAACCAAAAGCTGAATGACATATTCACTTCTGGTGAGTTCAGCAAGGTTTCGGCAGACCTATTGCAAATGGTTTGTGGCCATAGGGCTGAAACTATACAGATGCGCAGAGATAGCATAACTAATGCAGTTCGCGACCCCTTAATAAAAGCGGCAATAAAGAAAATACCTCCATCTGAGGTTAGCTTATTCAATTCCGAGCAGTTAGTTGTTGCATTAGAAAAAGCCGGCGGTATCAAAAAAGCCTTCTGGCCTGCTTCTAGATCGGCTGGTACACACGGCTACACATCAAGCTATACATTTCCGGTATAAGCTGATCTCACAATGTATAGGATTTCCGTACGATGCGAGACCAGCGTAAACTGGTTTTGTATAGCTTGATGTGTAGCCGTGTGTACATCTACAAAATCGGCTTATGGTAATAACTCAACTTCGCAAGTTGGAAAATGGCTCATACGTCCCTCGCACGGACAATATTCAGCTCCACCCTCGCAGGGTAAGAACAACTCAAGCATGCCTTCACAAGGCTGTCAGAACTGTAACGTCCCCTCGCAGGGTGGCTTTTTGCAGCATAATATACAGTGTCCTTCGCAAGGACCGGTACATGCGTATTACAACTATCCTCAACAGGTTAGTGGCGCAGTGGATAGAGGTTCCTTTCGCTCCCGCGGGGCAAAACAAAACCAAAGATACCACGCTCATAAACGTGGCGGATATAAGCGAAGGTCATCACCTTCAGCCTTCAATGCCAAGAGAAGTAAATATTGACATGAAAATATTTCAAGCCGGTCAGTTATCGAGTTTCGTCGATCATTGGAAGGAAATGCAAGCACCAGATTTTCTTATTCAAATAATTCAAGGGTACCGTATACCTTTTCAACAAAAACCTCCCTTAATCATGCCCAAATTAGACAGCAAGGCGTTTCAAACACCTGTGTCACCAGAAATGACATTAATTATTCAAAAAATGTTGAATCAAGGAATTCTGGAAATTGCAAGCCCAACATCAAGTTTCTTATCTACCCTCTTTCTAGTACTAAAGAGCGATGGGTCAGCCCGACCGATTTTCAATTTAAAGGCTTTAAACGAATTCGTACTGACCACCCCTTTCAGTCTGATAAATGTGTTCAGAGTCCCAGATTTCATTCAGCCCCAAGATTGGATGTGCAAGCTGGACATCTCACAGGCTTACTTTCACCTGACCATAGCAAAGCCTCACAGGCGCTTCTTACGTCTTATTTACAAAAACCAGCTTCTTCAAATGACCTGCCTACCATTCGGTCTCAGCACGGCTCCAAAAACTTTTGCCAGTTTGACAAATTGGATTGCCCAAGTCATGAGAAGCCAAGGTGTGAGAATATTGGTCTTTCTCGACGATTTTCTTCTGGCTCACCAAGACCCAGTAGTTCTCGCAGGCCACGTAAGTCTTCTCGTAAAAACATTACAATATCTGGGTTGGCAAATAAATTTCGAAAAATCTATCCTAACACCAAAGAAATCCCTGGTTTACCTAGGAGTACTGTGGGATCCTTGGCTAAACCTCAAACATCTACCAAGGGAAAAAGTACACTCATTACTAGCGAAGATACGCGCAATCATAGATTTGGGGAAGACAGACCTAAAGAAATTGCAAAGCGTAATAGGAGCACTAAACTTTGCGAGTTTTGTTGTCCAAAGAGGGAGATTGCACTATCGAGCTCTATTGAAATTCCTAAACACACTGCAATTGGACAATTCTGTCAAGGTATACACTGTACCTGCAGATGCAATAGGCGATCTACAATGGTGGAGCCACAATTTGCAACATCCGTCAATTCTACACCACGCACCAGCGACACATTTTATCACAACGGACGCCTCCGACTTAGGCTGGGGTGCCCAGATGGACAACCAGTCACTATGGGGAACGTGGTCCCAGAACGAGAAGAATTGTCACTGCAACGTAAAAGAAATGTTGGCAATATTGAAGGTTTTTCAAAGTCATCCCGTGTATCTGAGTCAATCTACGGTCACCATACAATGCGACAATCGCACGGTAGTAGCGTATCTCCGTCACGAAGGGGGAACCAAATCCTCGCGATTGATGGACATAACATACGACCTGTTTTGTTTGATAGATCAGTACCAAATTCATATCAATGTGTACTACATTCCGGGGAGGTACAACAACCATGCCGACCACCTATCGCGGTTTCGCCAGGTCCCCGAATGGCATCTGATACCCGAGATTACCAAGCTAGTATTCTTAAAATGGGGAATTCCCCAAGTGGACCTGTTTGCCTCCAGCAACGCTCACGTAGTCCCTCATTACGTGTCGAAAGATCAGAACGACAAACAAGCTGTCGCCCACGATGCATTCTCGATTGCTTGGAAATTCGATCTGGCATGGGTGTTCCCGCCCCCGTTCCTGATACCCAGGGTTTTGAGCTACCTCAATCAGGCATCAGGAATTTACTTGATAGTAGCACCGAGATGGGAGAGAGTCTTTTGGCGCGGAGATCTCAAAGCCCGGGCTCTGGCCCCACCGTTCACAATACAGAACCTGAACAAAGTATTGATCGATGTGACAACGGGACTGCCACCTCCTCGCGTCCAGGATCTAGTGTTGGAAGTATGGAAATGTGGGGGTGGGCACATCATTTAGGTAATTGGAATAATTCTCAGATAAATCTTTTAAAAAAGTTCTTGGCGCGCTTCCACCCTAAGAACTTACAAACCTGCATGGAACCGCTGGGTTTCGTGGTGTAGAACTAGTCATATTAGCCCTAAGAATCCTTCAGGATCTGACCTAGCTCGTTTTCTGGCTGATCTGCATATAAAGCATACCTAAACTGTCTTATAATACAATATTGTTACACAAGTCTGTGGTCTCCACGCTTTGTAATGTAAATGATTCAGGTGTTCTAAGTAATCATGTTTTGGTGAAACATATTTTGAAATCGATTTCAATCAAAAAACCAATTGTTTCTAAGTTACCCGTGTGGAATATTGATGATTTTGTATGTTTTCTTGGCGATAGAACGATAAATCATGACAATATTTTTGATGTATCGAGTCAAGCCGCTGCCCTCTTAGTACTCTGTTCTGGTAGGCGTATTCATGATTTGACACTCCTTATGACCGATAACGATAATTATATTAAATCACCAGACCATAATTTTATAACTTTGTGGCCAGCCTTTGGGTCTAAGACTGATTCATCTGACTATAGGCAATCAGGATGGAGATTATTTAAAAATTATGATAATAGGAACTTAGACCCCGTATACTGGGTTGAACAAACCGTATCACTGCTTTCCAGTAGACGTCAGGAAGCTAAATGTCCTAACTTGTTTGTTACTACGAGAGGTACAGCTCGTGCGGCCTCACGAACTGTTATTGCAGGCTGGATTAAAACTCTGATGCGTCAGGCAGGTATTGTTGCTACTCCTGGAAGTGTCCGTTCCGCTGTTGCTTCCAAGAATTGGTTGGACAACTTCCCCATGGAAGATATTATGGCTCGGGGAAATTGGAGATCCTCAAACACTTTTAATCGATTTTATAAACGACAGGTTTTGGGCTCTTCTAGGAGTAACAGCATTACTGCTCTCTTTAAACCTGTCTTATAGTGAATTATGTTGATTTATTGATTTTTGCTTGAATATTTTAAAACAATTTCTCTTAAGTTCTGCAATAAAAAACAAATTGCAATTACTTTTCTATTTTTATTTTTTTCTTGATCTTTCCCTACACATAGGCGTTCGTCATGAGCGTCACCAGGCGATAACAGACATATCTCAATAGTTTAATTATGCTTCGAATAACGGTCAAGTGGTTTAATATCGGCGTTTTACCTGAAATAAAACGCTTATTAAACTACTTACCTTATTCGAAGCATAATATTAATTTCTGCCAGGTGACATATTCTAATCATCCAATGAACAAGACCGATCGCGCGCGCTCAAAAATGCGCTCCCCTCTCTGACCTGGTGACGTCATGAGAGCGAGACAGAGCTATATCGCTAGAAACGTAAGGAAAAAAAAGGCACAGGAAACAAGGTTCAGCCTATCTCAATAGTTTAATTATGCTTCGAATAAGGTAAGTAGTTTAATAAGCGTTTTATTTCAGGTAAAACGCCGATATTACATCACGAGGTGTGTTACATGCTCGAAGCTAAATAAGCGACTACATTTAGGTACACTATTATGCAACAGGTTTTCAGCTTCAGATGGGGACGAATTTAAGGAGCGAGTCGTAGTTATAGGTATGTTGGCAAAAAACTCATTAAATGCTTCAGCTACGTCAGCTGCTTTATTAACTAATTTGTTGTCGACCATAATCTCTAATTGTTTTTCTTGTTTAACCGACTTACCCGTTTCGTTATTAATAATTTTCCAGGTGGTTTTTACTTTTTTATTCGATGTTTTAATTGTATCGCTTAAAAATTTTGATTTAGCAAAAACACAAATCTTTTTAAATAATTTTTGACATACTCTAAGGAAAGGAGTATCAATCCTGTAATTTTTCAAACCATATAACTCGTATAGTCTCGCTCTACTTATATAAATACCTGGAGTAGCCCATTGGTTGACGCCAACGGAGGTGCCATTAATGTTAATGGTTTTGGCCTTGAAAGTAGATTGGTATTCTTTTTGCACAACATCAAAAAGGGCTCCATAGATTATATTAGGATTATCATGTTCTACAATCAAAGGTTTAAGTCTAAGGGCTATATTATTTTTAAACTTGTTGCAACGACTAGCTGTTTAAGGCCTGCATTCTATTTTATGCGGCTTTTTATGTATTGGCATAGGGAAGCTAGCCAATAATCCACAGTGGTCAGACGGTATTTATGGCATCGCAATCACTAAAAATATTATCAATACAAGTCGACGAACATGCGGTTATCCTAGTAGTAGGTTCAAAAAACCAGTTAATCAAATTAAAAGACCTAAAAAGGTTGAGAAGAATACTTAGTGGAGTAACCGCTAAAATAGTAATATTAAAATCACCACATAAAATTATACTTTTATTACTTGATTTTAATTTATTCAGTGAATGCTCCATTACCAATTCGAAACGAATAAAATTCCCAGAGGGGGGTCGATAAACGCAAATTATAACGTATCGCTCGAGTTCAACACAAGACAACTCGATAGTGCGCTCGATAGAAAGATTAACTAAATAGAACGTTGTTTTCATTTCAACTTGTTTTGAAACAATAACTAAAGATCCACCGCGAATAGCATTTTTCCTTACAAATGCACTTTGAATGGTAAAATGATCATCATTGATAAACACTACTTCATGTGCTTTCAACCAGTGTTCAGTCAAACATAGCACCTGAACATCATAGTACTCCTTATATAAACTTAACTGTAGGTCTTTGCCGGACAGACCCTGCATATTTTGATGTACAACATTCAACATATGCGGCTGACCCGCTGTCGCACGTTGCATGTCTACAATCTTATATTACTGATCATCTACCGCTCCTGGTTGAAATTGACGATACAGAACCAGCGAAACTGTCTGCTCCTAGTTACAAAATACCAAAAATTTAATACTGCAATGTCTTAAAAGATATTGAATGTCAGGATTTTTCTCATGTAACCAACACGGAAGATCCTAACATTGCCGCCATTAATTTAGTTTGCAAAATACAGTCTGTCATAATCAAGCACACTAAAATCGTAAATGTTCCGAAAAAATAAAGAAATCTTAAACCTTGGATAACTCCAGGTCTATTGCGTTGCATTCGTAATCGTGATAAACTACATAAAAAGGCTCGTAACGCACCTAGTAATTATATTTTGCAGACCACATATAGACGCTATCGGAATTTTTGCAATGGCCTTCTTAAGAAGCTTAAAATAGCGCACGAAAAGCTAGAATTGGAAAAAGCATAACATAATCCTAAAACGTTGTGGAATAAAATTAAAGAGATTACTAACACTAAAAAAATATCAACACCACCTCTAGAACTCCTAAAAATTCACCCGAACCCATACACTGCAGCCAGTGAGGTATGTAAGTTTTTCGCTACCATAGGCACAAACCTAGCGTCTAAAATTACCTCTACCACATAACCAGTTACTCCACCCAAAACGTCCCCTCATAACTCTTTTGTTCTCCTTGCTGTTGGTGACGCAGAGGTAGAGTCCACCATTATGAACTTAAGAAATGATAGTGCCACTGGTTGGGACGGTATATCCTCTACTCTTCTAAAACTATGTAGAAAAACCCTTGTTCCATTAATAACACATGTAATCAACATATCCATAGCAAATGGAATTTTCCCTGAACCTTTCAAAAAGGCCCTGGTCCATCCGATCTTTAAGAGTGGGAACAGAGACTGCGAACAACTATAGGCCGATTTCTGTTCTTTCAGCTATTTCTAAGGTTATGGAGAGGCTGATAAGTGGTCGTCTACTGAACTTCTTAGAGAAAAATAATATTATAGCGCCTAACCAGTATGGCTTTAAAAAAGGTGTCTCTACAGAAGATGCAACTACTGATCTTACAGAACTCGTCGCGAGGAAGTTAGACGACCATAAAAGTTGCCTTGCCAAATTCCTGGATTTAACAAAAGCCTTTGATACAGTCTCTGTTCCTACGCTTGTCTCGAAAATGGAAATCATAGGCATTCGTGGTAAAACGCTAGATCCGTTCAAAAGTTATCTCCAACACGGAATACTCAGTGTCAAGGTTGACACGTGCGTCAGTGGTGAAGAAGTTATCTCATATGGAGTGCCACAGGGCAGTGTGCTCGGTCCTACTTCGTTCCTTGTTTATATAAATGACCTGTGCACACTGCCACTGCTCAACTCTAAAATCTTCACATATGCTGACGTCACGGCAATCGTAATTCATGGGGATACGTGGGCTGATGTGAAATATCATTCTCAACAATCATTACAGGTGGTTATGAACTGGCTGCAGCATAATCTGCTTTCCCTAAACCTATCCAAAACCAATTCCATCCCTTTCTGTGTTAGTCACAGAACCAAAGCCCCACCGGAATTTACCATAACCGCACATTCATGTGATGATTCCTCTTCATGTTCTTGCACAACACTGTCTCGTGTCAGTCACACCAAATACCTGTGTGTAGCGATCGATGACGGGCTGAAGTGGTACACCCATGTCAATAATTTAGTTTCGAAAGTTAGGAAGCTAATCTACACCTTTAAGTAGCTAAGACAGTGTGCGGATTCAAAAACACTGAAGATGGTGTAGCTTGCGCTTTGCGAGTCCGTTATTGGTTACTGCATCCCGGTGTGGGGTGGCACTGGCAAAACTAAACTGCTGGGTTTGGAGCGAGCACACAGGGCTGTACTTAAGGTGATGCTTGGCAAACCGTTTAGGTTCCCCACAACCCAATTATATGCGGACTGTAAAGTACTTACTGTACGACAGCTCTTTGTGCTTCGAGGTACCCTTTGGAAACACAGCCGGATCCCCCCTCCGGATCCTAACAAGCGATCATTAATAATCACACACACCATGCCCATCAATACCCCACAAAACTTCCTTCGCTAGTCGACAACTATATGTTGTAAGTTCTATTATCTATAGCACGATCAGCAAAAAAGTTCAAATAAGTAAGTTAAATAGATATGAAGCTAAAACTAAATTAAAAAATTGGCTGTATGAATTGGACTATTCTAAAGCAGAAGAGCTACTCATCTTTCCTCGCTAGTCTCGCTACGCTTGCATTCAAACATGCTTAAACAAATTTATTTGTCTTGATAAATTAATTTTGATGGATTTGGATTTGCTAATCTAGTCTGATTTGCAAATCCAAATCCATCAAAATTGTATGTACTGTAGCCGTCAGTGTCTTTTGTGTGTTTTTTGTCATTAATGTTTAGGTTAATAACAACAATTAATTACCTGCTGAATATTGGTGATATCCATTCATTTTCGCGATAACCCAGGAATGGGATTTGTGCGATGGTGTGATGATCCAGGTTGAGCATACAAATGATCTGATCTGCGTTGATTGTTTCTGAAAAAATATATTAAATCAAATGTATTGATGGTGATGATTTATACCTTTATTATTCAGTAAGTATAAACTGAAGTAGAGCCTATCATTGTTGTTGCATATCACATTTTGATCAACATACGACAGAGCTACAATTTTACAAATCTACTAATTAATGTAAAACGTACGAGGTACTAAAAATAGAAAAACGTTAAAGTACATTTTGTTTACCTTTAGTATACTACCTAAACCAATAGAGTATACAAATAATATTAATGAAGATAAATCATTGAAATTACCTCCACCTGTTCAGCGTCAGGAACGGCATATTTGTTCAGCTTCTTCCCAGCGAAATCGGTAAATGCTGTTCTTTGAAAATGTAAGGTACACAACATTCTGTGTATCACAACTTCAGCCGAAAGTCTACAGAAGACTAAGCTCCACAGGGAACCAGAATTTAGTCCACAATTTTCACAACTGAAAATAAATGAAAACTTGTTAAGTATAGCAATCGGTCCCTTAAGTGCTCTTACCGCTGTGCATTTGTTAGCCCAGGTTTAGGGGTTTACAATTTGATGTGAGGGTCTGCACGAGGTGAGCCTGAGACGTAAATGTTTCAATTATGGGAAAACGTGGAAAAAAGAAAAATGGTAAATCGCAAAATATTTTGTTTTTTACAAAACTACAAACAAACAGTCGAACGTCGTCGGTCGTAAACATAGACTTCTAGCTCAATGGTCGTAAACAACAAACGGCGGCCATTTGTAAGTGTAACGGTCCAGTGTTACCATTCAATTGTAAAGCATGATGATAGACCTAAATTAATAGGACTGTCATCATACTTTACAATTACTGGCAACACCTCAGTATCCCCAATAGGTATTGTTCTGTGCCCCATACAAAGTCGACCGGGACTGATCCAAACGAATGTTATAATTTTGTACTAAATGTCATTATGCAACTCGAACTCGATCCCTTCCTTACTCATCAAACAGCCACATTCTCACTACTCAATTCGTGGTATCTTTATGAATTAAAGAAAAGAACATTATTATGCACGCGCGTTTCACTACTACAGCTACTGATAAAAAAAAAACTTAATTTAATAATAATAAAAAATAATAAAATCATTTATTTCAGGTAGGTTACACCCATTGCCATACACAATAAAATACATAAAACAAGATAAGTAAAATCAAATACAATTAAATTAAATTAACATCACATAAAATAAAATAAAATTAAATCAATTGTTAATCATTAAATCAATATATGGAAATAAAATAAAATCGCAAAATAAATAGAAACAAAAATAATCAACCAAATTAAACAAACAAAATCAATATAAATTAAACGAAGGGTACATAGGGTTCTTACAACACTGTACAACACCCTATGATTTCAGAATCTTTTATATAGGATTCATATCATGGGTGTAGATAAAGACTTGTATGCAACTATACATAATTAGGAATTAAAACACTTATGTGATACTATTATCACACTCGGCTTCGCCTCGTGTGATAAACCCACAGTCGAGTTTTAGTACCCCTTATTAGACAACAGTTGCATAAATAACTATTGTTATGTTGTAGCTGGAGACTGAGCCGGGCGCGCGGCCGACGGCGCTGGAGGTGTACGGCGGTGAGGTGCTGTGGGCCGACGCGCAGGACGGCAGCGTGCGCGCCTGCCACAAGGAGAACTGCGCGCCCGCCACTGCGCGCCTGCTGCGCAACAACACCGGTTAGTGGCGGTCAGGGCCGTAGACGTAGAGAATGGACTGAGCGTTCCTTATTCAGTTGTCTTGTCTCTTTCTAGAATTATAATTGATTCAAAAAAGTCAAAGTATATATTGTATACTAGCTGTGCCCGCGACTTCGTTCGCGTGGATGTCGGAAAAAAATAATGTGCTGTTTATAGAAGGGAAATCGGGAGAATCTTTCGACCAGGCCTTGTGATTTTTGCTGACAAAAAACTTGTGATATTTAGGAAAATGCTTCTCTATATACAATATTAGCGGTGGAACCACCAGGAGCGTACACAAACAGGTTGCTAGGGTTGATTACACGCGAAAGAGCTACATAAAGTTGGCCGTGGGAAAAGCAACCAATACTAAGATCCACCCCCGCAACGGACAATGTCTGGCCCTGAGCTTTGTTAATGGTCATGGCGTAACAAAGGCTGACGGGGAATTGCACACGTTTAAAACTATAGTCAGAATTTTAATTCGATTCCAGATTTGACATTAGCTACTGTCATTTTGTGAAATAATGATACCACATATAATAGTGTAGTGATGAACATAAAAATCGATAAACAATCAGTGTGTGTGCCATCAGTGTGCCAATTAAAGACTAAATTATTGATTTTTATTTAAATAAATACATTCATAATAATTATTTATTAATTCGTAATCGCTGCTCTATTTTATAAAAAGTTAATATTTTTGTTTTTATATTAAAAACAAAACTTATAATAAAAGAGCCTAGATAGTTTTCAGTATTGGCAACCCGTGCGCGCTCGTGCAGCTATCGCCATTTTGTTTATCGTGTCATTCGGCTTCATTCTCCCAGTCTGACTGCACGAATATCTTATTTCATTGCGAATCGATATTTTGTTGGGTTTTTGTTAAAGTGTTGTTACGTTGTGTTTGTTGTTACGTTTATAGTTTTTTGTGAACTTTGAGTGAATCTATTTGTTTTGGTTTTCCATCAAAATGGATCCTCAGCCAAGTACATCACAAAAAGACGTGGATGTTTTCTTGTCCCCAAGAAAAAAACGTCCACGAAAAGCTTTCACTGTTACTGAAAAAGTAATGATCCGCAACGCCTACAAATACTTGAAAAATTAAATTTCTGCGCAATTGGAGGCCTTTGAAGTTGTGGAAGAAAATGAACGTATGAGCAAAGTTGCTGACATATTGGGAATAACCTCACGCTCTGTTTGTAACGTTTTGAAGGAAGTAAATAAAGGTGCGCCGCCAACTCCTCCTAAAAAAACTGGACCAAAGCGAAGTTTCAAAGATAAAATTGATGAATTTACATTCTCTGCAATACGAAGAATTGTTCATCAGTTCTTTTACCAAAATGAACCTCCAACCATTGCAAAGGTTAGTCAATCAGTCAGACAGTATTATTTTATACCTACATCTTTTATATTTATGTAATGATTCCAAGCTATTATAAAACTTACTATTTTAGATTTTACAAGTGATGAACGATGATTCAGAAATGCCCAAGATTTCCAAAGACACCCTCAGAAAAATTTTGAAGCATCTTAATTTTAAATTTGTTGCACGGTCACGCAAGAGCACACTTATTGATCGAAATGATATAATAACATGGCGCCAGCGTTACTTGAGATCTATATGTCAGTTTCGACGAGAAGGGAGACATATATATTATCAAGATGAAACTTGGGTTAACGCAGGTAAGGCTAACATTTATACACAAAATGAATTTATATACATTTTACATTAAATTTAATAGTAATATTGAATTTTCATGTACTATATTTATTTTAAGGTCATACTGTAAAAAAAACTTGGGTGGACAAGAAAGTCACATCATCTCGACAAGCGTTTTTGGAGGGACTGACCACTGGATTAAAAAATCCATCTGGAAAAGGCAAACGTCTCATAATTAGCCATATAGGTAGTGAAGAAGGCTTCCTGGAAGAGGGGCTCATGATTTTTGAAGCAAAGAAAAATTGTGAAGATTACCATGATGAGATGAATGCAGTTTGTTTTGAGGAGTGGTTCGCTGGAGTCTTACCAAAATTAAGACCAAACTCAATTGTGGTGATGGATAATGCACCTTACCACTCCCGAAAATTGGAAACGGCACCAAAAATGAGCTGGAAAAAACCTGCCATTCAAGATTGGCTTTTAAATAAAAATATTCATTACGAACCAGATATGGTTAAAGCTACGCTTTTAGAACTGATTCCACATAACGAGTCTTTTAATAAGTACGCTGTAGACGAAATGGCAGCACAACATGGGATCACGGTTTTAAGACTGCCCCCTTACCATTGCGAGCTAAACCCTATCGAATTGATATGGGCGCAGGTAAAGGGGCATGTAGCTCAAAATAATAAAACTTTCAAATTGACAGACGTGAGAAATTTATTTCAGGAAGGCATTCAAAAAATTACGGCTACCGAATGGTCTAAATGCGTATCCCGTGTTGTCAAAGAAGAGGAAAAAATGAGTAGGCTAGATATGTTAATTGACAATATCACAGACACATTTGTAATAAATGTTACAGAAAGTGACAGCGATAGCGATAGCGATGACGGCGACAATATATAAAATAAATTATTACCATAATACATCTATCTGTTTTATTTGTCATGTTCCTTCATGATCACATTTTTTTATTTATTTCACACACAATTATAAAAGAAAAGTCTCAGATCGTTAATTAATCGTCAAAACTAAATTATCGGTTCAGAAATATTTAATTTCCTGATATACTTAGTTTACGAGAGTAAAATTACTAACGAGAAGAATCGATCCGGAAATATTCCATTTCCATATCGAATAATTTCGCAACGTCACTATTTAGTACTTGTCATAACGTTGCAACACTGAAATTGTCAAATCTGGAATCGAATTAAAATTCCGAGTATAAACGGGAAATTATTAGGAATGAGCGGAATTCTGGGAATAAAAACAACATCACCGGCGCCGCAACCTGTTAAGATTTCGGCTTCGATGACGTTGTGTTGAAGATTGGTGACTATGAGCCGAGTGCCGTTGCAAAGTTTGGGAGGACTTAAATTTCTGAGAAGAATAATTGGCACACCGACTTTAAAAAAAATGTTGTGTGCTGGAAGACCGGGCGTGTTAAAGGATTCTAAGAACTCTACTGGATAGTGTGTGGCATCTTCTTCTTCCGTAACCGTGTTTATCGAAGTATATTGCTTACTTTCCCCAGAAACATGTGCCAATATTTGTGTATTTTTTGCTGCCGCTTGGTCATTGCGGGGGGTCAAAATAGCTCGTTGGCACAGCCAAGCAGCAGCGTGGTTCCCGATATCTGTGGGATTCCCATTAACTGAAGAAATGAGTTCCAGCTGTGAAGCAACGGAACAACAAAGGTTCTCCACCAAAATTATTTTACCATCTTGTGTGGGATATGTGCCGTCACCAATTTTCAAAAGTAAATTTGAGAACTCTTGCGCGTTTGGATTACCTCCCAGATGTGCTCGCATATTTAAACTCAAATGAGTTGATATCACATTGCGCCATAAAATCGAACTCTTTAGGCAGGCGCTAATTTCATCGGCTCTCGTTCCTCTGGGTATTATCGGGAGTGTCTGCCTAAAATCACCACAGAAAAGTACCGTAATGCCTCCCATCGGCCGGTCATTTTGCCTAATGTCCCGCAAAGTTCGGTCTACTGCTTCCACAGCCTTCCGATTTGCCAACCCTAGCTTTGTCGCTATTGCGTGACACATTGCAAACCGGGCTTTCTGTTCTATCCAAGTCGATGGGGATTTTGAACATTGTATGTGCGGTTTTTCCTCCGGGCAACAATGTGGCTGCTATTCCTGAGGAGGCGACAGCAAGAGCAATCTTATTTTGGGTCCTTATTCGAGCCAAAATAACTTTGATTAGAAATGTTTTGCCTGTTCCACCGGGCGCGTCTAAAAACAGGATTTCCCCCAATGTATTATCTACACTGCCGCACACACGATCAAATATTTGACGCTGTTCCGTTGTCAAAATTGAGCAGCCGTTTTGCAGGGTTTCTGCTAATTCCACGGGATTGTAACTAATCTCCGTGGCGTACTCTCTGTTTATACGTTCCGCATCGACTGTCGGTGTGGGCAAGCCGTATTGAGTGAGCGGGTTTCCTCCTATACTTATGACTATGTCTTGAATAGCCAACAACGATCTATTATGACAATTTTCACGTACTCGGTCAGGAATTTCACCATCACTGTTTTGCCGTACATGTCTCAAAAAATCTTCAGCAAACTTATCTTGATATTTTTGCCACAACTGCCCAGCATCCGCTAAGCCACAAAAGGTCAGTAAGATGGCAAACAGATGACGCAAGCGATGTGGACTATCGCTGACGCATGCCTCGGCTAAAGCATCATCCCAATGTTGATCTCCATCTAATAAATGACGTGCGCGGCAAGCAGCCTGGTATGTGGGATATTCAATATCATCCACTTTACGGAGCTCATTAAAAGAAGTTGGTCCTCGCACTACGTGCAGAAGAAGGCGTAAATAATAACACTCTAAATTATTCGGGTGTACAGTGTACACTCGTCCTATCACGTGTTCCTTGAAAACTCCAGGCTCGCCTTCCAGAGCAGTTCCACGTCTTCTACGGTTAAAAACACCTTGCTGCTTGTTGTATGTGTAATACGATGGAACCTCGTTTTATAGAAGGGATTTCGCGTAATTATCAGTTTGGCAGAGGCGAAAGAATGCCATCAAAGTGGTTTGTCTCGGATTGTCTAACCTTTCTGTGACATTTTCAGACTGAAAATACACTCGTTGCCCGCCCTCAAGGTGTACATCGAGATGAATGACCGGTGGATGTCTCTCATGTATTGGAAAACTTAAAATACGCCAAACTGCCTCTGAGGAGCTAATGTATCGGCCAGATTGATATCTCGTGACTTCATCGTATTCATTGCGATTTCTCAGCGCGATCATAGCTTGGTCACTTTATTAATATATTTGCAAAAATATATTTAATGGACTCTACGCTATTGCATATTTCAACATTTATGTGAGCTTGAAAATAATTATGAATGTAACTCTCCAGTTATGGTAAAACATTGGGCAAAGGTCATTCTTCTGCGGAAAGTCTTAACACCGCGATTCAGAAAATGACGTTAAATGAACAACGCCATCTATCGATCACAAAGTGATACATTTAAATTATTACCCATGGGAAAACGTTCGATCAAACACTGTAAGCTATAGCCTTCCAAAAGTATAAAATTAAAGAATTTAAAAAATAAATGAACATGTATCGTTTTATGTGAAATAACTAAGCTAAAGATAGGTAGCGCCACCACCACTGAACTAATAAACAACGCATTTGGAAAACTTTAATTAGCCAAACTTTTGATTAGATCATTGGGAGTTAATATTCTATTCACAATGTTACGCGTGAAGTATGCGAAATTAACCTCACCAAAATAACAAAAGATCTAACAAACTTTACGTTAGTATAATTTCGGATCAATAGATGTCGTTACGTGTTACTACATTGCATAATTAAAAATTCTTGTTGAACACTAAATTGATTAATATATTTTATAGAGTGGAGCGATTGTGATGGAACAAAAACTAAATGATACTCCGAGTTATACACAATATTTGAGTATAAAAGTTAACCCTAATGGTTTCGTACTTTTTCGTGATACTGTAACAAACCCGTCTCACAGACAAACAGACAAAAATTCTAAAAATGGTAAAAATGGCATCTTTGACACCCCAATTATTTCTTTGGAATATTTTCAATGTACAGAAATGCCTCGCTTAACTTATCACATATATTCGGTAGTACCATTTGGCGTCAATAGATGTCGTTACGTGTATGAACTAAGCAAAGAAAAGTTCTTCTTGAACACTTTAAATTCATTTATCTAGTGATTTATTGAACCGATTTCGATGAAACAAAAACTAAATGTAACTCTGAGTTACACACAATATTTGAGTATAAAATTTAACCATGTTGGTTTTGTACTTTTTACGTGATACTATAACAAACATCTGTCACAGACAAACAGACAAACAGACAAAAATGACAAAAATGATAGAAATGGCATCTGTTGGTTATACTTTAACACACCAGCTATTTTTATTTTAAATATTTGCATTGTACAGAAACGCCTCGTCTACAGATTTATTATATGTATAGATACTTTCATGCTTGTAAAATATTAGTATAATCTATGAAAAATCAATATATTTATTAATAATCAATCAAATAAAGTCAAAAGCATTTATTTCAAGTAAACATATAGAAGGCACTTTTGAACGTCAACATTTACATAAAATGCAATTGATTCTAGTCGCCCCTTCCAAAAGGTAGTCTCGCATGGAGAGGAATGGGCAAGAAACTTATAATGTGTTATAATATTTTGTATACATTAATTATAAATTATATTTTATGTGAAGACGATGTACGTATAATAAAACTACCATACCACAATAGGTAAAAATAATTTAAAATGTAGCAATGACAAATAAGTTAATTGTGTGATAGATATGTGGTGCTCACCATATTTACAAACATTGTAAAAGTATACGATTTTCCAATTTTTTGAAAACAAGTAGAAAGCCAAGTACTCACAGAATGTAAATCATAATCAGAAATCAGAAATATTTTATTTGTGATACATAGGTAGGTAGAGGTACAGTGGTTGGACATGTTTTAGGTTAATGTGCGCTATGATCAGCCTATTATAGGCATCAGTGGCGAAGGGTGAAATATTGAGAGAGGTAAGCCAGAAAACTTAACCTTGAAAAGCATGTGTCCTCACAAAGCAAATAATCTGTCAAGCAGCAATCTAAAGATATTAGACCCGCCATCCTACTGACCTGCTACTTTGTAAATCTACTTACTCTAAATTAGTAATTTCAAGTTATTACACTATCTACTTACCGCAAATACCTAATTTCAACGTACGTCTATGTAACTGCTTTCACTACACACAACAACAACACAAATAAACACAGTTCAACTAAAAAAATACACAAATCACTATTTTATACCAAGCAATAAATTCTAAAATAGCTAACTATTATATTCAAATATAAATTCAATCAACAACGCATGCAAGCTATGGTCGTTTTAATGTAATGTAATTACGTCAAATTGTCTGTCAACATAAAATGTCATCAAACATTCGTCCGATTCGATACGAAATTCAACGACGGATAACGACCCATACCGCTCGCGCGCACATATTTCCTATATACATCTCGCTCGATTATCCGAGTAAGACGCTCAGAGTCGGCTTACTTTAGTTCTAATATGGCGGGCTGGGTAGTGACCTTCAAGTGACGTCATGACGTTCTTTTGCTAAGAGATTTTATCGGCGAATAAGCCGATCGCTCCTGCGGTTTACTTTATAGCAATATGTTGTAAAAGAGCAAATTTTGTTGATTTAATGTCCATCAGTGTAGGCGTTTTGTAATTTTTCTCTACTTTTAAAAGTACTGATTGTGCCATTGAGAGAGTGGTTGTGTTCCAAACTTCTGAAGGGAAGCCGGTGGGAATGGGCTTCTAAGGAGGCTGCGGCGCTGATAGGCATACAAAAAGAATTAATTACAATTTTCACATGCAAATAAAGAGTTTACTCGTACTAAACTACAAATCAACTACATAAATGACTGTATTATTTGATTAATAAAGGAACAAAAGTCAAAATAATTTGTTAGGTAAATGTCAAAATATTTTTTTAGGTAAACATCAAAACGATTAGATATGTAAATATCAAAATAATTAGTTAGGTAAATGTCAAAATAATTACCTACATCAACCATTTTTCAGATTAGCTGAAGTACATACATCTTATATGGGGTACCGTGTTAAATGTTACAACAAAATACTTACCTTGTTATATATTGCAATTAAATGAAAGAAAATTTAAAACTCAAATAAAAATTTGACTTAGTAAACAAGCATAATACAAATTAGAGGATTATATCCAAGATAAAAATGCTTAGAAACATGCTGGTCTAGCTCCATAGGACAATCTAGAGTCTAGACCAAATCAAACTTGTTGCTACTCTTTAATTGCATAATTTATTATTTTTATGTGCACCAGTGCCCTTTTAATTGCGTATCATGGGCTAGTAGCATCTGTTCTCAGGTATGGCGTAATGTTTTGGGGGAATTCCACCGACAAAGATCTCGTTTTTAAGGCACAGAAACGATGCATTCGGGCTATGTTTGGTTTAAAATCAACGGAGAGTTGTGTGCCTTTTTTTAAAAAGCATAGTATCCTTCCATTACCGTCACTATACATATTTGAAGTAGCGGCTTTCGTTAAACAAAATCCTCATTTATTTACTTTAGCATCTACATCTTTCAATCGGACCCAAAGGGACGAAAGTCGTCTGTGCGTTCCAAAAACGAATACTGCCTTGATGTATAAAAGTGTCTTTCACATGGCAATAGTTCTGTTTAATAAATTGCCAAAAGAGCTAAAAAATCTACATATTAACTCATTTAAACTGAAACCGAGAAGTTTGCTATGTCAAAAATGTTATTATAGTGTATCGGATTTTTGTCAGATAAATTTTGACATGTTAATGTAATTTTTGTAATGTAATGTAATTTGTTTCTTTGACTATATTGTAATCATAAATCATAATTAATTATTTAAATCTGAATTATTTTTAACATTTACCTAACTAATTATTTTGACATTTACCTAACTAGGTACTTATTTTATCGTTATTTCTAGTATTAAAATGATGTCTATTACTTATTTTATTAAAAGATGTAGATTTTTTCTTATATACATAATATTTTCATAAATTAATTGGCAAGGTACCGTAATAATATTAATCTTTTTAATTAGTTTCCTGAGAGATTCGCGAAATAAAGCTATCAAGACTTAGTTCGTCTTCAAAGAGAAAAAAAAATATGTTATATTCTTCTTGTTTGTCCTGGTAATTTTCCCAAATTATTTGGGGTCAGCCCTCCTAGTACTTCTGGGCCACACCGTATGGTTGTGGGTTGTCTCTTTTGTTGTGTTGTTCGTATCATGCAATTTTTTATTGTTCGTAGCCAAGTTATCTGTAGTCGTCGACGGCCTCTTTTCCCGTCTTCTACATGCATGGCTCTTTTGGTCATATGGTCATCAACTCGCCTCATCACATGTCCATAAGCGGTTTTCACTATGTTTTTCGTGTATCTTCTCGACTTTAAAAGTACCACGGATATATTCATTTCTTATTTATCCATTTTCGAAACTCCACCAGACCAGAGTTGCCTCTTCATCTCTGTGGTGTGAATTTCCTGTTCATACGTCTTCCTCATCGGCCAGCACTCAAATCCATCTAGTAGGGCTGGTCTTACTGCCTTTTTATATACGTTGCCCTTGATTTTTACGGGAGTCGCCAGGGATGCCAGATAACGATCTTCATTTCAGCCAGGCTGCCTGGATTCTAATGTGTGTCTCTCTCAACACAGGCTTTCTGTGCTACAATGGATCCGAGATACTTGAACTCTTCAACTCTGTTGAGAGGCCTGTTTTCAATGGTTGGACATGGTATGACACCCCCATTAGCCCCCGAAAAGTAGCAATTCATATATTCGGTCTTCTGCTAATTCTCAAGGCTCTCCTTTCCAAAGACTCCTGCCATGACGTCAGGTCTCATTGCAGTTCTGGCAATGGTTCGGCTATAAAAATTACATCGTCGGCATGGCAGCCTTTAATTAAGGCTACACTATAAAATGTCAAAATAATATGGGTATTTTAACATGTATTTTTGGTGTATGCTTTGTTGGTTGTCCCTAAATAAATAAATGTAGTAGTGACCACAGTGCTGGTTTTTGTATGTTCGAACTAATATAGTCCATTACCAGGTTGAAAAGTAGAGGGTTCAGGGTCGAGCCCTGATGTACACCTACTCTGACCTCAAATGCTTTAGTTGTTCCTGCTGGGCAGCTCTTTTAGATAAATTGTGGTATAGATATTTAATGAGCTCGCTATAAACGTCCTTTTTATTTTCCTCCAAAGCGGAAAATTAACATTAACTGAATAATTTTTTCAATGCAGTTAACTCTCAAGTTAAGTCAAGTTAAGCTCAAGTCAAGTTCGTTTCGCGCGAGACGTCGAGTCGACCGCACGCAGCATAAACAGCTTTCTATTTCGTTTTTATTTTTTATTTTACATCTACCCACTGATCATACTTATTCAAATGTTTACTGATAATGGTTGATGTGCCGGATATTAGTAATTGTGAGCTGAGTGGGAGTGATCTTATGGAAGAAGAAATAATGAATGAGAGTGAGCAACCAGTTATTGTAAATACAATAGAAAAGAGCACCAGAGGGGCAATTCCCGTGTTTTTAAGACCGTTCGCATTCTAATCTCAGTCTCAATCTGTCAAAATTACAATCAATTTACATACATTTTTGACAGGTTTTTGACATTGATTGTCGCTGAGATGAGATTGCAACTTGAATTTGAACGTTTTTTAAGTACGAGAATTGGCCTACAGTTTGTCGATTGAAAACCGGAAAGTTCCGGAAAAGAAAAAAAGACAAGATAGTGAGGAAATCATGGAAGAAGAAGATGGATTTATAACGGTTAGAAGTAAAAAAGTAGCAAGACGCCTACCCAAAAAATCTGATAGTGAGGGCGGTGAAAAAAACTTACAATCTATGAGTTTCACTGTCAGCATTACGGGGAAAGAAACAATATTACCTAAACAATTTGGTTTGGCAAAGCTATTGAGAGCAGAAAAGATACTAAATATAAGAAAAATTCAGTATAAAAATGCGTACAAAGCTCTATTGGATTTTGAAGACAGAGGATGCTGAGAACCTAGTTAAGTGTCAAAAGTTACATAGTTTAGGCTATAGATGTCAATTTGTAGATGAAATAAATCTAGCCTATGGAGTGGTGAAACAAATAGATTTGGAAATAGATGTAGAACAAATTATGCAGAGTTTAGAATGCGAGTACGAGATTGTCACGATACGAAGATTAAAGCGACTCAACATTTCAAGGGAATGGGTAGACAGTGAAACTGTACGTATTTGTTTTGAAACAGACATGTTTCAAAATAAAATATGGCGATGAACATAGAATAATGACAAACACTAAAAGTGTAATTTTTTTTGTTGCACTAAGTGTACATGCGCAAACTTACTCCCAATACGCCAAAACCTTGCCAAGTTACGTGCCGGCAACTATACACATTGGGTTAAATAATTCAGGCATCGAGTTAATATGCATAAAACTAAATAATTCTAGATGCATCCAGTATATAGTTCTTATATATTGTCCTAGTTCGGTACACACAACTGTGAATCGTACTGGTTCAGCACTCAAAAGCAGGGATTTTCAAATATAAAAAACACTTTATTTTGCAGATCAGCTTTATTACTTATTACTCAGTTATAAATTATAAATAACAGTACACAGTTTCTTAGAAATGCAAGTGACTAGCACCGATGTCGAAACCCGAATGCCTCGGCATGGCGGGCATGTCACTCAAATGCCCGCCGAGCATTTTTTTAATCCCCGCCATTTTTACTTACTTATGATTGGTCGATAACTGTCAAAGTCTCGGCCAATCACATGAACTTAATACAACTACTTTTGATCAACTAAATTCCTACAAATTATTGTCATTAGTCAACAAACATTAATGATTACAGGCATAATTTAAATATTTATAACAGCTCGGCCATCCGACTTCCAACGAGTCCCTCGTTGTTATGTATTCAAAAAAAAAAGAAAACATTACTCTATAATACATAATAATACAGGGTGTAAGGGGAACGCTTCCGAAGCCAGAACGTAGATTATATACTACCTAAATGCAAACGGATACCAATAACCTTTCACTTTAAATTGGTTATTTTCAAGACTTCATATTTCGTAAACACGCAATGGAAACCGTCCAAAACGTGAGGTCACTGACACGCAACGCAACATACGCGCCACCTTGCGTCCGCGTGTTTCGGGCGCCGAGCGCTCCGTACGGCCGAGTCACGGGATTTATACGGAATTTACAAACATCACTTTCAAAATGCCTACCTTTACAACACTTCACAAAAATTATGAATTTTAATCGCATTATTCGTAGCCCACTGTTAAACATTAAAGCTGACAGAGGCATTTTACGTACCTGTCTAAATCCTTTGCGACCTTATGAGGTTTGGCTCGAACTGCGCTCCATCCCTTTCAATACAAAGTCGGGCCCGTCGTTGTGTCGACCCGTGAACACGAGGCAATAGTGTAGGATCCTCAACACATTCTGCACGAAGTCTATCGAAAACACTCACTATTCTGCCCCGCATTTCATCAGCACTGTCACATTCCCGATTAAAAACTCTTTCTTTCACATAACCCCACAAAAAGAAGTCCAAAGGTGTTAGGTCAGGTGAACGAGCCGGCCAGGCGTGCGGCCCCATTCTTCCGATCCAGCGGTCATCAAATAGCTCAGTGAGACGCTCGCGGACAGGGCGCGTAACATGCGGTGGAGCACCATCGTGCTGGAACCATGCTCGACGAAATTCAGCCAACGATACATCATCTAGCATATCATCTAAATGTTCGTTTAAAAAAATAAGATATTCTGATCCATTGAGGCGCTGCGGTAGAAACACTGGTCCTAGAATTCGTCCATTAAAAACACCAGCCCATACGTTGACGGACCATCGGGTCTGATGGCCGGTTTCTTGAGTGGCGGACGGGTTCACGTCTGACCATACATGAGCATTCCTCCTGTTCCACATCCCGTTCCTCGTGAAAGTGGACTCGTCCGTCCAGATAATGTGCTCAATAAAGCCAGGCGCACGTTGTTGTTGATCTAGCAGCCAACGACAATACGCACGACGACGAACGTGATCGTTAGGTAGCAAAGCTTGTACTTTGTGTATTTTGTAGGGCCGCATTCTGTTCCGGCGCAAGACTTTGTGAACTGTCCAGTGAGAGACTGTCGGTTCGCCCCGGCGCCGCAATAATTTCGCTGCACTTCGTGTGCCCAGGCGAGGATTTTGGCGAATCAAATTTAAAATACGCTCCTCTGTCTGAACATTCACTTGTTGTCCACCACCTGCGGCTATCGGAGCAATCGGTCGATTTTCTAAAACTCGCTGAAAAGCTGCCGTTATCATGCGAGAATCAGACGGATGCCGGACGTTCGGAAATCTGTCTCGGTAAATTCTCAACGCAAGAGAAGCATTGCCACGGGCTTCTCCTAAACACATTAACATGTTGCCGTATTCACGAGCACTGTACACGTATGCATCAGGCATTGTTAAACACAACAAAACTGTACTATAACTAAAAAACAATAAAACAACACTAAAAACGTAACAATAATAACTAAATACAAATTTAAAACTAACAAAACAGTATTAAATACGGTTCAATACCTATCGACCGATTAAACGTAACGCGCGTTCGCTCACGAACTGAGTCTGAAAGGAACTAACTAGATTACTAAGAAGTACTAAGAACATCAAACATGCCGCCTGGCCACGTGCGGCGGCGCCGGCCGACAAACGTACCGCCGCGCGCCACGCGTGTGTGCGTGGACGGGGAATCACATAGGTAGCGGTGTCTTTTCATGTGCAAAGATCAACAAATTACAGAAAATGTTAGAAGAATAATGATAACCAGAAACCAATTAATTTTAATTGATATGAAATTGTACTTTAAATGCTTTATAATTACAAGCTGTTTTCATTTTCTAACTTTTAAATTAGTTTTAACGAGTTTTTTAGATTAAATTAATTAAATTATCCACTTTCAATTGATTGGTATTACATACCTACTTAATGAAGGATACAGTTATAGCAATAAACGAGTGCGCGTCGTGTGACCCGTAATTACATTGACATAAAGTTCAAATTTAATTGATTCACGCGCGCTATTTGCTTGAAACGGTGCACGTGATGAAATTTTTTTTGTCATTCACAGGTAAAGTCGGCGATTTTTTACTTTATTTCATTCACTATCGATTAACGACTTACATACAAAACTGTTATTAAATGCACGACACGGCCCATTAATTTAAAACATTTGGAGCCTCTGTAATGTTTATTTTTCTTTATTTTGGCGGCGCTTTACAAAGGATGTCTAGGTCGCCGCCCACGCCGCGCAATAGTCGTCGAAGCTTCTCTCTATCAAGTGAAGTGACCCGGGTTCAAATCTCGGCCAAATACCAATGACTTTTGTAATCATTTACCTTGATTATCAGAATTCGACCGAATGTCACAATTATCTCTGTACCTCGCTGGAATGGTCCATCTCGCTTCCCCCTTCACCTCCCCGTGTTAGCCTCGTCGCGTGACTCGTCGGCCGTCGCCTCAGTACGGTGAGCCTCTTCGTTACTTATACGCGTCTCGTTATTTTGCTAATTTTTGTATTATTATTGTTTTGATTTTGGATAGTTATTGTTAAGTTTGCCGATATGAAGTCGTCGACCCCAGATCTAGAGATAATCTGACCATGATGTAGGTAGGTAAACATTTCAATTTTCTTACTGTGCAAAATTTTATTGAACGAATTAACGAAAGTGCTCTTTCCCAATCACAGTAGGTATCTTATTATCTCTATTCGACATGGATCTCAAGGTTAAGCATAAACATCTGGATTTTTCTGATTTGTGAACATAATTTGCGAACATTCGGATCAAAATTGTAACCCGGTTCAAGGGGAAAATCATTACGAACCTTGCATGAATGGAATCCGAAAGTAGATATCCCAGAAGGTAATAGTGAACTGAAAAGATATTTGCTTCAACTTTGACGCACATCAATCGCGTGAACAAAGGGGTCGTTGGCCGCGCTGCTGTCGGCAAGCGCTCGCGCACTTTGAACTCGGGGCTATGCGCAATTGTCAGCTGATATTTATTTACGAATACATTGCTTGATAGAGTTGTAAAGAAAAAAAAATTGTTTAATGGCAAATAATGGTTTCATTTAACTGTTCTCACCGCATAGTGTACGAAAAAGCTAAAAAAAAATAGTAAAATTGTAAAAAAAAAAAAACTGTTTTTTTTATGGTATCGTATCGAGAATCACTAGCCCTATCACCTGTCTTCGTTTTCGGAAGCGTTTCCCTACCACCCTGTATATTAGTTATACCTAAATGTAATTTATTTATTGATACTTTAATTAAGCACACAAATTTACAAAGGCGGAATTAATGCCATGGGCCTAAATAAATAACCAAACACAAAACAAAACAATTAATATAAATTAAACATAAACATCAATTAACCATAAATTATCTCATCAGTCCTTAATTAATCATTTTGACTATAAGTCATCATAGTAGCACATTTTAGTATCTAAATAACTCTCAAATTCAATTATTTTACAATAGATTTACTTACATAACCTCAACAAAATGTACATAACCTTGGAGGATATCGGTTACCTGATATCCTACAACTCAAAGTATTTTGTCATTATAAATCATTATAGATAGTAGTACATTACATTAAAGCTCAGAAACATTCGCTCTACAATATTATAGATTTACTCCTAAATTTATTAATTTAAATCCATGACTTTGATTAACAAAATGCTTAGTCTTTAAGGGTGTCGGTTACCTGACACTTCAAACTTTATCTATCTATCGACACTAGAATATGTATTGGTCCATGACCTTGACCAGTAGATAAACTGATACACTAATTGCTAAAATGAGAGGCATCCGTTACCTGATACCCCTCACCAACTCATTAGTACGTGACCCTAACCAATGAATCGGCATTTACTAGTCCATGACGTTGACCAGCAAATATTTCAGCCATTAATACATGGAATAATTTAGATGATACATGACATTAATCATCGAAACTTAAAACTACATTAGCATTACTTTTTACCATGACATATTAGAAATATACAATGTAATAATTTGACGGTGAAACACTTAGTCAAATGTTTCTTTATTCAATTACTTGCTTAATTAATTATATGTATAATATTCATCTTCATTAATGCGAATGAATTTACTATATATCTATTTATAACTCTTCACATTCAGATTCACAATCATTACGCTCGGATTCACAATCGGTTGATACGGGTTCGTTAAAGCAGATCCATGGAAATATTTTATCAATAGCTACCACAGCCTCGTACCTCTTACTAGTCTTTGTGAGGGGTGTGTCCTCAACCACGAACCTATCGTTGGGGAGCACCTTCTTAATTCTGTAAGGGCCTTTACATTTAGGTTCGAGTTTCTTAGACTGCCCCTCTATTCCTGTCACGGCTCTTACTACTCTAACCAAATCACCTTCTTTAAAACGCATTCCCATTTTCCTGTACCTATCATACCGTTTCTTGTCCTTGTCCTGCTGTGTCCTAATAAGCTCACCAGCCGTAGCCCTAACATCGTCTAGACTCTCCCGGACCTCAGACGTAACTTCGTTGATTACGTCATTCAACAGACCTTCAGATGGGTTAGTTAGGTTTCGACCAAATAGAAGCTCCGCTGGAGTCTTTTTGGTGGTGGCGTGTACAGTCGTATTGATACCCAACTGTATGTCTGGTAAATGTTCATCCCCTAAACCATTAGGTTTGTCGTGGTTCATTCCCCCGAGCGCTGCCAAAATGGTGCGGTTGTACCGTTCCACTTGGCCATTCGCTCGGGGTGTGGCGACAGCATTGAGCACGTGCTTTATACCACATGATTGAACAAATGTTTGAAACTGCCTACTAGTGAAGCTTGTCCCTTGGTCTGTAATCAAACGGGTTGGCACTCCGAAGTAACTAAAATGCTCTCTGAATACCCTAATGCTTGTAGCTGATTTGGTATTTCGCACAGCGGTGATGTCAACAAATTTAGTAAACGCGTCTATGATAACAAGGATGAATGTATTGCCACGTTTGGTGCGGATAAAAGGACCGAGATGATCCGCATGTATGGTATGAAATGGTATGATAGCTTTAGGGATGGGATGTAGCTCACCGGGCTTGGCACCACTTGGCAGTTTGTGATGTGCGCACTGAAGGCAAGCCGAGACGTATTTTTTTACAAACCGTCTCATCTTTGGAAACCAATAAGTAGCTTGTAAGCGTGCCAAAGTTTTGTCAAGCCCGAAGTGTCCCACATCATCATGATTGGCTTTCAGTAATTGCCATCTGGTGCCACTTGGAACAACCCAACGGATAGTATTTTCGTCAATTATACGATATACCCGCCCATTTACAAGCTTGTAATTTTTGAATATGTCAACGGCATCTCTACATTTTGAATCGCCTAAAATATTTGCGATATTTTTAATGTCCTCGTCTATCTGTTGCACCGTTGCAAGCCAATCGTCAGTACCTACTGTAAGTACATCTAACACATGATCAACGTCTGGACTACCTTCTATAGCACCCCTGCTAAGGGCATCTACGTGTGACATTTTGTCACCAGGGCGGTATTCTATTGAGCAGTCGTATTCTAAGAACTGCAGCCACCAGCGAGCAATTCGTGGGACTAAGTCACGTTTACTTAAAGTGGTACGCAAAGCGTTGCAGTCTGTAACTATGGTGAATCTAATACCTAGTAAGTAATGCCTGAACCTATTCAATGAGGTAATGATAGCGAGGGTCTCTAACTCGAAGGAGTGTAGTTTTTGCTCATCCGGACTAGTTTGTCTGCTATAATAAGCGATAGGTTTGAACACCCCAGGCTGGTCCTGTTGCAATAATATGCCGGCTACCCCATACTTGCTGGCGTCGGTGTGGAGTTGGGTTAGTGCACCGGGATCATAAAGTCCCAGAACCGGTCTTTGTACTAAAATCTGTTTTAATTTCTCAAACGATTCCAGCTCTTCACTACCCCAACCCCAAGAAGAGTCCTTCTTCAATAGACTAGTCAGAGGACGTGCTATTAAAGCGAATCCCGCGACAAACCTCCTGAAGAAGCTAGCAAGCCCTAAAAACCTCCTAACTTCGTGAACATTCGTTGGCGTAGGGAATTTAGATATGGCGTCTGTTTTGATTGACCCTGGTCTAACACCCTCTGAACTGACTTCGTACCCCAGGTAGTCTATTTTGTCATAAAAGAAATAACATTTACTCATTTTGAGTGTTAGATCGCTTTTTGCCAGCAACCGCAGCACCTCCTCCAAACGTACCATCCCCTCATCGAATGACTTGGCAGGAATTAGGATATCATCCATGTAGACCAATGCATACGATGAAGCAGGGGTGAATTGTGGATGATCTTATTCATTGTACGCTGGAAGACTGATGGTGCGTTTACCAATCCAAAAGGCATCCTGTTGTACTCGTATTAACCCTGAGGGGTCACAAACGCAGTCTTCTCTCGAGAACCTTCAGCTATTGGTATTTGATAATACCCAGACGCTAAATCGAGGGTAACAAAGAGTGAACTACCTGATAATAAGTCTAATTGATCCTCGATACGAGGGAGGGGGTAGTGCTCTTTCTTTGTTTTACTATTTAGAGCACGGTAGTCCACACATAACCTCTTCTCCCCAGACTTTTTGTTAACTAGCACTATAGGGCTCGCGTATGGACTGTTAAACTCCCTTATAATGCCGCTTTCTAACATTTCCCTGATCATATCTTGAACTAGTTGGCGTTCAGTAAAAGACAACCGATATGGGCGGTAAACTACAGGATCGGGGTCATCTAGTTGAATCACCATTTCAATTTCCGTTGTAAACCCAAGATCTTTCAAACCACTGGAAAAACAACATTTATATTTATCCAACAAGAACTTTACCGACTCTTTTTGATCCTTTGTTAAATTTTCTCCGCAGCTGATTGGGGATTCATCTAAGGGTGACTGTTCACTAAAATCTAATTTTTGAACTTGTAGGCTCTCAGTTAAAGTGTGGCTCCTAGTGATAAGACTACCCTTCCCTATAACAAAATGGTTGTCACTGATATTCTGAACGAGAATCCTACCCGCACCTTGTGTTAATTGATACTCGCCGGGCAGCAAGTAATGTTCATGACCTTCAATATTGCGCACGGTTCCATTCACGTAAATTTTTCCCGAGAAAGAATTACGCGAGCTAACTGGGATCGCCTTTAATTCGCCACGTCCTATGCGCGTCTCCTCCATGCATATAAGCGGACAAATCAAAACAGGCTCCTCAGTAACCTGCTGGAAAATGACATCTGATTCTGTCTTTACTATTTTGACCGAGGGTCTTTCGGTGAAAGTGTGGCCTAATAGTACATGGCAATTTATTAAGTAATCACCTACTACCAATATCTCCACTTGTCTTTCTACTACACCCTGTACTTCGATCGTGACGTTAGCCTTGCCAAGGGGGTTATATGGAACATTACCTATTCCTCTTAATAGTGGTACTTCGCCTACCTTCCAATCGAGTCCTAAACGCTGAGCTTCGCTGAGACGGACCAAAGTACCCTCGCTTCCCAAATCAACGAGACATTCTGAAACCAAGCCATTTATTTTAATAGGCATTTTACACTTGGCGCTTGAATTGCCTGTGTTTTCTACTTTCAATATTGCTTTTGGTTTATCATTGGTACTTTGCTTTGTCCCAGGGCACTCAGTGTCCTTATGTCCTAATAATTTACATTTAGAGCATTGAATCTTCGGTTTTGTACATCGAAAGAATGGGTGACCGGTTTCTTTGCAATTGTAGCAGACCATGCTGGATCCGGTGGACTTTTGGGAACTGTGACCTACTTTATTACCCGTAAATGTGCTATTTTGTGATCGCCTATCTCTATCCTTAACCTTCTGTTGCTCGTTTGTGGACCTATCTTGACCTACTTTTACCGTCTTCAAAAATTTAAGTAGTAATTCCGGTTCCGTAAATTCTGCTCCCTGTGCTCCCAACCTAACACCACGATCTTCTATACCTGCTATAACACAGTCAACTGCACGTTTTCCTGATATTTCGCAACGATTTAGGTTTAAAGAAACTTTATTCTCAATAAAAACAATTACATGTCACTTACTTGAGAACAATAACTAACACATAAAAAAAAAAACAAATTTAGGCTCGACAACATCCTCGATTTCGAAGATTCATTTTAGCATAGTAATATATTTCCAATGACTCCCCATAGCGTACCTTTTTATTAAGCATTTCCGTTAGTAAATCTGCATAATTATCCCTAGTTGGAAAAGATTCCTTCAGCTTTAACTTCCACTCTGGCCAAGAAAATAATAGCGAGGGTAGACCCTGATACCAGGTTTTAGCTACCCCTGTTAATTTCGGTAGGGCATAATGGGCTACTTGTTTATCGTTCCAACTATAGATCTGTGCACATTCGTCAACTTTATGAAGCCACGTATCAACCGTTTGTTCCTTACATAGAGGGTCAAAATCAGGAATTACATTATTTAAAACAGGAAACCTATCGCGATCTTTCGTATTTTTCATACCTTTAAGCGCGTTAATAAAGCTCTTGATAAACAGATTATTATTTGACTCACACTCACGATGCGTTTCTTCATGGGACGCGTGTACGAAGGCGAGAAGCTCTGCTCCTAGGTGAATACCTAGATACCGCGTGGCGCGTCTCGTGCCGCCCTGGCGTGCGCGACCGTGTCCTGGAGCGCCCAGCACGACGACTTGGCCGGGAAGGAGACCGACTAATCGTCAGTCGCGATCGTCTTCGTTTCGCCCGCCTGGACCGCGACAGACGGTTTCGAGTGCCACTATTTTCTTCAGGTGAACGCGTATGCCCTCGGCTCCGGCTTCGGCTTCGAGTTGCATCACGACATCTTAGTGGCGGCGTCAGCGTCTCACGAGGGGTCTGTCTAGGTCCATCACATTCTCTTCGAGAACTAGACCTACGTTCATCCATGTTCTCGCAGCGTTTGCTACGTACGCCCAATACTTAAAAGCGTATCTCCGATCCTTTTGTGGGCACTAGGTTACTAATCCCACTTCTGAGATGTGAATCGTACTGGTTCAGCACTCAAAAGCAGGGATTTTCAAATATAAAAAACACTTTATTTTGCAGATCAGCTTTATTACTTATTACTCAGTTATAAATTTTAAATAACAGTACACAGTTTCTTAGAAATGCAAGTGACTAGCACCGATGTCGAAACCCGAATGCCTCGGCATGGCGGGCATGTCGCTCAAATGCCCGCCGAGCATTTTTTTAATCCCCGCCATTTTTACTTACTTATGATTGGTCGATAACTGTCAAAGTCTCGGCCAATCACATGAACTTAATACAACTACTTTTGATCAAATAAATTCCTACAAATGATTGTCATTAGTCAACAAACATAAATGATTACAGGCATAATTTAAATATTTATAACACAACCCAATCAGATTGGGATGCTATCTTTTCTATGTTTCCTAAAAATTGTTTGATTGCGGGGGACTTTAATGCCCATCATACAAACTGGTCATACAAGAACGATACTCGAGGTAAACAAATTTTTTAATCTGCGTTGGAATTTGGTTTTACTTCCCTCAATAATGGACAATCCACTAGAATTAAATTAGTGAATGGGGTTTTGCAAAGCTAATCTCCTGATGTCACATTTGTATCGATGGATATCGCTTTTTTCTTTGATTGGTATGTTATGAATGAAAATCTTGGAAGTGACCACTTGTTTGTCAAAATTAAAGTCAAGTACAATGAGGAGGTAATTATAAATAATAAACGGAACTATAAATTAGCAGACTGGAAAGGTTACAAAGAATCTCTGCTTGATGTTTTTTCTTTACCTATTAACAACAACGACGTCCAAGTTTTATACGATCACTTCATTCGTCAAATAAATAATGTGGCAAATACTAATATACCTTTGATTAAAGTCTGTAATAACCCAAACAGCAATTTTAAACCGAAAGGATATTGGAGTCCGGATATTTCTAAGTTAGTCGGTGAACGTAGATTAGCCTTAGGCCATTTTAGGAGAAACCCAACAACCGCCAATCTCGTACTACTTGAAGAAAAAACACAAAAAGCAAGGCATGCAATCCAAACAGCCAGATCAGCTGATTATCAAACATTTTGTGTTAGTATTGATCATAATGTATCGGCGTCTGACATGTGGCACCATTTGAGATGGGTGAAGGGCTACAAAGGAGCCAGGGCTCATTGTTCGCAGGAGTTAAAACAAGAAATGCTTTGTGATATTGCACCTGACTACGTTATACCACCTAAACCGCTATTCATGTCCGAAAATGAATTATTAGAATCAAAATTTACATTACAAGAAATGATTCACTGCATAAAAAAAAAAGATTCTGCGCCAGGAGAAGATAAAATTACGTATTCTATGATTTCACATTTACCAACAGTGGGAAAGTTATTTATGCTTGAAATTTACAATATTATTTTGAAAACCGGTGTTGTTCCATGCCAATGGCGGGATATTAGAGTTATCGCAATCCCAAAATCGGGATCAAATACTAACAAACCAAAACCGATATCATTGATGTCTTGTACATGCAAAGTATTAGAGGCTAGAGTAGTACATTGAAAGGAAGCAGATTCTATCGCCATGTGCAACGGGTTTTAGGAGGGGTCAATCTAGTCTTGACTGTTTAACGCGTTTGGTGACCCAGGTTCAGATAGGCTTTTCACGGAACTGTTCAACCCTAGCTGTAATTTTTTTATTGTTATTAATGTAGTATATTTATTAGGTAGGTATTGTTTTATATTTATTTTGTTATTTTACTTATTAAAATAAATATCTATTATTTATAGTTATGTATTATTATTATTGAATTTATCTGTTAGATATTCTTGTACTGTGTAATAGCTTTTTTTAATTAAGTGCTTTAGTTTATTTAAAAATATACTGGTTTTATTTTGTTGTTTTATGTCTTCTGGTAATTTATTATACACTTGGCGTCACAAAAAACGCACCTCTTTAAGAATTCCCTTCAAAGTCATTTTAACTCTATTAATCAATGGTAGACATATGACTATAAGGTATCATTGGAAAGGGAATTTATTTAAATTTCAGGATAAATCAATGGATTTGGTTTTTTGTTTACCAGGGAATAAAAAAAAGCAAGCTAATGCAAATGATTAAAAAGTTAAATTTTATTTTATCAGCAAAAAATTACAACAAAGTCCTTAAAAACAATAGGGGCAGGATCACGTGCCCGTACTCGCCGTTTCAGTTCATCCCAAAGGTGCTCAATAGGGTTCAGGTCTGGACTTCGCGCCGGCCAGCGCATAACAGGGATTCCAACTTCTTGCAGGTAGTCTCTTACAATTAAAGCGGTGTGACAGCGGGCGTTATCGTGCATTAACGTGAACCCACTGCCAACAAAACCCGCATAAGGGACAACCTGCTCCTCTAAGATCTCTGTTATGTACCGAGCAGCAGTCAGCGACCCTTGCCCGCGAGCACTTCCAGTCCGAGAAACACACACAAGGTTCGTTTTACCGTCGATTGACATGCCGCCCCAGAACATGCACGAGCCACCCCCGTATTCCACTGTCTCTTGAATACAGGCTTGTGCGAATCGTTCCCCTTGCCTCCTATACACTCTTCGACGCCTGTCGTTGCAGAAAAGACACACCCTCGTCTCATCCGAGAAGAGCACAGCCCTCCATTGGTCTATTGTCCAATCCACATGGTCACGGGCAAATTGCAACCGGTCTCTCCTATGCTGTGCAGTCAATTTTGGCCCTGTAGCAGCCCTATGAGCTGCAATTTTCTTCTCCCGCATTCTTCTTCTAATCGTGGAGACGCTTACAGAAGTTCTGCGAGCTGATCGCAGTTGTTGTTGCAGCTCAACAGCATTGGAGAACCGATTACGTAAAGACGTCGAAACAATGAAGCGATCGTCTCTTTCGGATGTGCACCGTTGTTTTCCAGATCCACGTCTTCGGATATAGCCACCAGTCTCTTGGAAGCGTTGGAACACTCGTCGAACGGCAAAACGACTCAAGTTCAGTTGCCGAGCAACATCACATTGCCGCATCCCTGATTGCAGTAGTGCAATGACTTGAGCGGCTTCATCTGCAGTGGTATCCATCTTCTGGGGTATTTTTCTTGCTGTAGCTGTTCACGTGTGTTCACTTCAAAGGTTGAATAGCGAATGACCCACATTTTTTTTTTTTTTTTTTGTATGGCATCTCGCAGTTGGCCTTGAGAGGCCGTGACTGCTTAACCGGTCAATCCTGTGGTGCCTTCGAGCTAACTCAAAGCCTCCAGCCAGGGGCATAATATTAATTATAAACTAAGCGACCATCACCTAAGGGCACCCCCTGTGGGGTACGAACCTCGGCTTAGGGCGTCGCTGGGGAAGGACAGCAAGTTGGGGGCAGGCTGGATCAAAATGGGTTCATTATTATTAATGGGTAAAACTACTGGCTCAGCTACGCCACCAGCTGGCTCTGTGGATCCGATCAAGGGAGGGGAAGAGGAATTTATCGGGGAGGAACGCGGACGCGGACGCGAAGGACCTCGACGGCGAGGTCGGAACTTCGTTTTGTGTCTGTGTTTGTATACTGTACTGGTGGCCCTACTGCTTTCCTGCAGGAGGATGGTGGGGTCGTCGGGGTCGGTCAGTGCGTGCCTTGGACGGCGGATTTTACTGATTCTAGAGGGGACATAACTGGCGGCCTTCACAACCAGAGGGTTGCGATGGCTGCCAGCGGTATCGAAGAAACGCTTGCAAGCGCGTTTTATGTGGGGATTTTTAAATCTAAATCTAGGTTGATGTTACGAACGAACCAGGGGGAACCCGTGATTTTACGTAGAAAACGGTTCTGTAGGGTCTGCATCCTGTGGATGTGCCGGGGGTGGGCCTGTGCGAAAACAGCACAGGCGTATGTCATAGTAGGTCGGATGCATGCCGTATAAATGCGCAGTTTGCACCTGAGTGACAATTCGCTGCGTGCATTTAAGACGGAATGTAGTCTACTCAGAGCAAAGGCGGCTCGCGAACGAACCACCTTTATGTGCTCTGCGAAGGAGAGACGTCTGTCCAAAGTCACACCCAGATATTTGGCATGCTTCTCTCAAGGGATCGGATTGCCAAACATCTTGATCGGGCGGGCGTCGTCATGTCTGCGTTTGACACGCGGTTTCAAGAAGAGAACCGCTTGACTCTTGTCGGGGTTAACTTCGATTCTCCACTTTCTGAACCATGCGCCAAGCTTGTTGACTGCGGTTTGGAGAGTGCGAGATATCGAGTCGGGGACGAACCCACATTTAACCCGGGTCGCCCGTTTTATACCCTTGTAGGGAGGTGCATTTAGTGGCCGTTGCAATGCGTATTTTGACAACATTTTTTTTAACGTTACGTGCTATTGAGATCTGTTGTGTTTAGGAATTCTAACTGTTGTTAATTTAAAGGTCGTTAAACATACTTTCAATTGATACCAATATTAATTGGGTTTAATGTATTCGTTACTGGCGGGACATGTTTTAAACTTATTTTCGAAGAGGTGCGATTTTTGTGACGCCGAGTGTATATTATTATTGACATTGAATATGGACTAGATGAATGTAGTTTAAGGCGGGACGGGGGCAAATTTAGTATGTCTCCCCGTGTGCTGTAAGAATCTGGATATTTCCGGACTAATTTACAAAATTCTAAGATATAAATACCAACTAAGGTGAAAATCTTGTGTTTTTTAAAGTAAGGTTTGCAACTATCTGTTGGTTCTATATTGGTAATTATTCGTATTAGCTTCTTTTGGAGGGTAAATAAATAAATCTAAGGTGGCGTGGCAAATAATCAATAAGGATAAAAATAAATCTAAGGTTGCGTGGCAAATAATCAATAAGGATAAAAATAAATCTAAGGATGCGTGGCAAATAATCAATAAGGATAAAAATAAATCTAAGGTTGCGTGGCAAATAATCAATATTGATAAAAATAAATCTAAGGTTGCGTGGCAAATAATCAATAATGATAAAAATTTAATAGACCCTTTTATAAAAATTATCAACCAAAATGTGGCTACTGAAAATCCTAAAGAAATAGCAACATTATTTACCAACTTTTTATTGACCAAATAAAAAGTGTAACTAATAAAACAGATGGTCGGATTATTATAATAATATTATTAAAATATTTATGTCACCGATTGTCTCAGACACAGTTGCAGTAATCAAAACCCTTAAAATACACAAAGTAGTGGCTACGACCGCGACGGTATAACTACCAGTATAGTTAAATTTGTCAGCGATGTTTTATACAACGAAAATAAACTAATATTATAATAAAGAGAAAAGGTTAGATTTTTTGTACGTTTGTTTGTTACGCTTTCTCGCTAAAACGGCTGAACCGATTTGGATGAAATTTAGCACACGAGTAGACTATGACTTGGATAGGACATAAGGTAGTTTTTATCCGAATAATCCCAAGCGATCGAGACTTATGCGGGTTAAACCGCGCGGCGCAGCTAGTCGTAAAGAAAGTCATATTGCCGTTTATAATGTTACGTTTGTAATACAAACAGAGGGGGTGCTGTCGCTGCGCGTGTACGACGCGGGCACGCAGCGCGCGGTGCGCGGCGCGTGCGCGCTGCGAGCTCGTGCGTGCGCGCACCTGTGCCTGCCCGTGTCCGACACGCACAGCGAGTGCCGCTGCGCCACCGGCTACGAGCAGCACGGCGACAACTGCACCGGTACGACACAAGTGCCGCCCGACATGTGGCACGTCGCAAAAAACACGAACTTCTGAATTTAATGTTTTACCTGCCTTAGATAAGCCGTTATAATAAATTCTTTTAGTTAACGATGTTTAAATAATAAAGAGGTAGAAATTGGATGTGCGGTATTGTTGTGTTCGCAGCCGTGGACGAGGTGGTGGTGTACTCGGTGAGCTGGGAGCTGCGCGGCGCGCCGCTCAACGCCAGCAACGAGACGCAGGTACCAACACTTACTACTTCATAGATGACATCGGCGTTCAACTTCTGTCTGGTTCTGTTTTATCGTCCGTGTGCAGAACATTGTCTTGTCGTGTCGAGACAAGACTATTTGTCAATATACGAAGCATAGGTACTTGTAACATGTAACGGATGGGTCGCCGGTCGGGTGCGGGTGGGTGTATGCTGTGTAAAAGGAGCTGAACAAATTCGAAAGTAACTTGTTCTTCCCGTTATTGTGATGTTTTTGTTCCGAACCATACTTGGGATCCTTCTGGTTATGGAGATATTAAAGGTCGAAGTTCCAACTTTTTGAGCCAAAAGACGATTTATTACGAAAACAATTTTAAATATTATAACTTAGCTTTAAATACTCCCACAACTCCCGTACCGTTGCATGCACCCATAAGCACCTCTTCTCCTCCCCGCCCCTCCCGTCTTCTTCGTCTTCTTTCTTTCACAATCTCCCGTAAACAGCCATTTTTCACAACTGAAATAAAAGTAATTTCCCAGCAATAATGTTTGCTCAATGTTACTTAGTTTGATGTAGAGAATGCGTGGTTCTCTGTTTACACCCTGCATGTTACATGTTACACACACGTAGGTACTAGCTCCGTCTGAAGTCGCGAGTGTTTCAGGAGTTGGACCCGCGCGGCCTGCTGCCGCCGGTGCCGCAGCTCAGCATGGCGTCCGCCATCGACTACGACGCGGGTGAGCCCTGACGCCGTGTGTTCACTCGCTCCCAGAGAGGGAGACGGTCGCGACGTGTTGTGACGTCTGCCTTTAATAGATCTTAAGGCGAACGCGGCAGGGTAGCCCGCCATATTGAAATGTTCTTACGTTTTTTTGCAATTGGCAGTTCAGTATAGGTTGTATGTTGATCAAAATATGATTTACAGAATTATAATCAACGAAAACACGACGTATTACCCAAAAATCGTCCTCCATGTACTAAAATAAATAAATAATAGTTATATATGCAACTGTTGTATACTAAGGGGTATTAAAACACGAAAGTGGGTTTATCAGACGAGGCATGAGTGTTTTAATACCTAATTATGTACAGTTGCATACAAGTCTTTATACCCATGATATCAATCCTCTAAAAAAGATTTTGAAACCATAGGGTGTTGTACACTGTTGTAAGAACCCTATGTAAATTCATGGTAAGTTTAATTGCTGAGTATCTGTTACAAACAAACTAAGAAATATCTGGTGGTGTGTTATCATTATTAAAGCTTGTATCACTAATTTTTGTAAACAACAAAGTAATAATTATTGCAATAGGTACCTACTAATATCGAACAAAAATGGCGGGATACGCCGTGAATTCGAACAATCTATAAGTTTTTTTTAAAATTATTAGCTGTTGTAGTGAAACGCGCGTGCATGACGATGTTCTTTTTTTGAAATTCGAGTTGCATAATGTAAATTTAGTACAACATTAAAACACTCGTTTGGGTGATATAATGGTTACCATGACACTGGTTGTTTTAATGTTGGCAATAAGCTAACTGTTGCAGAAGCTTTTATACAGGATTTATAGCATAGGTGTAGATAAATATTTATAAAGGTTTGAATAGCGACCGTTATTTTTATAATATGTCGTCTTTTCGTTGATTATAATTCTGTATTTTGATTAACATACAAGTGAACACTGAACTGCAAATTGAACAAAAACCAAACAAAATTTACAATTTGGCGAGCTACCTTAGTTAGCGCATCTCCTTCAGGTAGCTCATCCATGAGCGACAATCGCTGAGCGATTATTTTTTCACCGAATATAAAACATTCAGAGTTCAATACTGAAACGCCCACGTGCTTCAAAAAGTCGCTCTTTATAATTCATGAAATAATTTAATTCTCGCTGCGATCATCGGAGCTACAAAAAGTAGCACGTGGGCGAGCTCCCCTAACGCATGCGCGTGTCGCAGAGGGCTCGTGGATGTTCTGGGTGGACTCGGAGGCGGCGAGCGTGTGGCGCGCGCGACGCGACGGGGCGGGGCGCATGCGCGTGGCGACCGGCGCGGGCGCGGGCGGAGCGGGCGCGGGCGCGGGCGCGGCGGACTGGCCGGCCGCGCTGGCGCTGGACTGGCGCGCGCGCAACGTGTACTGGTCGGACCCGCGCCGCGCGCTGGTGCTGGTGGCGCGCCTGGACGGGCAACACCGCTACGTGCTGCTGGACACCGACCCGCTGGCCGTCACCTGTGAGTCGCCTGCGTCCTTTCTTCCACAAATTTGAGAGCGAACTTTAATCGTAACGCTCGACGCTCTACCACTTTCACTTTCTCTTTATGATATGTTCATTTATTTGATACACCAGTAACGGTACATACAAAGAATGAACTGAAAACAATAATAAAGTAAAAGTGCCGTATCACCGTATGTATCCCTGTTGCAATGTTTTACATTGTTTATACTTTCATATTATTTTTAAATAGGTTAGTAGTTGTTCATTTGTCAATAAAGGAGTTGTGTCAGCGACTTGGTGATTTAACCAACTAAAAATATAGTCCTCTAGATTTTCCATTACAATGCCTCTCACAGGTATACGCAGCATTCACCAAAAGACCACAACGTAATTATGTTGCCCCAAAAGATTCTTGTAGGCCCTAGCTAGGCTGTATAGTGACGTGACGTGTGTGGCAGCGATGGCGGTGGACCCGGTGGGCGGCTGGCTGTTCATGGCGGGCGGCGGCTGGCTCGAGCGCGCGCGGCCGGACGGCTCGCAGCGCGACCTGCTGTACAACGGCACGCAGGTGGCCGACGTCGCGCTCGACGTGCAGGTGCGTGTGTGTGCGTGTGTGTGGCGGGTCATGACTACCGCTGCCCATGTCCTAAACATTGCAATTATTCAAAACCGAATTCTTCAAAACCGCTTAATACAGAAAAATTGCTTCCTTAAACCGGAATTTTAAAAGCCTTCCTGTGTGTGTTGTGCAGACACAGCACGTGTACTGGGCGGAGTCGCTGGCGGCGGTGCTGTGGGTGGCACGCTACGACGGCTCGGCGCGCGCTCAGTTGGCGAGGTTCGCACCGCAACGACACCACCCCGTGGCGCTCGCGCTCTACAACCACACGCTCTACTGGCTCGACACGTGAGGACTAACTTAACATACTTTACTTCATACGTCTCACGCAGTCAATTTTACAAAATATATTATCAATAATACGTCGATATGACGCATATTTTCCCCCAACTTGTGATTTTTTTGCGTCATATTTATTAATATTTTCTTACTATCTAACACAGCACGGCAAACCGTGGCGCGGTGCTGGCGGCGCCGCTCAGCAACGTGTCCAACTACCGCGTGCTGCGCGACAACGTGGGCGACAGTCTCAAGGACATCACGGTAACGTACCCGTCGCGCTACCACGTGCGCGTCACACGGGCACCTACTAGCGGCAGTTGTACGAAGTGCGCGATGTTCGCAGATCTGGTCGCAGTCCGCGCAGCGCGCGCCCGCAGGCCGCGCAGGCGCAGAACGCGCGGCGTGCGACGCGCACGCGCGCTGCGAGGCGCTGTGCCTGTCCGACGGCGAGCGCGCTCGCTGCGCCTGCCCTCACGGCCGCCTGGCGCCCAACGGACGGAACTGCACGCGTCAGTACCCACACGCGCGCCACACAGTACACACACGCACACACACGCACGCGCGCGGTGCACTCACGCTCTGTCTCTGTCCGCAGCGTACGACTCGTTCCTGATGTACTCGCGCGTCACCGAGATCGACAGCATCCATCTGCTGGACGAGAAGGATCTCAACTCGCCCTACAAGCCCATTGAGAACAAGTAAGGAAGCTATCGACCTTGCATTAGCTGCTACCTGCCGATACTGAGCGAGTGTATATGTGCAGGGAGCTGATGCGCAACGCGATCAGCCTGGCGTACTCGTACGAGGACTCGCGCCTGTTCTACTCGGACATCCAGCGCGGCTCCATCAACACCGTGCACTTCAACGGCTCCGGCCACGAGGTGCTGCTCGAGCGTGAGTCTCCACTCATTTATTTATTTAACAAAAAGCACAGCCATCCCACATACGTTAATCATATCTAGAAATAATCTTATCAACTAAAGGCACATGACAATTAAGGCGGACATAGCGTTGACCACAATATATTACTGCTTCGAAGTTTAATTAATGTACTAAACTAAAACAGACCAGCGTAATTAACCTGGAAGGCAAAAATAAAAATAAAACATTAAATCACTTACCACAGTACTGTGCTAATTGCTAATACGTGTGCGGCACATGCGGGGTTTGTTATCCGTCTGTGTGTGCAGAGGTGGGCGCGGTGGAGGGCATGGTGTTCGCGGCGGCGGACGGCATGCTGTACTGGACCTGCAACAGTGGCGCCGCCATCCGCGCAGCCAGCGTGCGGCAGCTGCGGGACGCGGGCGCGGGCGCGGGCGCGGGCGCGGGCGCGGGCGCGGGCGCGGGCGCGGGCGCGGGCGCGGGCGCGGGCGCGGGCGCGGGCGCGGGCGCGGGCGCGGGAGCGGGAGCGGGCGCGCGCACCGTGCTGCGCCTGCCGCGCGGCACGCGGCCCCGCGGCATCGACTACGAGCCGTGCGAGCGGCGCCTGTACTGGACCAACTGGAACGAGTCGCAGCCGTCTATACAGCGCGCCTACGCCAGCGGGCGCGCTCTGCAGACCGTGGTGAACACGCACATCCTCATGCCCAACGGCCTGGCGCTGGACCACGCCGCCAAGAAGATCTACTGGGCTGACGCGCGCCTCGACAAGATCGAGCGCATGCACTACGACGGCTCGCACCGACACGTGAGTAACTCAGAATCATTTACAGGTTATTTTGAATGGTCCCGAACATGACAGGTGCATCGTCTAGCGCAACCATTTTTAAAGGAACTGTTAAGCGATTCAACACGCGAGCAACCGTCAGCGAGACATTTTTGTGAGCAATACAAAGTCTTAAACGCCAGGGAACTACAAAACCGTTGAAAAAAAAAACATAGTACATTAATACGTTATATAAAATAGTAATAATGTATTAATGTACTAAGTATGTCTTTTTGTTAGTCGCACCCATAGACATAGAGGATGGACTGAGTGTTAGCCTCACAAAAGTGACCACTCTCTAGAAAGTGACAAAGCGCTTGTAGTCTATACCTGTCTCTTTTCTGCAAGCCTGTAATAACAAAGGAATCTGACTGAAAGATTTCTTTTTATCAATCACTTTTTCTTCACCAAAAAAATAAAGTACAATGAAAAAATTTTTTTTATAACATTAATAATATAAAATTTCTCTTTTATGGTGATCTAAGTCTTGATAGCTTTATTTGCTTGATGATTAATAAAAATATCGATTGAATTTAAAGATTATACTAAAATAGATTACAAGCATGAAAGTATATTTATTTATTTTAGTACATGGAGGACTTACAGCTAATAAAAACAGACAAAAAAAAGACCCCCCAACTTACTCTCACGGCAGGTGGTGACGCGCGCGGGCACGGAGCACCCGTTCGACGTGGCCATCAGCGGGCCCTGGGTGTTCTGGACGGACTGGCTGGCGCACGGCGTGTTCCGCGCAGACAAGCGCGCCGGCGGGGCCACGGCCCTGCGCCGGGACGTGCCGCGCCCCATGGCCATCGTCGCCGTGGCGCCTGCGCACCAGACCTGTGAGTAGCCGGCCCTGCTACGGCAGACAGTTGCGGTGCGCTCGAACGTCGCGCAACAATGTATTGTAATGAAAATATTTATTGTTATTCACATTTTTCCCTTTTTTATATATTTTATAATTTAAGTACACACAGTAAAATACATAGAGGAACGCCGTATAATTTTTAAGTACAAAGGCCCTCTTATCTGAGATGATAATATTGATTGGTGTCCGTCGGCGGCGGCGAGCGCTAGTTTCCAACCACGACGCTATTCGAGGGTGGTCGTCCACAGGCTCGCCCGACCCGTGCGCCAAGCTGAACGGCGGCTGCGCAGAGCTGTGCGCGCTGGACGCGCACGGCGCGGCGCAGTGCTCGTGCGGAGCCGGGCGCGTGCTGGGCGCGGACGGGCGCGCGTGCGGGGCCGCGCACGCCGCGTGCCCGGCGGCGCGCTGGGCGTGCGCGGAGGGCGCGTGCATCCCCGACGAGCTGGTGTGCGACGGCGTGCCGCACTGCAGCGACGCGCCCACCGCCAGCGACGAGGACCTCTACTACTGTAGTCAGTGCACGCATAATATTAACTAGCTTCTGCCCGCCACTTCACTTTAACACAACACCCCGGCGCCCCGACCCCTGACCCCCCGACGCCCTGACCCCGAACCCCCGGACCCCCTGACCCCCCGGCGCACCGACCCCGGACCCCCTGACCCCTCGCGTCGCATAGCATCGCCCGCCCGCGCCATTACTTTGTTTTCGCTTAGCGTTCTTTCTGAGTTGTTTTCTTTTTGCTCGGCTCCTAAGGGTCGTTCCTCAAGAATTGGGCTATCAAATACTTTTTCGAATCCGAATGGTAATTCCCAAAGATTCCACAGTGGCCCATGAACGTTTACCTCGGGCTACAGTGGCCCATGAACGTTTACCTCGGGCTACAGTGGCCCATGAATTTCCTTTCTTCTTTACCAACGCGGTCAAAATGTATGGAGGAGTTTTTTTCTTTAATAAGTGACGAAAATTTCAACGTAGGGGGTTCGTGATGTTATACTAAGTTAACTGGTAACAGGTTGCCGTCGGTGCCCCTGCCACCCTATATAATGTATACAGCAAACTTGTGTTAGTGAATGTGCTTAAAACTACGATAGTAGCACTTCACTTGGCACTGACACTGCTACCATGACAGTTAGGCGCCTCGGCAATCATCGTCTTTCTTTGTAAATACACACGGAATTAGAGCTATTACAACATTCTATTTGGTTTGTTATTACCAACTCGGAATAATTGCATGGGAAGATATTATACTATTTCAAGAAATTAACATTACTCACACACACAGAAACACACATCTATCTTATATAATATACATACAGTAAATTTAATAACACAATTTGTTTTAGGTTTCTTATTTATTTGTTCATCAGTCGGAATCTAATATGACCTCTATGACCGACATCAGAATCATTCCTTGTACTGCTAGAACCATCTAAGTAAATCATGACTAACTGGACAATTACTGTGATGATTAACGACTCTATGGACCAGTTTTGCGAGCGAAAATTTACGCAAAAATTACTGCGATGGCTGGTTGATTAATCATTCAACCATTCAAGTGCGCGGGCTTCACACTTTTCACAAATGCCTTTTTAGTGACAGTTGATGACATGACACGCGGCTGGATAGTTATTCATAGTAATTCGGAAACACGAAGCTTGCCGAGGCGCATGTCTCGAACCATAACAAAGCTCTTCTCGTGCTGACTGGGCTGCGTATTGCAGCGTCGCGCGTGTGTCCGCCGGACACTATCCGCTGCGGGTTCGGCGGGCGTTGCGTGCCGCGGGAGCGCGCGTGCGACGGCCAGGCCGACTGCGACGACGCCGCCGACGAGGCGGGCTGCGACTGCCCGCCGCAGCACTACCGCTGCGACGACGCCGCCTGCGTGCCGCTGAGCGCGCGCTGCGACGCCGTGCAGGACTGCGCCGACGGCTCCGACGAGCGCGACTGCCCGGCTTGCCTCAACGGAGACTGCACACCAGTCACCGGTACATATTATAGTAATCATAGAACAATCCTTTCACATTTATTCTACTTCTGACAGCGGCAACGCAACACCAACCTTTTCTTAACAAGAATTGGACAGTGTTGCAGTATCAAAGGTAAAACGACTGAAGTCATTTGTAGTGTAACTAGCACTCAACCTCGAAGTATTTATATCAATTAAACTCTTTACTACAGGTAAATGATCCAAGACACGCGCCACCGACAGTGAGATATTTGAGTTACAGAGTGAGCACATGCATCATGTGTGTAACATGCTCACTTTCTTGGCTTGGTTGAGTATATTATACTCAACCGCCAGGAACATTCAAGTTAATGAAAGACATTTATTAAATCAAATGCAAAAGTCATTTATTCAAACTAGGCTGAGAATTAGCACGTCAAAATTACACAAGACAGTCCCCAAAACGCCCGCCCTTCACCACTTTCTAGTGCTTTAGCTGGAAAAAAGAAGTGGCGTAACAAACTCCCCTGCAGTACAGCTGTCTGTTCAGTTAGAAGAACTTGATTTTATACAATAGTAAGTAATTAATATTACGAAACACAAAACATTAAATTAAGTTATTTGCCATATGTAAGCTAGCACACGCCATTATAATTATACCAACAAAAACATTGAAAACTATACTCAAGCAGAAATAGATAATAAAAACCTAAACAGTACTTAATACTAAAATAAAAGCCTCCAGGGTTAAAGGGCGTGCTGCTCGCATATGCAATGCTGCATTACGTTCATATAGCTGTAATTTGAAGCCACAATTGATAAACTAGGACCTTCGAAGTAAAATAAATAAACAGTTAATTACTAATAACAATAACAAAACCCCACAAGCAGCACCCGTTCACGAGTATAACGCAAAGATAAGCCATTAGGTACCTCCCTCGCCACATTTGAGGGAAGGAGGCAACCCGACCCCCGACGCTACCGCAAGCAGTGACATCTACGGGAGCATGACGAACTTGCTGCCGGTTGCTCAGGCATGAATGATATGATCAATTGTCGCTAAAAGTCGCTAGCTGACCACATATTGCAATACAACTACTTAAAAAAACATTGTAATGAATAGATTATGTCAATATTACCTGGTAAATGGTAGCTCTGTAGTACATAGTACTCACACAGACCTGTGCAATTGGCTTTCTGTCGACTATTGATTCCTTTTTTAAAGATTTGTTTAGCTGTAAGTCTTCCATGCTGTAATAAATAAATTATATAATACAAAGGAGATTGAGTTTATACAATGCAAAGATAGTCTTACAATCTTCAGCAGCTCCAACAGTATTTTCAAGTGTTAATCAATCATTTGTGGTTGTGGAGCAGGACCCGCATTCAGCCAGGCATTTGATCAGTTGTAATAACTACCAACTTATAACATGCCTGCCTGTGTAGTGCGCGTTTTATACAAGGTTGGAATTTCGTCTCATTCAGTTGCAGTATGTGGGGACGATTATATTGTACCATTTTATACAAGGTTGGAATTTCGTCTCATTCAGTTGCAGTATGTGGGGACGATTATAGTGTACCATTTTATACAAGGTTGGAATTTCGTCTCATTCAGTTGCAGTATGTGGGGACGATTATATTGTACCATTTTATACAAGGTTGGAATTTCGTCTCATTCAGTTGCAGTATGTGGGGACGATTATATTGTACCATTTTATACAAGGTTGGAATTTCGTCTCATTCAGTTGCAGTATGTGGGGACGATTATATTGTACCATTTTATACAAGGTTGGAATTTCGTCTCATTCAGTTGCAGTATGTGGGGACGATTATATTGTACCATTTTATACAAGGTTGGAATTTCGTCTCATTCAGTTGCAGTATGTGGGGACGATTATATTGTACCATTTTATACAAGGTTGGAATTTCGTCTCATTCAGTTGCAGTATGTGGGGACGATTATATTGTACCATTTTAAACTGTGCCCCATGGAAGATGAGTCTACTTTAGCCAGTCTGAAACCTGGATGAGTTCATCCAACAGGTTCCTATTTCTAGTACCATTAATTATGTCTTTCAGCGCTTTTACTAAAAATATGTCATTTTTATCTTACGTAAGTACCTACCTAATTTTTTCATAGATATCAAAGTCAAAATCAAAGCATTTATTTCTAGTAGGCACTTAAATAGTAGATTGTTTTACAAGGAGCTAAAATGACCCATTATATACGAGGTAGTTTTACTCCCGAGCTTTAGCGAGGGAGTAAATAGAAACCGAGTTTTAATGGGTTTTTAGCGCCGTGTGTTACACTCTACTTTTCACTACGATTGCGAGAAAATAAAACAATCCAATACAATATGAAATATGTAGTTTATTTTATTAAAAATTAAATGTACAATTTGTACAATTCTGGATATTTAACGAGATGTTTTTTCCCGGTAACTTAATTTCAGTCCTCTGTGAAGATGAATGTTGAGTGGTTCTTTTCCTTTCTCTTCTATTTGCAAATTAGGGTCTCCATTCTCACTAGATGATGACATTTTCACTATTGTAAAATTTATTACGGTCACTACCAATTCAATTTGCAATTAGAGAAAAATTATAAAGATTTCGCGCCAATGTCTTTTTTTTTTGTTTTTTCTTCTGCAGCCGCAACGTATTGCATGCATTCTACCAAAGAGATCGCCGATTTTAGTTCCATTTTCAAAAATAAAATGAAGTTTTTTTTTTTTTAAGAAACAGTAATAAGTCGAATCTATATTCATGATTATTCTACTTATGACTAAAGACTTTTTGGTTTTTGTAGGCTCATTGTGATTTGACACACAAAAATTAAAAAAAAAAAAACTTTTTCCCCTAGAGGAAGAATTGCTATTTTTTCTTCGCTCTGGTACGCCACAATGGTCTATTTGACCAAGAGGAGTAAAAAGGAACTTTTTACCGTCATGATGTCAATATCCTTAACTTAGAGAATCGCACCTGCGCAGATTATACTAAGTGGCGCGTACCTTATCACATTTCCACGTATACTACATGGTATACTTAAACGATAAACAAAATTATAATGAAATCCATTCGCTAAACAATCTGCTGTTCCATACATTGTGTCGAGCTACGTGTAACAAAATGTAAGGCACAGCTGATTTGTTTTGTGACTTTCTACCCTTACGAGTTCTCCTATCTTATAATTGACTTCTTTCGTAGCTTTATCGAAACGTTATTTTCGTTTGTCTTGGTTTTCTTTAATATGTTCTAAAATTTATTTTCTAGCGTCCTCTAATGAAGTGGCTGAACTTTGTGTCGTTTGTTACGTTGATGCTGTTTTAATAACGCATTTGAGGTCGTCACTACATTAAGACCGAACAGTGCCTAAGCAGGGCTATTCCCGGTACTTTTGTTTCGTATGTTATTAAGTCCCACTGAATTTCTGAAATATGTTCATCCCATTCATTTTCGGATTTGCCATAATTAGTAGCTGTCAATGCTGTTAAAACAGTTCGATTGTATCGCTCGACTTGGCCATTGGCCCGCGGAGTCGCTACAGCGTTCATAACATGTTTAATACCTAATGAACTTACGTAAAATTGTTTTTTTTAGAAGTGAATAAAATAATAAAACAATTATTGCAGAAACTTGTACAAGTTTCACAGTCAATCTTACATAGGGACCACCTTTTAAGTAAAAGATATACCTGTGCTAGGAGATCCCGCTCTTTAAAATGCCAAATTATGAAATAGTAATAGTGGTGTACAAAAGGTAACAGAAATTAAACAAAAATTACAAGTAAAATCTCAAACTAAACAAGAAGACTTGAACTATAACTAAAAGTGAATGACGTACCTCTTTCGGAAATAACACGTTTTGGAGCACTATAAATGTGGGAAAATAGTTTTTAATAGCTCTGATGGAATAGACAGACTTAGTACTTTTAACGAGAACATTTACCACAAACTTTGTAAAAGCGTCGACAGTTAATAATTATTGATAATATGCATTTTTATGCTTACTTCGAACAAAAGGACCTAAATGATCAATATACAATAAGGAATGGGATGCAATTTGCCTGACTTTTTCCCAGTTGGTATTTTAGAGTGGACACATTCTAAACACGACTGAACATAATTTTTAGTGAATCGTCTCATTTTAGCAAAGAAGTAATTATTTTTACCGACTGAAATGTCCAATTTCATCATGGGTTGACTTCAGCCATCGAACGCCTTTCGGTACAACCCAACGATCACCAGTATCTGTTTTCCTGTATAATAGTCCCCTTAACAACAAAATTATTTTTAGTTTCTATAATATTGTCATTTAGTATAGCAATAGTTCTTTGCAACTCAGGATCGTTTTGTTGTACCGTGGCTACCCAATCAGTATCAATTCGTCTTACTTGTAACTCTATTATTACTGATGAAATGGGATTTCGGCTCAGAGCATCAACATGAGCCGTACCTGTGCCTGGTTTATAAATTATTTGAAAGTCGAATTCTTGTATGGTGCTCCACCATCTTGCAACTCTTGGCAGTATGTCTCTTGTGTAACATTATAGAAAAGACATGCAAAGTGATTGACGTGAATATACAAGCAGCAAGCATTCGGGATGTTTTCCGAGTTACATCGAAGACTGGAAACAGCACAATAGTGGCTGAGCTAACTACTGTCATCATGAAAAACCACATAATACAGGGGGCTAAAGCCTTTAATGAAAAACACCCTGACCACCGCTTAAACTCTGGCCACATTGGTTTTAAAGGAGTAACTACACCGATCTATATTTCTGAAGCTCTGACAAACAAGGGTCGAAGACTGTTCTTCCTAGCAAGAGATTTAGCAAAATCCAAAGAATATAAATTCTGCTGGTCAAATAGCGGTAAAATATTTATTCGCAAGGCCATAGATGCTCCTCGCATTGAAATAAAGGATGAATCACAAATTGCCACTCTGAGAAACGCTATGTGACTAGGGTTAGTTACTTCACTTGCTTACTCATCTTATTTTTTATTTATTAGTTCAAACCTTTTTCTTTTTTGTTTTTTCTATGATGCACTGCGGTTTATGCTAAATAATCAAGCTTCTTACATTTTTCTCTTTAATATAGTTTTGCGGAGTACAAATAATTTTCCACATATCGTCGTTGTCCAGAATTATATTTTGGACTCAATTCAAAGTTATTACATACCTATATTGTTTTTTTATTTAAAGCTTGACAAACTTGTAAATGTTTTGACTGCGTCACATATTTCCACAAAACAAAATTCGATTTCAATTTAAACAATAATTTAGTCAGCAATATTGATAGTATATCAACCGGACCATCATTTTTGTGTAATCCGGAAACATATAAATCATTAATAACATCTCATTTACCACATAATAAACACTTAAAAATTTTGACACAAAATATAAGGAGCATAACTAAAAATTTTAGCCATTTTGAAATTTTTCTAGCGAGATTAAATACAACTTGTGACATAATTATCTTAACGGAATCATGGAATTCGAAAGCTTTTCATTTCCCATCTCTAAAAAGCTATGAGACATATTATACAAAAAACAATCGTAACCAAAATGACGGAATAGTAGTATACACTAGAGATGCACTTGGTTGTTCAGTAGAGGAAGTATCTTTAAGTGATGCTACTTGTATGGTCATAAAAATAGATAACGAAACTGTAGTAATAGGTATTTATAGATCCCCATCAAATCCTAACCTAGACCAATTCATAAACTCACTAGATAATTTACTAAACAATTATAAAAAATACCAAAACATAGTTATAATGGGTGATTTAAATATAGACGTGAAGTATGAAAATACAGACCGTAACTCGACAGATTATCTAAATCTATTAGCCTGTCATGGTTTCTTGCCTGGTCATTTATTCCCAACGAGAGATGCCAATTGCCTGGACCATGCTATGATAAAAACAAAACTCTCTATGCTTACACTAGTTCTTCAGGCCCCAGTCACTGACCATGCTCCAGTTCTGTTGTGTGTTGCCTTGGTAAATGATAATAAATCGGTGACCCAAAAAACAATCCGTAAAGTTAACTACGAGGCTATCATGGATCATTTAAACACAATCAATTTTAGTAGCATTATTAAATCCGAAGATGTAAATTGGACTGCCAATCAGCTAGTGAGGATCCTAAATGAAACAATCTCGAAAAACACTCTTACCGTATTAATACCTAAAAGACTGCGCTGCATTAAGCCTTGGATAACGCCAGGTTTAGTTCGATGTATAATAAACCGAGATCGCATGAACATTCGATGTAAAAAGGAACCTAACAATGTAATTCTTTCCATAACCTACAGACGATATAAAAATTATTGCAACGATTTACTGAAACGACTTAAACACAACTTCCAAAAAGATGAAATAAACAAACACGCTAAAGACCCAAAGAAGAAATGGAAAGTAATTAACACAATAACAAACAGAAACACAAGTAAAGCCAATCCATCAGAACTGCTTAAAATAGAAGATACACCCGAACAATCTTTAGAGAAAATCAACAACTACTTTACTAGCATTGCTAATGAGCTAGCAAGCAAGATTACACCTTATGCGGATCAAATTATACAATCTTCGGTTCCACCAATTAACTCCATGGTTTTGTTGGAAACAACGGAGCCTGAAATCGAATCTATCATAATGGCTTTAAAAACTGATAGTGCAATAGGTTGGGACGGTATACCTACTAAACTAATAAAAATGGCTAAACATATTATCGTACCACTTCTTACACATATTACAAATCTATCAATAAAAACAGGACTATTCCCAGATAATTTTAAGATTTCCGTTATTCATCCTATCCATAAAGCGGGGAATAGAGACTGTACTAACAACTACCGCCCTATTTCGGTACTGCCCGTCCTGTCTAAGGTCCTAGAAAAAATACTGAACAAACGACTGATTTCATATCTTGAAAAACATAACTTTCTAGCTAACAACCAATATGGGTTTAGAGCAAATAGATCAACAGCACAGGCAGTTTCTGACCTAACGAACTTTGTTGCTACCCACATTGACAATAAAAACAAATGTATTGGAATATTTATTGATTTAGCAAAAGCGTTTGATACAGTCTCTATTTCTATCCTAATAAAGAACTTGGAAAATGTTGGCATAAGAGGTAAAACACTGGATTTGTTTAGTAATTATTTAAAAAAAAGAAAACAAAGAGTAACAATTGACGGGATGTATAGTGATGATGCTCCAGTTTCATTTGGCGTGCCTCAGGGAAGTGTCCTTGGGCCGACACTATTCCTTATATATATTAATAATCTATGTAAGCTAAACCTAAAAAATTGCAGAATCTTCTCATTTGCCGATGACACTGCACTAATTTTCTATGGAAAGACATGGGAAGAGGCAAAAAAGCATGCAGAATCAGGATTACAAACGATGGCAAAATTTCTTTCTCAAAACCTGTTAACCCTAAACATCTCAAAAACAAAGTTCATAACCTTTGCCAATACTTACACTACTCTAAAAACTACCCAAAACCTTAAAGTACAGATGCATTCTTGCCAAGATATAACATCTAACCCCTGTAATTGTTACCCTCTAGAAAGACTTAAAACAATAAAGTACCTTGGTATTCTGCTTGACGAAAGGTTGACTTGGTGCCCTTACATAGATCTATTGTCAGGTAGACTACGTAAACTTATTTATATTTTTAAAAAATTAAGACATGTAGCGGATAAACAACTACTCAAGACCGTTTATTTCGCGCTGGCTCAATCAATAATATCTTATTGTATTACGTCATGGGGGGGAGCGCGTAAAACGCATATTATGAAACTGGAGCGAGCACAGCGAGCGTTGCTTAAGGTTATGATGTTCAAGCCTTATAAATATCCCACTGTTAACCTGTATTCAGAATGTGATGTTTTGACAGTTCGGCAGCTATTCATTAAAGAAATTATAATGGCCCAACATAGTAAACTTAATTATAATAAAGAAATAATGAATAGTAGACGTTTAGGGAGAGTATGTTCTACAATTCCGTATAACACATCCTTTATAAACAAATTCCAGTGTTATTTAGGGCCAATGCTATACAACAAATTGAATAAAATTATCAAATTCTACCAGCTAAACAAACACTCTTGCAAGAAACTTTTAATAACCTGGCTAAAATCGAAAACATATCTAGAAATTGAAAATTTACTTATTAACCCACAATAGGAACCTTTCAATAAATAAATAAAATAAAAATAATAAACAATATAAAAATAATAATTAAAACAGTAATGTCAACAACAATGAAATCAATAAAAATAGAAATCAAGTAAAATAACATAATCAAAATAGAAAAACAAAAAATGTAAAAAGTCGCAAGTTCATACTCTCAGTGGTCAAACTATTTGTTTTTTTAAGTTGACGGTATTTGGAAAAATTGTACAATGAATATGTCAACAAATTAGTTAGAATATTTCTATTACATTATACCCGCAGTAAGAGTACCCGCAGTTTAATCTATGTTTTATTATACTAGTTTAGTTAGTTTTATTGTATTGGTTTGATGTGTAATAGTTGTTTATAATATACAATTGGATCTTAATGTACACGTCTGTATATACATAGTTACCCGGGAAAGATCTAACGCCTAAGGTACAGGCTCGGCCTAGTTTAGGTGTTAGTGGTCATTCGAATAGTGTTCAATTGCAGAATTGTACTTACTGTTTACCAAAATCATTTTGTAAAATATTTTTGTGTCAATAAAGCTTTTTTATTTTTATTATTTATTTTATGTCCCTATTTTCAAAGGTTGCACGGAGAGAATGACAATCGGTAACAATCGTGAAATGAATCCCTAACAAATATACTCTAAATCTCTGAAGTGACGTTACTACAGCCAGCGTTTCTAAGTCATAGGATGTGAATTTGGCTTCTCCAGGGGATGTCTGTCTACTTGTAAACGCTACGGCACTAAACGAAACCTGTTTATTTGGCCTCTGCACCAAGATTCCGACAACCCCGACTTTAGCCATGAGTATTACGGACTAGGTAAACTCGCGCTTAGTTTAGTAAAATCTTATTTGAATGATAGACAACAAAACGCCCAAATAAATGGTGTCAATTCACTTGATTTAAAAGTAAAAATGGGTGTTCCACAAGGCTCGATATTGGGTCCCGTCCTCTTTTTAGTATATATTAATGATCTACCACCAGGACCAGACCAGAGAACCAGGACTGCTGCGAGGTGCATTGCGATCTCTTGACTAGCTCGTTCTCGATTCACTCGACTCGTCCCTTTTGGAAGGGGCGACTAGAATCAATTCTATTTTAATGTAAATGTTGACGGTCAAAAGTGCCTTTTATGTGCCTATTTGGAATAAATGTTTTGGCTTTGACTTTGTAGCGAGTTTTGCGATGTCTCCGCAAAGCAGGCTCAGAGCCACTTGGTGAAGAGTCGAATGACTCCCTTGTATGTTGTCGAGACTTTCTTTTTGCGAGTCATGATCGCTTTTATGGGCGTTCAGTCCTTCACCGAGAGTGATTATTGATCGCTATCCCGATTATATCCCACTTCTGAACTATTAAAGTTCAGAGAATTTAAAACAATTTGACAGGATATCACTCACAATATTTATTAAGTTTTCTACAAAATCACTTTACACTTCTGTACACTTCTCCGTTCGACGTTGCCGCGTCGACTGACTAACGATCGTGCGCACTACGAGTACTTCCCACCACATGCTATTTTTTACCGGAAACAGCCTAGGTTGACATTTATAATAAAACCTGATGGTACAACCGGAAGTAGTGCGTGCGATAAAACTTAATTTTATTATTAATAATAATAAACAAATTGCGACTGATGGAGCTACTGAAGGTAACTGAAACTTTCAGTAGCGCCATCAGGATGGAATTTGGTGTGGACAAATGTGCGGTCATGCATGTAAAGCGAGGGGAGATTGTTGAATCCGTGGGAACCCAACTCACGGATTCCACAAACCTTAGAGCCCTCTCCGCATCCGAAACCTATAAGTATTTGGGTATGTCGGAAGCTTTAGGCATCAATGTTACTGACATGAAGCAATCGTTGAAGGAACGCTTCTTTGGCCGCCTGAAAAAAGTACTTAATAGTCTTCTTTCAGGCGGAAACAAGGTGCGTGCCTTCAACGGTTGGGTCATGCCGGTTTTGATGTACTCTTTCGGCATACTCAAATGGACTCAGACTGAACTCGACGCCCTGGATAGGAGGGTCCGTACACTACTGACCGCAAATCGGATGCATCACCCACGTTCTTCGGTGATGAGACTGTACATCCCGCGGAAGTGCGGTGGTCGAGGCTTTTTAAATGCGAAGACCCTCCACAACCGCGAGGTCTGCAGTCTCAGGGAATATTTTTTAAAAGCTGAAATGGGTATGCACCGTGATGTGGTAGCAGTAGACAAGGAACTCACCCCGCTCTCCATGGCTAAAGAGAACTGGCGCAAACCTGTAGTACTTACTACCGATGATCGCAGGGAGGTATGGCAAAGCAAGGAGCTTCACGGGCGCTTCTACCGGGCTCTTCACCAACCCGGTGTAGACTTCTTAGCGTCCGTATCCTGGCTACGTTTTGGTAACCTTTTCGGGGAAACTGAAGGTTTCGTCTGTGCAATTATGGACGAAGTTATCTTGACGAATAACTACCGGAGACATATTATGAAAGACGGGACGGTTGACGTGTGTCGGGCATGCCACCGTCCAGGTGAATCCATCAGACATATTATCTCTGGTTGTTCTCGTCTGGCTAACGGCGAGTACTTGCACAGGCATAACCAAGTAGCCAGGATTATTCACCAGCAACTTGCTTTAAAATATAAACTTGTGGATACCGAGGTACCGTATTACAAGTATGCGCCCGACCCAGTTCTCGAAAATGACCAAGTCACGTTGTACTGGGATCGATCTATCATTACTGACAGGACTATTGTCGCCAATAAGCCTGATATAGTGGTGATAGATCGATTAGCGCGCTGCACAATGACTATCGATGTTACCATTCCACATGACGAGAACCTCGTGAAAGCTGAGAAAGAGAAACAAATTAAATATCTCGACTTAGCACACGAGGTTGTTGACATGTGGAATGTGAGCTCGGCTGTCATTGTGCCGATTGTCGTATCGGCCAATGGCCTGATGGCCGAAAGCCTCGATCAACATCTTTCGAGGCTCTCGTTAGGCGGTTGGATCAAGGGCCTGATTCAGAAGACTGCCTTCTGAATCAGGCCCTTGATCCTCCTCCTTCTCCTCCTTGTACTCCTTGATACGGCTCGTATCGTGAGAAGGTTCCTGTCTCTGGAGCCCTAACCACCGGTAGCTTGGACCCTGCTCCTGATACCGGCGGACCACTACTTTTATATTTTTAAATGTTTTTTATAAAAATGTATTTATATGTATGAAAATAAATAAACGGAATAATAATAATAATAACTTTATTTCAGACCAGGGTCCATAGAAAATAAGAATTACAAATATAATTAATAAAATTAAAATTAAATTAAAATTAAAACAAAATTAAAACAAAATTAAATCAAAATTAAATCAAAATTAAATCAAAATTAAATCAAAATTAAAACAAAATTAAATCAAAATTAAATCAAAATTAAACAAAAATTGAATCAAAAATTAAATTAAAACATTCCAAATTAAAATCAATTAAAATAATTCAAACAATCAATCTACGTAACTGGATGACGCACGATGTGTCGTCATCCAGTGCCACATTATTGGGCTGTCCATCCTGCCGGCTATCGTGGACACTAGGCTGTTGGAGCTATCGCGTACTCGCCGCATCATGGATGCTATGCGCGAACGGATAACTGCATAGAAATCTGGCACACCAGCTTCCGCGAACATCCCCGACGCACTGCAAAATCGCGGTAGCCCCAACATAACCCTGAACGCGTTATTATATGGGATACGCAGAGCACTGAACGAGCTTTTTGTGTACCTGACCCATAGGGCACACGTGTACAGAGACTGGCAAAACGCCCTAAAAAGTGTAACTTTTACCTCCTTGGTACAACGTGCAAACCTACGGGCCAGCATGTTACATCTAACCGCCAATGCTCTGCGTTCCCTCTCCAAGTCTACATCATCAGACAGACTATCGGTGACCCAATGTCCCAAGTACTTAAACTTCGTCACTCTGGTAAGCGGAGCGTCCCCTAAGATAACAGGTGGGACCGAGTCATAACATTTGTTCCCCGCTTTAAAAACTAGGAGCTCACTCTTGGTAGCATTGTACCTGAGACCGTGGGCCACCGCATACTCCTCACAAATACTAAGAAGCCTCCTAAGTCCACCGATTGATGGGCTCAGCAACACCATATCATCAGCGTAGCTGATGTTGTTAGCACAATGCCCATCAATGAAGCAACCGACATTGGTATTGCTAAGCTCACAGATCAGCTGGTTAACATACAGGTTGAAAAGCTTGGGTGAGCTGAGTCCCCCCTGCCTCACCCCGCATTCCACCCTGTATGCATCCGACAGGATACCCGCCCACTTAACATGGTTGTATTGGTTGTTATACCAATACTTAAGCACCTCCATGAGAACCCTAGGCAGGCTTGTGGCAGACAGCTTCTTCCACAGACAGCCATAAGACACCAGGTCGAAAGCCTTGGAGAGGTCCAGGAAACACGCATACACAGGGGTCTTCCTATTAGCATAGAATTGAACAGTTTGCTTGAGACAGAGAATAGCTGTTTCCGTGGATAAACACGACTTAAAACCAAACTGGGCATCGTGTGATGATATATGCTTATCCAGCTGCCGGTCAACCAAACTGTCCAACACCTTCGCAATAATAGTCGCCAAGGATATAGGCCTGTAATTGCTCAAGTCACTCGCATCTCCCGTCTTATTTTTAGCTATGGGTACTATTATAGTAGTAGAAAAAAAACGCACAAATGTCCCATCAGGTGTAACACATAAAACAAAATTTGCCGCACGCCAATATTACGTCATAGGTACTTATATATATAAGAAACTACACAAAATACTAAACATACTTGATTTAAACAGGCACACGCTAAAACAAAAAATCACTAAATGGCTATTACAACAGGACTACCTCACAACGGAAAATCTTCTAGTCTACATCTCTTAAAAACACAATCACAAATCTACGCCCATATACACACACATGCACGCACAGATACATACATGCACACACACTCACACCTACATACATGCACGCGCACTCACACCTACACGTACATACACCAACTCTCACTCACATACACAAAACACTAACTAAGTAACCTACCCATACTTATTTCATAGAATAACTTTAGCATAAGTATGTAACATCGACACTTTCACTTGTTGCAGAATGTAAATTATTTACTGTACCCTTATGGCAGAACCCTATCTCTTAAGATACAGGCTAGACCTAGTTTAAGGGATAGAGCTATATAATTGTGCTTATGTAGTGACAAATGTTAAACGCATAATCGACAATGTTTAAAGTGCAATGTGTTTCTTCTTTTATGAAATAAATATTTTTATTATTTCCTTTATTTCATTAACATACATATAAATTACATTTTTAAATATTTTTATAAATAAAAAGATACCAAAAACATTTAAAAATATAAAAAATAGTAGCCCACCGGTATCGGGAACAGGGTCCAAGCTACCGGCGGTCAGGGCTCCAGAGAGAGAAACTTCCTAACAATGCGGGCCGTGTCCAGAAGTACCGCTTTCTGAATCAAGCCCTTGATCCAGCTGCCTAACGAGAGCCTCCTTAGGTGTTGGTCGAGGCTCTTGGGTATTAGCCCATTGGCTGTCACGACTATCGGCACAATGACCGCTGAGCCCACATCCCAAATGTCGACAACCTCGTGAGCCAAGTCAAGATACTTGATTTGTTTATCTTTCTCGGCTTTCACGAGGTTCTCATCATGCGGGATGGTTATGTCAACAATCATTGCGCGTCGCTCCAATCGATCCACCACCACTATATCAGGCTTATTGGCAACAATAGTCCTGTCAGTGATGATGGATCGATCCCAGTACAATGTGATATTACCATTTTCGAGAACTGGGTCGGGCACATACCTGTAGTACGGTACCTCCGATTCCACAAGGTTGTATTTCAGAGCAAGCTGCTGATGGATTATCCTGGCTACAAGGTTGTGTCTATGCAAGTACTCTCCGTTAGCTAGACGAGAACACCCGGAGATGATATGCCTGATTGATTCTCCCGGCCGGTGGCATGCCCGACAGATGTCAACCGTGCCGTCTTTCACAATAAATCTCCGGTAATTGTTCGTCATCATAACTTCGTCCATAATTGCACAGACAAAACCTTCGGTTTCTCCAAAGAGGTCACCGAAACGCAGCCAGGCAACGGACGCTAGTAGATCTACATCCGGTCCATGTAGGGCCCGGAAAAAGCGTCCGTGGAGCTCCTTACTCTGCCATACCTCCATGCGATCATTAGTTTCAAGCACTACAGGTTTGCGCCAGTTCTCTTTAGCCAAGGAGAGCGGGGTGAGGCCCGTGTCCACCGTGACTACATCTCGATGCATACCCACGTCGGTTTCTAGGAAATATTCCCTGAGACTGCATATCTCGCGATTGTGGAGGGTCTTAGCGTTTAAAAAGCCTCGACCTCCACACTTTCGCGGGATATACAGCCTCATTACCGATGATCGTGGGTGATGCATTCGATTTGCAGTCAGCAGCGTACGGACCCTCCTATCCAGGGCGTCGAGTTCGGTCTGAGTCCATTTGAGTATACCGAAAGAGTACATCAAAACTGGCATGACCCAACCGTTGAAGGCGCGCACCTTGTTTCCGCCTGATAGAAGACTATTAAGTACTTTTTTCAGGCGGCCAAAGAAGCGTTCCCTCAACGACTGCTTCATGTCAGTAACATTGATGCCTAACGCTTCCGACATACCCAAATACTTATAGGTTTCGGATGCGGAGAGGGCTCTAAGGTTTGTGGAATCCGAGAGTTGGGTCCCCACGGATTCAACAATCTCCCCTCGCTTTACATGCATGACCGCACATTTGTCCACACCAAATTCCATCCTGATGGCGCTACTGAAATTTTGAGTTACTTTCAGTAGCTCCATCAGTTGCAAATTGTTGGGGGCAAAGAGTTTTAGGTCATCCATGTAGAGGAGGTGCGATATAACCTGACCACCTCTCCTCAACCGATAGCCTAGACCTGAATCCTCCAGCAATGTGCTTAGAGGATTCAAGGCTAAGCAGAACCAAAGCGGACTTAAACTATCGCCCTGAAATATGCCTCGCTCGATCCTTATCGGTTCGCTATTCCCATGAATATTTCGACATCCTGGATAGTGAAGGACCGTCCTCCATTGCCGCATACATGACATTAGGAAGGTGCGAAGAGTTGTATCTACTTTATACAACTCTAACACCCTCACGAGCCATGTATGCGGCACCGAGTCATAGGCCTTCTTATAATCTATCCAACATGTCGACAGATCCTTTCGGGAACGACGAACCTGTTGGCTAATGGTCATATCAATGAGGAGTAGCTCCTTAGTACCGCGGGACCTATTCCTACATCCATTTTGAGAGGCAGACATGATGGAGTTGGTGTCTATATGTTTGTTAATTTTAGCTCTCAAAATGGATGTAAGAACTTTATAGACCGTCGGTAAACACGTGATCGGCCTATAGTTCTTGGGTTCCGCGGTGCTACCTGATTTATGGAGCAGGTGGGTAATTCCTGTCGTTAGGAATTGGGGTAGCGAACCAGATTCTAAAGTAGCCTGAAACTGAGATGCCAAGCGAGCGTGCGATCTTGTGAACCATTTAATCCAAAAGTTGTGCAGTCCATCCGGCCCTGGAGACTTCCAGTTGGGTAGTGGACGGACTGCACGAGCTACATCTTGGGGGCAGATGGTAATAGCCCCCATTTCTGGTATCGGATCGCAGGCTCGCTCGACTTCCCGAGTCCAATCACCTTCGGTGTGACTGACAGGTACCGACCAGATGCTGCGCCAGAAGGAACACATGGCATCATCATCCGGTAGGCACGTCTCAGTCACACCATGGTCCGGTCGCTCCCAACCCCTATAAACCCACCTTTCATCGCTCTGGAAGGTGCGATTCTGAGTGTATCGCTCTACTCGCCGCCTATACCGACGAATACGGTTTGCCCATGCATACACTTTCTGCTTCAGGAAGTCGATGCGCTCTGTGACACAAGACATATAGTCTTGGGGACTGATATCAGTCCCTGAGAATGCCCGTCTCACAAAGCGCATCACTCTAGGGCGAGTATTGCCCTCCTTGAAGCAGATTAGTTTGCCGATGAGCGTCCTGGCCCCACCAATACGGCGTTCAATTCTGCACTGCCAAGCTGGTACGTTTGGTTTCGGTCGTGTAGCTCTAGTGTCATTTGCAAATTTGACGTGAGCTACACGACATGCTGCTACTGCCGCGCAGTACAGAATTGAATGAATATCGGTGAGGTCTTCGCAGGTATCAAAATAGTTTGATAACTGCGAATCCAGGACCGCCACCAGCGCCCTATTTTTATTATGCATGGGCAAACGAGGTAAGCGTGGCCTAAGTTCGGGCGGCATGAAGCGATATTCCTGAATCGCATCCTCCAAAGCACTCCTCAATTGCTCATTGCACTGGCTACTTACATTTGTAGCCCTATCATTACTCCCTTCGTCAGCATGCGTTGTATTGAGCTGCGGATGTACAACAGTCTGCGACTGGGGTGCGATGATATGGCCACTCTGCATTTCACTTCGCAGGCGATCAAGTACAGAGTCATCCAACATATGATTACGCTGGATGACTCGCACCTGATCCGACAGTCGTTGTGCCGAAACGTTGACAGCTGGCTCAAGCACCTGAAAAAGAGAGAGCATCCGAACACGGTACGCGGTCAGATTGTTTCCCCCCTCTGTAGCCCCATAGTATGAGCGCATGACATTTTCATTAATGGATCTCGTCCATCTCATGCGCTGCACACTTCCGCCGGGAGCTGGGACCCTATCAGAGGCCGTTGGGCCTCGAGGTCCTAAGCCGTCCGGCGGCCGGCGTCCTCCCCGTCGACGAGCAGGTGGTGGCGACGTGGGCGGAGAGAAATACTCGTCGCTCGAGCTCGACGCAACTGCCGCGGCCGGTGTCGTCACAGCGCTCACAGAGGGGCTGGATACCGGCGGCGGCGAGGCGGAGCTGAGCGAAGAGTCCGGAGGTGGTAGTCGTGCTTGACGTGCGGCTTGTCTCGTCAACATCTTCTCATTTTTCAATAATTTATTATTGAGTTATGTAATATCGGAGGTGACATGACAGATGTCACCTCCCGTTCGGCAGTTTTTTTATGAATAATGGTCCATTTTTAGATGCTGATTATATTTATTTGGGTTTTGGTTGGGTTGGGTTTTACACTATATAAGTATAAAAACTGCATCAAAAAAAAGGAAAAATTATTTATCTGAATAATATATGATAAAAATGATATGAAGTGTTGACGTCGGTGTTGCCAGTTATTTATTATTATTTTTATTATTATTATTATAGTTTTAACCAGGTCAGCTGGAAGATAAGAGTGATTCAAACAAAAACTAAATAACATTGCCAGGACCCGCGGCAAGTGCTTACCTGCATAACGTAGATGTTCCACGCTCAAGCTGTCATGACCTGGCGACTTTCCCCTTTTCATACTTTTGATTACAGTACCTATTTCCCTAGCCGTAAACCTCACAAGCATAGGCATGTCTCCGGCCCTCCCCACTGCCTCCGACCCACCAGGCGATAGACTCAAGGGGGAATCCACCTTAAAAGCCCTACTGAATAAGTTAGCGATCTCATGGGGGTCACTCACACCCTCAATACTCACGGGCAAGTCCGACCTGGGATTCAAACTATTTGTGGCTTTCCAGAAACTACTGAACTTTTTTGCCTCGTGATGACTTGCAATGATATTCATTCTAATTTGGTCTTCATTATTTTGACACCACTTTAACTTACTCTTAAAAATCTTCCTACTTTCAACCATCTTATCATACAAAAAACCACTTTTAGGTCTACCGTATTGAGTCCAGTTTTGAAAATCAGACCGCGCTTGCCCGTGTGCGTCCTTTACATGTTTATTCCAGCCAGTTATGTAGCGTTTTTTGCGCTGTACACCCTTATCATAACTAGCTGCTGCACCTTCACACAAAATGCCTACAATCTCCTCATATAAATTATCTATAATTTTTTGGTGGTCTATATTAACACACTGATTACCACAGCACTTAGTAAATTCTACCGGAAAATCAACATCTCTTAGCTTATTGTTACAATATTCACTATAACTCCTAATTTGTAGCAAGTCTCTGTTCCCCCATGTTATCTTATTATTCTTTGGCAATTTAAAAGTTATTTTAGGCCTTATTATACTTAGATCGCATGTTATTATCATTGGTAAATGATCCGACCAACTTACATCATACAGTACACTAATGTCCTTAATTGAGCTCCACGCCGCATCAGTTACCACACAGTGGTCTAACCAACTAGTAGTCCCATGTGCATCACTCACGTACGTGTATGTGTACTAATGTGCACACACGTACGTGTGTGTGTATTAATGTAGACAGTAGGTATTTAAATATTGTTATTCCATTTAAATACAGATAATAATTTAAACATAAAGAATGTTTGTGATTGATCAAATTAAATAAGTATCTAAAAATTATTAATCGATTTCGGATATCCGACTATCGACGAAAGAGTTTCTAATACGGTTAGAAACTCTCTTGAAGTAGATTATGAAATTTAAAAAAATGTTTTCATTAGTGTCTTAGATTCAATGACTATGTTTAATTCTCTTTGCTTAGATTCTAACGCGATAGAGACGAGCACGGCGCCCGTGCCGCAAGAGGACGCGCACGACGACGCGCACGATGACGCGCACGACGACGCGGCGTGCGGCAGCGACCAGTTCACGTGCGGCGGCGGCGAGTGCGTGCCGCTGGCGTGGCGCTGCGACGGCCGCGCCGACTGCCCCGACGCCAGCGACGAGACAACGCATTGCCGTGCGTACAGTCTAGTCTTTTTTAACTTATTCAGTTTTCAAATTCTTTTGTTTATCAAGTCAGGGCACATAATATCTTTTGAGGCTATGGCCCGTGCAGACAGTTGCATAGAAAAATATATTTAATTATTTATAAAAAAGAAATTAAATAGTTCAATTGCCAGAGTCTGTCAGTGTCACGTTTTTAATTCGGTCTGACATGTAAAGAAGATCGCTGAATGTCATTCTGCGGTATTGACATTATGACAGACAAATATAGTCGTTAAGGTGACGAAAATATTTCGGCTGTGACTGGACACAATGGATGCTTTGCCCGTGTGCTGTTCGGCTGAGTAGTTACCCTAAAGTGACGCGTGTGTGCCCCAGGCCACAGGAACGCGACGTGCACGGCGGAGCAGTGGTCGTGCGGCGCGTGGAACGTGTGCGTCCCGCTGAGCGCGCGCTGTGACGGGGCCGCCGACTGTCCGCGCGCCGAGGACGAGCTGGGCTGCGCCTGCGCACCCGGGGCCGCGCGCTGCGCCGACACGCAGCTGTGTCTGCACCCGGTACGTGCCACACACCGCATGGCTCCTCCCTGTACTTGTGATGCGCCGAAGACGAGCTGGGCTGCGCCTGCGCACCCTGCGCCGCGCGCTGTGCCGAGACGCAGCTGTGTCTGTATGATTATCCAGGTGTAATAATAGTACTCCCGCAGAGCCTGTACTGCGACGGCGACGCGGACTGCGCGGACGGCTCGGACGAGCCGGTGGGCTGTGCCGGGGGCGCGGAGGGCGCAGAGGGCGAGGGCGCAGGGGGCGCGGGGGGCGCGCTGTGCGGCGAGGCGGGCGCGCTGCAGTGCGGCGGACGCTGCGTGCCGCGAGGCTTGCTGTGCGACGGCCGCGACCACTGTCTGGACGACGGAGGAGGCGGCGCCGGCAGCGACGAGGACCCGCTCATGTGCTGTACGTATTGGTCAATAGTCAAGTAGGTAATTAAATATATATATTTTCTAGGAAAAATTCCAAAATAAAAACGGTCAAAGTACGACACATTTTCTATCGCTGATATATTGGCACCACCTCAGCAAATTGTGCCATTTTATTTGGTGTCTTATATCTGTCCTTTTATGGTTTTTGTAACATCTTCAGTAAATAAATCTTGATCTCTCTACATACGTACTAGCTGTCTGTGTGAGTCTGTGGCGTGACTGTTCGTGTGTTGTGTGACAGCGTCGTTCGAGCGCGCGTTCGGCAGCTCGGCGCTGTCGGGCGCAGCGCGCGGCGCATGCGCACGCGGCGAGTGGGCGTGCCGCAACGCCGCTTGCGTGCCGCACGCTGCGCTGTGCGACGGCGGCGACGACTGCGGCGACTACTCGGACGAGAGCCACTGCAGTGAGTACCTCCTGCCCGCGCAGCCGCTGCCGCTCGCTCCGTAGTACATGTGCCCGTGTGTGTAGACGTGGACGAGTGCGCGGCGGGTAACGGCGGCTGCGCTCACAACTGCTCCGACCTGCCCGTGGGCCGCGCCTGCTGGTGCCGCGCGGGCTGGCGGCGTGCGCACGACGCGCGCTCCTGCGCCGACGTGGACGAGTGCGCAGAGGACGAGCCCTGCGACCACGCCTGCAAGTGAGTACCGCGGCGCACCGCGCAGCCGCGATAGATTGAGACGATCTTCAAGGACGAGATTATGTTTTGTTTTCAGCACAATGAACCATGCACAATTGAGCAAATATTAAAATGCTTACCATAAAAATAACGAAATCCTATGTTTTTATCTTAAGTTTACGATTGTTTAATAATCATCTTTTCGGATTTTGTTATTTTTTTACTGAAATCAGCCAACCCTCACTGTAAAGTGTGTCTTCAGGAACACAATAGGCAGCTACGTGTGCTCGTGCGCGGAGGGCTACAAGCTGATGTCTGACGGCGCCACGTGCACGCCCGACTCGCGTAAGTGTCCTGTACAGTATGTGCGTGACTGTGTGCGCGACGGGTCTGTGTCTGACGCTAACTGTGTCTGTGTGTGCAGCCGTGCGCGCGAGCCTCATCTTCACGAACCGCTACTACATCCGGCGCGTGCCGCTGGAGGGCGAGGGCCGGGGGGGCCCGGGGGGCCTGGGGGGCGCGGGGGGCGCGGGCGCGCTGCTGGTGCACGACCTCACCAACGCCGTGGCGCTGGACCTGCAGTGGGCGGCGGGCTGCCTGTACTGGAGCGACGTGACGCGCCTGGGCTCGGCCATCCGCCGCGCGTGCGGCGCGGGCGGCGCGGCCCGCACGCTGCACGGCGCCACGCTGCAGAACCCGGACGGGCTGGCCGTGGACTGGGTGGGCGGCAACCTGTACTGGTGCGACAAGGGCACCGACACCATCGAGGTGTCCCGCGCCGACGGCTCGCACCGCCGCGTGCTGCTGCGCGGCCAGCTCAGCGAGCCGCGCGCGCTGGCGCTGCACCCGGCGCAAGGGTGAGCACGTTCATTAATGATGCGACGGAGATCGGTTCACAGAAGATGGTGGCTATAAAATTACAAAATATTTTTTTGGGGAAAAATTATATTATTCTATATTTAAAGAAACAGAATAGATTAGATTCCAAACTTCAGTGGAGATGACACTTATCAAGCCTAGCGGGAAGAGTCAGTTCGGCCGCCTACGCTGCCGTCAAACTCAAACTCAAAGCATTTATTTCAATTAAACCATTTACAGGCACTTTTGAATTGTCAAGGGGTCGGTCAGTCAGAAATATGAAGCTAGTTGCCCATTCCAAAGCGTAGTAGGTACCTATGGAGAAGAACGGGCAAGAAACTCCATGGACACTCTTTTAAATTATATTGTTACATACATATTAGTTACATCATTAATGTTGAATATAGGTATAATTATATGTGAGAACGATGTAAATAAGACGTACACGTTGAGTGTCCAGTGTACAGTAAATATAAATTTAAACAAAACAATCCATAATAAAATAATTAAAATAAGCCGTGGTGGCTAAGAGATGAAAGTAAGACAACACACTGACGTTGATGCAGCTCGGCTGGTCGATTTTAGTTATTTTCGCAGCGTTATGTCCTACGGTATTCTGCTTTGGGGCAAAGCCAATAAACATATTCAAAACATAATTGTTCTTCAAAAACGAGCTGTTCGAACAATTTCATTTGCCTTTACCAGCTACACTCGCGAGCAAAAGTATGGAATCGCCTACTTGTTACTTGTTCCGAGCGATTTTAAAAACTAAATAACTGATCTTATACTTGAAATTCGTGCCTCAAGCATTCAAATTAAACCCAAATTTCAAGAGCTATCCCGGATTAATTGAAGGAGCAGGATTTCTAGTTAGGACCCTTCTATTCAGTTCATCCGACACGTGCTCAATGGGATTCAAGTCGGGGCTGAGCGCTGGCCAGTCCAATGTGGCGATACCGACTTCACCAAAGTATTCAGTTGTGGCACGGGAAGTATGACAACGAGCGTTATCGTGCATGAGGAGAAAGTCATCACCGATAGATCCCGCATAGGGAACGACATGTTCTAGCAGAACATCGGATATGTAGCGGTCTGAAGTTAGACTGCTTCCTCGTCTCCCACCAAGCACGAAAACAAGTTCCGTTTTACCGTCAAAGGAAATGCCCACATCATACAATAACCGCCCCCATAGGCGACTGTCTCAGCGGAACAGCACTGAGCAAATCGCTCTCCAGGCCGCATGTAGACCCCGGCACCTTCGGTTTCTGTCGTGCAAACACATTCTGCACTCCTCGGAGAATATGCCTCCATTGCTCGACTTCCTTAACAAGATGGGTGCGGGCAAATTGAAGGCGTGCTTGTCGATGCCCTGACGTCAATTTTGGGCCGGGTGGCAGGCCTTTTTGGAGTAAAATTTGCTTGCATGAGTATTCGACGAACTGTCCACTCGCTGACAGCAACCCCATGAACATGTCTGAGCTCCTGCTGGACGTCAACACCAGTCAAATGACGATTTCGAAGAGAAGTTGACACGATAAAACGGTCATCCCTCTCCGATGTGCACCCGCTGCCGTCCATATCTTGGTTTCGGAATAAAGTCTCTAGTCTCCCAAAAGCGTTTATAAACTTTCGAAACACAGGACTGGCTTATATGTTATTGTGTAGCTGACGCGCGACCGCCCGCTGGCTGAACCCTTTCTGCAGTAGGGCGACGATTTGTGCTGCTTCAGTAGGTGTGGTATTCGTTATCGTCCATGGTCAAGTGTCTAAAGTAGCAAATATCAGTCGGCCAATGTGTGACAGCGGACTGATCAAAAAATTCCGATACCACGTGCCTTTGTAGGGGATCAATACGGCGCAACTCGCGGCGTATCGAGAAATTGAAACATGTCTTTTGTAGGGGATCAATACGGCGCAACTCGCGGCGTATCGAGAAATTGAAACATGTCTTTTGTAGGGGATCAATACGGCGCAACTCGCGGCGTATCGAGAAATTGAAACATGTCTTTTGTAGGGGATCAATGCGGCGCAACTCGCGGCGTATCGAGAAATTGAAACATGTCTTTTGTAGGGGATCAATACGGCGCAACTTGCGGCGTATCCTTGAAAAATGTCTTTTTTCTTACTCCTCCACTCAAAGTAGGAAAGCTCTTGACATATGGATTGGAATTTCAAGATTACAGTATAACTTTTAAAATGGTAGCATTTTATTAAATTTTACAGTTATTTAGTTTTAAAGATCGCTCGGAACAAGTAACAAGTAGGTGATCCCATACTTTTGCTCACAAGTGTAGATGCCAGAGATTCTCTGAGACATGAATTTTTAGATATTGGTATTCTCACGGTGACATCACAATTCATCTTCGCCAACATCTTATTTAATAGGCAAAATATACACTTATACACTAAAACAGTGATATTTACAATGGTAACACTAGAAATAAGGACAAACTACGTGCTTCCTTTCACTGGTTTTATAGAGTACACATAACTTATTTGTTGGGCTTAGTAACATTCTATAACAAGCTTCCGTCTTCTTCGCTACATTTATTTATTAAAACGTTAAGCACAAGTAAAAAAAATATACAGGGTGTCCAAGAACCTGGCGTCCAACTGGATTCCCACGATGCCCCAAGTTCTAACAGTACTCAGAAAAATATTTTAAAAAATCCACCCCATGTACTTACAGAATTATACTGATTTCAAAAAAAAAAGGGGAAATGAGCACCCTGTGACATACTTTTGAATGCTGTGACTGCTAATGCTGATAATTTCGATATTTCTTGGAGGTTTTGTAATCTAGGGTATTGCTGTGTCTAAATAGAATGTAAAAATAATGTACTTATTGTACCATTTTAAAATAAAATATTATTTTAACTAAAGGTGATATGGAAAACTATTGAATTTCGCAACTTTGACCGACTGTAGTGTAAAAAAAATGTACCAAAATAGTATGGCAAGTGACGTCAAATTTTGACGCGTTTATTCCTCTTTTTAAAAAGGTATAATACTTACACATTAATTTGAAAAAAAAAATTTTGATAATATTTTTACTCAACAACCCAATTTTTACGAAGTGCCTACCTACTAACGGTAACTGTCGGACCCTTTCTTATCTTAGAAACTGTTATGTTACTACTATTATTTACTTCGGTTCCAAGAGTGAGCAAGAAGGAAATACACACAGGTAGATGGGTTCCCAGTAGAATAAAAGCAAAGAATGTTAGTTTAAAGATATTTTATTACAATAAATGTTCAAAATGTTGACCACCCGCGGCAATACAAGCTCTCACTCTCCTTAAAAAGGACCGCTTTATGTTTCGCGAGTAACTTTTTTGACGTATCACCTGCACTGCTTGTGTTATCTTCTCACGAAGGTCAGCGATGTCATTAATGGGCTTCGCATAAACGAGCTCCTTCATAGTTCCCCAGAAAAAAAAATCCAGCGGATTTAAGTCAGGTGAGCGGGCTGGCCACGGGATTGTTCCTGATCGCCCAATCCACCTGTTCGGGTATTGCTCGTCCAAAAACTCTCTAACGGATACGCGAAAATGTGCTGGACAGCCGTCGTGTTGGAACCACATATCTGGTGGGGTCTCTTCTAGTAAGTTTGGCAAATCATTTTGAAGAAAATTTAAATATGATTCGCCAGTCAAATTCTCGGGCATCTCAAATGGACCAATAATATTCCCACAGAGAATACCGGTCCACATGTTCACTTTGAACCGGTACTGGGATCTATCTTCTCGCATCAAGTGCGGATTTTCCACATGCCACTCGTGCAAGTTGTGTAGGTTCATGTAGCCATCCTTCTTAAATGTTGATTCATCTGACCACAAAATTTTGTCGATAAAGTTTTCGTCTTCTCGATGTTTTTGCAGGATTGTTTCACAAAACGCGACTCGGCTCGGATAGTCTCGAGGTAAAAGACTTTGCACTCGCTGTACGTGGTACGGATGATATTCTTCTTTTTGGAGAATACTGTGTGCTGTGCTCTTCGGTATCCCCGTATCAGCTTCTATTCCTCGCACAGAGATGCTTGGATTTGCCGACACCGCCTCTAAAACTTCATCGCGTATGAAGTCATTTACGGGTCGTCCTTCACCAGCTACTTGATTGGGGAACCGCCCGTCACATAGTGATCTGTGCACATTAATGAAAACTCGATGGTCGGGATATCGCGTAGCCCTCGGATACCTTTCTCTGTAAAGTCTCGCTGCAGCTCGTCCATTACCTCTACATTCTCCATAAATGTAGTGCATATTTGCGTATTCTTGCGGAGTGTAGGTCGCCATGGTAGCACACACAAAACACAAACTGTCCAAACACAGGCAAAGGTCGTCGTAAAGAGTTCGTTTCAAAGTCCAGAGCACAAAGAGTAATCGAGTCCAATAAACAAAGCTTTAAATCGTAGTACGTGATCAATGGTAACAATAAGAGAGAGGTGCGTAGTAACGGCAGGAGGCAGTGACGCGTACTGACCGTACTGTTATCCTAAATAGCACGATCCCAGATAGCGTCACTATCTATCTCACTCGCACCTCTAACCTTTTTCTCCCTCACTCTTACCTGAATAATGGGGTACCATAAAGAAGAACCAGCAAATCGCAAAGATAGTTTCTGTCTTGCTCCCTCCTGTTGTAATAACGAATCACTATGGTGAGATGCATGCACATACCGTCCCTTACGGTCTAACCTGTTTTTTGAGAGGCCTGTTGTTATTTTTATGAGCATACAATAGTAATTCTTTAGAGGTTAGATTCAATTCGTCGTAAATTTTTCTTTCTAAGAATTCTGTAAGACATCGTAAAAATTGGGTTGTTGAGTAAAAATATTATCAAAATTTTTTTTTTTCAAATTAATGTGTAAGTATTATACCTTTTTAAAAAGAGGAATAAACGCGTCAAAATTTGACGTCACTTGCCATACTATTTTGGTACATTTTTTTTACACTACAGTCGGTCAAAGTTGCGAAATTCAATAGTTTTCCATATCACCTTTAGTTAAAATAATATTTTATTTTAAAATGGTACAATAAGTACATTATTTTTACATTCTATTTAGACACAGCAATACCCTAGATTACAAAACCTCCAAGAAATATCGAAATTATCAGCATTAGCAGTCACAGCATTCAAAAGTATGTCACAGGGTGCTCATTTCCCCTTTTTTTTTTGAAATCAGTATAATTCTGTAAGTACATGGGGTGGATTTTTTAAAATATTTTTCTGAGTACTGTTAGAACTTGGGGCATCGTGGGAATCCAGTTGGACGCCAGGTTCTTGGACACCCTGTATACTGTACAAAGGCGGACTTGCCTTTGAATGCTTGCTTGCTCTTTTTGCATTCAACGCATACTGACGCTCATCAATGCATAATATCAATAAAAAAAAATGAACGCTTGCATAAATAGTGAGCCAGTTTTAGTGTATTAGCGTGATATACAAATACACATAGTGATAAGTTCAAATAATGGACTGACTGGATAATATATGGAAGGCAGCCCCTTTAATCGAAACGCGATGATACGACGCAGCCCTCCACCGACACCGACCCCGGTACCCACACCGGCACCGGCAACGCCCGAACAACCAAGACAGGATCAAGATGAGAAAGTAGAAGTTGTGTCCACTCCGGAGATTCAGAACTGGATGCGGTCTACTGAGCAGTGCCTGATTGAGGTTTGTGCTATTGCTTCTGAGGGAAAGCTAAACGCTGATCAGAAGCTGAAAATAAGCAATCTTTGCCTGGATGTTGGAGCATGGAGTTTCGCAAATGGCTGTTCAATACCAGTCACTAAAGCAAAAAGCTATATAAACCCATACTTCCCTTAAAACTACGACTGAAGCCCGAGACCTATCAGATTGTCTAATGGAGATGAACCGGACGATTCAGGAGTCGTCGTCGTTTTTCAAGTATGGTGAAGAAGGGGTCCAACGCCTTTGTTCGTCCTAACACTTTTAGCTCCGTGGCCACTTATCCTTGTGACGGAACCAAGACCATGGTCCAAAAAATTAAAGGATGAAAGTACGAGGCGTACGCAAAATTGGTAAAGGAGTAATAATAAGCCTGAGACTAAAGATGACCTAGGCACTAGGGCCTGCCTAGTGCCTAGGTCATCTTTAGTCTCAAACAAGCAAACAGTCAAATTCACATCGTCAGGGCTTACCGTCGACGAACCTAAAAAGCGCAAACCTCTCATCATAGTTATAGGAGTTCCCACATCGATGGCTGAAATGAGGTTTATAAATGTATTTATGAACAAAACTTGGCCGACAAACTGCACACGATATCCCTTTTACATTTTTGACCTCAATCAAACTAAGCCACAAATCTGGCAGGTAATGCTGAGAATTGCAGCTATAAGTTCCAGCCGTCATACGCAAGGTCCTCATCACACAAGACATATTATACATAAATAGGACGTCTTGCCCGGTACGAGCCTTCACACTGGTAACGAGATGTTACAAGTCCCAGCAGTACCGTCATGCAGCAACAGCATGACAAGTTGCTTCCCCTACATGTGGAAATTGCAGTGAAGAAGGACACACAATTCAAAACTGCGAAAAGTAAGCCGTTGCGCGTGTTGCGTTGCGTTGCTACGTGTTTGCGCTTCAAAAAACAAGCCAACCACAAGACGGGAGACGAACATTGTCCCGCCAAAAAAGCTGCCGAATACAGGTATGTGGTATACAATGTCTAAATTCGAAATGACTACTAAGTAGATGAGAATTCTATTTAGTCTGTGGAAGAGGATTTTCCAAGGACACTCGATTGATGGTCCTGTCAAAATACGTGAAAGGTTTTTCCCTCATGGCGTGATAACGAGAAACACGTTTTGGGAGAGGGACCAGTTCTGGGATGACCAGTCTGTGTCCAAATAACCCGATGGGTTTACTATGAGTCCAATCAAACCTGAGCCTTGTCTGGCTGATTATGCCAGCCTCTCTTGTAATAGTTCTGATGCGAGATTTAGACGTGATGCCTTGGTGTAGCCCCGTGGTCAGATGATATGGACTTGATCCGGGTGCGGCCAATTTAGAAGTTAACTCTTGAGGTGTGGTCATCTGTTAGTGAAGAAAGCCTAACTTAGCCGTTTGATGGTAAATGAGGGAAGCTCGCCACTCCAGGTAACAATAGCGTCACCGTCTATACCCGTAGGCCGCGTTTATGCGTGTGAACACAGGTATTATCCTGTGTTTGACGCCAAGGGTCTTGGTTCCGTCATTTGAAGGGAATATACTGAGAGAACACTGAGTTTCAACGGAATTGTTATAATTTAACCTATGAGAGAGTTAGGCCTTTTGTAAGAACTAGGTAGTAAGACCGGTGGTTATAAATAATTGTGTTTTGGGTTGCTTAGCATAAGCGATATTTTCCCTATATGAGAACAACCATAATAGGTCGATGCTTATTCGATTGAGCTATAAGTTATAAAGCAGTTCATCTCACGGACTTACTAAAGCGACTCTGACTTAGAGTCGAACCCCGATACAACTAGGAAAGGAGACCTAGTTTAGTCGGAGTGGACACCTAAGTGTGTGAGAAGGGTTTGGTTACTGGCTCGCCACAATTGATGTTTTGTACCTTATTTTTCTGTATATTACAATAAACTTTGTATTGAGTAAGAATGTACAGACGCCAGCAGGTCAAGCTACCCGAAGCTGTCAAATTTTCCCAATCAACCTTGAACCTTAATGCTTTAGCGATAAAGTTGAAAATCTATTAAAGAAATTTGACAGATTGTAGTAGCTTGATGTGCTGGCGTCTGTACTTGTTTAATTGAATCTTTCCCGTACAGCTTATACCCTATACATTTACTTTAGCACGGTGGTAAGTAGTATAAATACCATATTGAAATCATCAACATCAAGAAATAACCATCATCATCAATTTCATCATCAATTTCATCTTGTTTCAAGAAATAACTATTTTTTTTAAACTGGGTTACAATGGTTAATAACTTAATTACCGATATAGATAACACATTTTTAACTATGTCAAAGACATGTCACGTTGCGGATTGCAAACAATATCTTTCCGATTGTAATGACTGGGGTTCCAGGTAAACTGAATGGTTAGAAAGAAAACAGGTAGCATAAACTAAATGAATTTACTAAACCAATGGTTCGAAATGTCTAAACACTAACACCTTAATAACTAAACACCGAAAGGGAAATAAATGTAAATAACATGTGCACAAACAAAATATATGAAAAAACAGACAAATAAAAGTAAAAGAAAATAAAAATAAAAATGTCCCGATTCACAAAAAGAAAATCCTCAGGCTGGGTCTGAACTCGATGTCACGAGATTACAACACGGCGCAATGCCCCGAGACCAGCCGGTTTGTTATTAACCGTGGCGAATATGTGGATCTCTATTTCGCAATGAGAATCAATGCGGCTTCATTAATCGAAGCCGGAACTTAATCATGAATCTTTGTGTCTCAAAGATAAGGGCGTTTCCGCAGGCTGAGGACAAAATGAAAACAGTCAGCCTTGCAAAACTTCTCTAATTAAATAACCTACACTTCGTTAAATAGACGCAAACACTTACCCCGTTTCTTCCGTTACTCGCACACAAATTCACAATATTACACCAAAACAATACGCATTTACAATCTGTAGCAATTTCTAAATAACGATGGCTTTTAATTATCAGATTTATGCAAGTTCATTACGGAGCAACCGTTATTTCTGTCCGTCTTCGATTCACATTTTTTTTCGGTTCCTTAATTTACCGCCACCGTCATTTATCTATTGTCACACAAATTATCAATCTAAACTATTGTGGCGAGCCTAGTAACGCCATCTAGTATTAGATTTGCGAATTAAAATAACAATCATTACACGATTATCAAAAGTCACTTACCATACTGCCCCAAAACATTCGTTGTATTTATAGGAACATAGATAGTTTTAAAATTTTCCTTCATAGACTTAACTTTCATTGTGATATAATGGTACTTGCCGAGTGCTGGCTAGCTAACCGCATCGATAACCTCCCAGTTCTTATTGCATACCACAAGAAACCACAATCAAAATGATGGTGTGGTAGGTAGTCTGCACAAGAATGTTTAAAGTCGAGGAACCTGCTCTACAAGAGTGTATCAGTAATTGCTTAGTTATCATAATTGGTACAACTACAGCGATGATCGCTTTGTATAGGTTCCCTTCCGCTAGAAACATGTATTATTTTGTCAATTTCTTAAACCCGATTTTTCCAGCGCTAAGCTCGTTTAAGTATATTATAATAACAGGTGATTTAAATATAAATATTGGCGCCGAAAACTGCGATGCAGGGACCCAAGATTACCTTAATATCTGCTCATACCATGATTTTCTCCGCCCACATATTGCCTACTCATCAGAGTGGTTCCTGCCTCGATCATATGATGATCAAAACCGGCCTATCATATATATTACTAGTTTAATTTGGTACTAACATTAGGCTAACTTGTACTACTAATAACATTATATGGATGTTTGTCTGAAATAAAATATTTAAATTTGAATAAATTGCGCTAGTTACTAACGTAACAATTCCTGACCTACACGCTGTCCTACTTGCCGTACATTTTACGCTGCCTAAGCTAAATCGTCCCCAGACCAAACGCAAATTAAACACAAATAAACTCGAATTATGATTTATGCAACCTTGATTTTAGCCTGCTGACGCTAATGGCTTTATCGTACTTAATAAAACATTTCCAACAAACAATATTGTTGGACATGGACGGATTACTCAAGGACTAATTTGGTGTATAAGACAGAGGTAAACTTGGAACTGAGTTGAAGTTTGAGTTTGAGTGACCAACCATTCCAAAAATCAAGCAACTGCTGTAACCTGAAATCATATGCTAAGCTGGACACTGACGGAGATGACTTAACCCGAATCAATTGTGGGCTAAAAGACGAATGTGCAGTTGGATGGGATGATGATGATGGGGACTCCCTTTTCCGCACTTAGACTCTCATTTGATCCGTTGTGCGTGGGGATACTGGCTAACACAGCCAGCCTAGCTCCGCCCAAAAGCACAGAAGCCTCCTGGGGGCTTCACAGGCTTCGCGGAGTGACCTCACTGTTCCGAGGATTTCTTCCCGTTGAGAAGCCACAGCCTCGCACTCCAGGATAACGTGGGCGGCTGATTCCTCGGCGTCAAGGCAGCCCCTGCAAAGGGGGCTATCTGTGGCGCCTATGTTAAAAAGATGTTTGTTAAGGGGGTTATGGCCCGTAAGGTCTGTCTGTTGCACTTCTTTATCCCAGCTAAACCCCCAGGAACTGGTGAAGGGCGGGCGTTTTGGAGGACTGTCTTATGTTATTTTGACGTTCGAAAAGTGCTGATTCGTAGGCCGGTTGCAGACCAAGAACTAAGCTGAGTTAGTTTAGGTTAGCTCGCATAGCTGAGGTAAGCTAAACTAACTTCGCTTAAAAGAAAGAAGAAAAGAAAGAAAGAAAATAAATTTATTTGACCCAGGTTAAAGCCCACAATATTACATAAAAACAGACAAACAGTACATTGCCTCACGGCTGCGCCAAATAGGCCCAGTTCAGCATAAATACCAGACAACTAGTGCCTGACGCTGGTTTTCAACTGGGCCTTATGTTACGAGGACGTCTTACGGGTGTAAATCAGTTTTATAGTGAAATATTTAAATAAAAATTGATAGATATTTGTAACAAATAATAATAAAAACGATTAGGTATTTGTCAAAAATAATTATAAATAGGTAATAATAGAGTGATGTAGGTATAGAAAAAATAAATAAATAAAATGGAATGGCTACTCAAAAAAAACAAAAAAAAAACAATGGACTGTCGACGATAAGGTAATAGATAACTATATCACAATTCATATCAATGAAACATTTGAATTCGTCATGTCTAGCTTCCGTTGCGCATCTATGAGGTACTGCCGTAGGCGTCTTCTAAATGTGCTGATTGTGTTAGTTGCTCGAATAGGTGGTGGCAGGTTATTCCACACTTTGGAAGCCGCATAACGGAGGCTACCTCTAAGCGCAGCTGTCCTATGTGACTGGGTCGAGAGTTGCTGCGAGCATTGCCTTCTCCCACATTCTCGCTTACTCGCTATCCAACTCAACTTGTCGTACAGGTAGTCCAGTTTCTGGTATCTAACTACACCAAACAGAAGGCATGCCAAGTGTAGTTAGCTTAGCTCTTGGTCTGCGATCGGCACTAGCCCAATTACAATAAATGGCATTTGATTTGAAATGTTTTACAATATTTCCTAGTACGCTGTACTGGTCGGACTGGGGCACGGCGCCACACATCGGGCGCGCCGGCATGGACGGGTCGGCGCGGCGCGTGCTGGTGCGCGCAGGCCTGTACTGGCCCAACGCGCTCACCGTGCTGCCTGCCTCGCAGGAGCTGTACTGGGCCGACGCGCGCGAGGACTACATCGCTGTCGCCGACCTGGACGGCAACAACGTGCGCGTGCTTTTCTCTAGAGGTGAGCCCGTCAGCCTGTGCACGTGTCACGCGGTACAGGGGAGCCTTTCTCGTTTGACCTTGGTTATGTCCTTGACCTTGAATATAATATTAAGTCCCACTTGCACCACAGATTACTAAATCCATTTAGTGATGATCGATAATATCGTTCTATTTCTGTCAATTGATTGAATACGACAGAGGCAGAACGATTTTTTAAATCTGTTATGCGTTAAATGCAGTCAGTAAGTAATGTTGCAAGTGGGCCTAAAGTTTTAAAATTGTTGCGGAATTTGAGAGATATTTTGACCTTTTCTTTTGAGGAGTTTACATTTTTGCCTTGACGCGGTTAATAACCGGCTTTAAAATAAAACAGTAAACGTTGGAAATGTGTTGCTTTATTACATACCGTCCCCGTAAAATTTCTTGTTTTAACATAAAGTACATCATATGACACTCGGCAATACTGTAGGTTCCCATTAGTTAAAAACATTTCGGACCAGCAATTCCGAAGATTACCCTCTACACACAAATTAACATTAACCCACAAATTTTACCCCCTTATAATAATAGACAGGGGAAAAAGTTTTATCGTATCAAAAAAATTATGATTCCATCTTTAATATTTACCTAGACTATAAGTGTATGCCACGTTTTCTAAACCAAACGCATAAGATCTTTCATACAAACTATAGTATATCCTTTTTCACCCTCAAAGGGTTTTTTTTTAAGTATTTTGTTTCTTTTACATTATTTGACTTATAAAAGTCAAAGCATTTATTTCAAATAGGCACTTAGAACGCACTTTTCAACGTCAACATTTACATTAAAATATTCTATTCTATTTATTTATTCATATAACAATTCGCATTGTGTTTGAATGATGTAGTACATTAATTATTAAAGCTAAAAAATAAAATGAATTTCAAACAGTAAATTTCACTAAAAATAATTAACAACATAATATTGTTATATTATTTTACCGGGTTTAAAATATTTACTATATAAATTATTTATTATGTCAAATGCTTGAAATATTATTATGTCAACTGATTTAATCTATTCTCAAAAATGCAAATATCTAATAATGTGTTGAATAAATAGAATTGATTCTAGTCGCTCCTTCCAAAAGGTAGTTTCGTATGGACTCCACCGTTACTCTTTTAAAATGTGTTACAATATTTTGTATACATTAATTATATGAAGTTCTATGCACCTATAACAAAATTAACCTACAATAGGTAAAAAGAATTTAAAAAAATGTAGCAATGACAAATAAGTAATCTTGTGATAGATACATGGTGCTCACATATTTACAAACATTGTAAAAGTATACGATTTTCCAAATTATTTAAACAAGTAATATGTCAGTGTGTGAGTTAAAGTAATCACAGAATGTAAATCAATGTCATAAAAATAATAAACTATACAATTAAAGTAGCAACAAGTATGATTTTGTTTAGACCTAGATTGTCCTATGGAGCTGGACCAGCATGTTTACAAGCATAGGTTATTTATACCAATTTTCGAGTTAATCACGACACGTAGTAAAATCATCCTCTGTAAAATTAACTACCCCTTCTTGCCCCTTTAGGGGTAGATTTTCGAAAATTTTCGAAAAAGCCTGATACACGTTATTCTTTATTTTTGTTTCTAGGTATAAATACTGAGTTTCGAGTTAATCAGACAGTGCGTTAAAATTCTTCCATACAAACTTGTAAAATGACACCCGTCAATCCCCCTTTTTTTTGATTTTCTAAACTACCCCCAGTTTAGAAAAACAAAAAATGTCAAACTTTATAATTTAATTAGATAAGTATTTGTGCCAAGTTATTAAATAAAGGAATAAGATTTTTCATACAAAAAAAAACCCCTTTTCACCCCCTTAAAGGTAGAATTTCCAAAAACCCTTTCTTAGTGCTCCCCTACATTATAAAAGGAAGCCGTGTGCAAAATCTCACGTTCCTAGTTCCAGTAGTTTCGGCTGTGCGTTGATATCTCAGTCAGTCAGTTTATCCTTGTATATTGTGTATAGATAGATAATTTAAAAAAAAATAACACTTGACTTTTGGGGGTCTGACCTTAACCTTGGCTAAGAGATGGAACATTCGAGGCATGTTGAGCCGTTACTGACACTTGTGCCCCACAGAGCGCATGCCGTGGCTGCGCCTACATCATGTGTTCGCGCTGGCCGTGTGGGACGGGCGCGTGTACTGGTCGGACTGGGAGACGCGCGCCGTGGAGTCCTGCCGTCGCCGGCCCCGCCTGCTCGCGGCACACTCGCCCGCAGCCAACGGCAGCGCCAGCAGCGCCAGCAGCGGCGGCGCCTACGAGTGCCGCACGCTGCTGCACACCATACACAAGCCCATGGACCTGCGCGTGTACCACCCTGCGCGCCAGCCGCCGCAGCCCGGTCAGTACTGTACACAGCACACTCGCCCGCAGCCAACGGCAGCGCCAGCAGCGCCAGCAGCGGCGGCGCCTACGAGTGCCGCACGCTGCTGCACACCATACACAAGCCCATGGACCTGCGCGTGTACCACCCTGCGCGCCAGCCGCCGCAGCCCGGTCAGTACTGTACACAGCACACTCGCCCGCAGCCAACGGCAGCGCCAGCAGCGCCAGCAGCGGCGGCGCCTACGAGTGCCGCACGCTGCTGCACACCATACACAAGCCCATGGACCTGCGCGTGTACCACCCTGCGCGCCAGCCGCCGCAGCCCGGTCAGTACTGTACACAGCACACTCGCCCGCAGCCAACGGCAGCGCCAGCAGCGCCAGCAGCGGCGGCGCCTACGAGTGCCGCACGCTGCTGCACACCATACACAAGCCCATGGACCTGCGCGTGTACCACCCTGCGCGCCAGCCGCCGCAGCCCGGTCAGTACTGTACACAGCACACTCGCCCGCAGCCAACGGCAGCGCCAGCAGCGCCAGCAGCGGCGGCGCCTACGAGTGCCGCACGCTGCTGCACACCATACACAAGCCCATGGACCTGCGCGTGTACCACCCTGCGCGCCAGCCGCCGCAGCCCGGTCAGTACTGTACACAGCACACTCGCCCGCAGCCAACGGCAGCGCCAGCAGCGCCAGCAGCGGCGGCGCCTACGAGTGCCGCACGCTGCTGCACACCATACACAAGCCCATGGACCTGCGCGTGTACCACCCTGCGCGCCAGCCGCCGCAGCCCGGTCAGTACTGTACACAGCACACTCGCCCGCAGCCAACGGCAGCGCCAGCAGCGCCAGCAGCGGCGGCGCCTACATGCGGTGCATACGACATGCGGCGACGTTACATGTACGAATAATCACAGTTCGAGCGATTACAAAAGCGAATGCTCAATTTCAAACGTTGGAATGTTAATTACACGCGAATACCCCGTGAGTGACCAGAGACCACCTTGAGAAGCCTAAGCAACATTCGTTATGAACATTCCTGATTTACCTATTTGTATTTCAAATAAAAAACTAAAAACAAATGATACGTCAGTGACGCCATGCATAAAATGAAGAGGACAACAATAGAGTTCTTGTTCTTCTATTAAACGAAGTCAAAGACGTGTCATTCGGTATAAGTCGTATGACATTGTAAGTCTTGTTTGCCTTGTTCTGGAGCTATCAAACTCACATTCATTTCAATTAAACCATTTACAGACACTTGAATTGTGAAGGCGTCCGCGTCGGTCAGTCAGAAATATGAAGCTAGTTGCCGATTCCAAAGCGTAGTAGGTACCTATGGAGAAGAACGGGCAAGAAACTCCATGGACACTCTTTTAAATTATATTGTTACAAAAATATTAGTTACATCACAAATAAACGATCCACAAATAAAATAATAATTAATAGCCGTGGCAGCTAAGAGATGACCGGTCCTGACTGACGGCGCGGCGCCCGTTCACGTACATGACGCGTGGAACAGCACCATTCAGCTCAACCATTTTATAGGGAGCTAAATGATCCATAAAAGACGTACTATCCGGTAAATGGTAAAAAAGGAAACATTATTAAAATTAAAGTGAGATACACACAGCACGGTATACACTGAGTCGGTGAACGATGTTGAGTGTGCGGGTTGTGTGACAGAGCTGTCGGCGAAGTGCGCGGCGCTGAACTGCTCCGGCCTGTGCCTGCTGACGCCGGCGGCTGGCGGGCCCGCGGGCGCGCGCTGCGCCTGTCCCGAGCACTGGCTGCTGGGGCCCGACGGGCGCTCGTGCACGCCCAACTGCACGTCGGCGCACTTCGTGTGCGCGTCCGCGCTCAAGTGCATCCCGTTCTGGTGGCGCTGCGACACGCAGGACGACTGCGGCGACGCGTCGGACGAGCCCGACACGTGCCCGCCGTTCCGCTGCTCGCCGGGACAGTTCCAGTGCGACAACGGCCGCTGCGTGCACCCGTCGCACATCTGCGACGGCGCGCCGCACTGCGGGGACGGCTCCGACGAGCGCGACTGCGACAAGGTAACGTGGCGACGCGTGAGCGCTGCCCGCTGCCCGCCCCGGTGCGTCTGACGGCCGTGTTCTCCTGCAGTTCACGTGCCTGTCGTCGCAGTGGAAGTGCCGCGGCAACTCGTCGGCGCAGCTGTCGGCGCGCTGCGTGCCGGCCGGCGCGCGCTGCGACGGACGACGCGACTGCCACGACGCCGACGACGAGGCCGACTGCCCGCCGCGCACCTGCCCGCCGCACCACGTGAGTAGCGCAACGTTGTCTGACCCACACTGACTAATTTTATTTATTTATCTAGTTTAGTACATGGAGGACTTACAGCTAATAAAAACAGACAAAAAAGGAAACCATAGTCACCAGCAAGTCAATCACAAATCCTCACGTATAGACTTATAAAAATAATTAATGGTGCGACCACAAAAACAAAAAACACATCGCCTTAATTAAAATGCGAAACAATATAACAACTTGGTTTACAATAATATGACTGAAATAATAGAAAAAATAATTAAAATAAAACTAAAACAAATAATATAACCTACCGCTACTTGAAAAATTTGAGGCTTAAGCACCTTCTGGCCGAATTCACAATAAATAGTGAATGGATCAAAATTATATTCCTTGCATAAATCATTGAAATGTCTGCTTGCGCGCACAATGTAACTGTTCTGCCTATAATTCGAAGATGTATGAGGTACACGTATGGGTGGATTAAAACGAAGTGCTTTACTTGGTACTAGAATAATACTTATAATAATAATAATAGTAACAAGAATGAACAGTCTGCAATTCTACGTCGATCCACCAGTGGTAGCTGATGATACTTCTTACAGAGTCCAAGATAACAGGTTGACTCGTATGGAATTTTTTGATGAAAGCATAGATATTTTATTATAGAAATCATTAAATAAAATCAAGTTAAAAGTGGTAGACCGTCCTTTCAAATATCCGTGCTGAACGGAGCTGAACGAGCTAGCAAGGGTAACTGGTTATAAACAATTCTCTCAAATATTTTAGCTACAATGCACAGCTTGGATATAGGCCTATAATTAGTAATCTCGGTTTTAGACCCCTTCTTATGCACGGGTATAATAAAAGCAGATTTCCATACTTTGGGGACAACACTTTGAGTCAAAGACTTGGAAAACAAAATTGAGATAGGTTGGGCAATGGAAGGCGCACATTTAATTAGAAATTTAGATGATATGTTATCAGGGCCAGCACCTGTAGTTGGATCCATAATGTTGGAAACCTTCAGTACTAAACTACCACTCGTGTGCTTGCGTGCTGACGTGCGTGATTGTGCGCAGTTCACGTGCGCGAACGGCGCGTGCGTGCCGCTGGTGTGGGTGTGCGACGCGGACTCGGACTGCGGCGACGGCTCCGACGAGGGCCCCATGTGCGCCACGCGCACGTGCGGCCCGGGAGAGTTCCGCTGCGGCTCGGGCCGCTGCGTGCCGCGCGAGTGGCTGTGCGACGCCGAGCCCGACTGCCCCGCGCGCGAGGACGAGGCGGCGTGCGGCCCGGGCCGCGCCCCGCCGGCCTGCGACCCCACGTACTTCCGCTGCCCCGACGGGCGCTGCGTGCCGGGCCGCTGGCGCTGCGACCTGGACGACGACTGCGGCGACGGCGCCGACGAGCTGGCGTGCGAGCCGCGCGACTGCTCCGAGTCCGAGTGGCGCTGCGGCTCCGGCGAGTGCGTGCGCGTCGCGCTGCGCTGCGACGGCGCGCACGACTGCGGCGACGCCAGCGACGAGACAGGCTGCGCGCCGCACTGCGGGCGTGGCGCGCGCGCCTGCGCCAGCGGGACCGCGTGCGTGCGCGCCGACTGGTGGTGCGACGGCTCGCCGGACTGCGCCGACGGCTCGGACGAGGCCGCGTGCGAGCCGCCGGGCGCCAGCAGCTCGGCGCGGTGCGGCGCGCGGCTGGACTGCGGCGGCGCGTCGCACTGCTCGCCGGCCGCGTGGCGCTGCGACGCGCGGCGCGACTGCGCGGACGGACGCGACGAGGAGCCAGCGCTGTGCAAGCGCCGCGTGTGTCCGCCGCCCATGTTCCGGTAGCGCTCGTTCTCTAGCTCGCTCGCCTGCTGTCGTCGGCCATGACTGATGTGATGTTTTGTGTACAGGTGTAACGACGACACGTGCCTGCCTCCCAACCTGCTGTGCGACGGTGTGGTGGACTGCGACGGCGACGAGAACCCCGCCCTTTGTACGTACCGCTGTGATCCGTGTGCGCCGCGTGCTGTGCGCAGTGTCGTGCGTGCTGACGAGTGTGTGTGTGTGTGTGCAGGCGACCGGCGACGCTGGCTGGGCGAGGAGTCAGCGTGCGCGCGCGACGAGAGCATGTGCGACGACGGGCGCTGCGTGCCCGCCAACTCGTCGTGCGATGCAGGTATTAATAATCGTTTGTTTATAAAAGGAACACATTTATAACAAATACCTTAACAATCAAACTAGAGCACACCTACTTATTTGCCTGAACTGGGACCCTGTGCTCCAGGCTAGGAAGTGCATACTAACTTAATGTAATAGATTCACAATGAGTATAAAGTAAACAACGAAATTAAAACTTAAGTAAATAAAAGTACAAAATCATGTACAGTACGACACATCTTATATGTATCATCGTAAAACCGATCACTTCCGATTTACACAACCAATAGAAATCGCTCACTATCGCGCCATTCAATGCTATTCGCGCTATATATTCCCGCCTCAGTTCAACTCGAGACAGCGTTGAGAATGCACGTGAGTAAATCATTCCGTACACTTCGTGACAATTTAATAGGAAAGTGAATAATATATTTTTTGTTGCTGTTTTATTTTCATGATGACTTCGTTGAAACGTTGTAAGCCGTATAATAGCCAAAGTCTATTTTAATGTTTATCAATTTATGAGTCGAGAGGCTACGGAGTCTAAAAATAGGGTTTTTGGGAATGATCACTTTCAAAACCTTCAAGAGCGAACTGCGAAGGCAACTGGTGTGTCACGTAGAACAATAAGTGCTGTTTTGAAAGAGCATGACAATGCCTTGGCTTCGACTAGTTCAACTCGTGCAACTTTTAGTTCGCCTAAAAAGTCCAGACAAAAGAAAGAACATCGAGCAAATTTCAACGGTTTTGATTATGATGTCATTAGAAGGACGATGTATGACTTTCATGTCACTGAAAAAAGGTTGCCTACAATAAAATCGTTGTTAACCAAATTACAGGAAGATATAAATTTCACAGGCAGTCGAGAAACTTTGCGCAATTTATTGCTTGAACTGGGTTTCAAATAAAAAAAAATGGAAAATAATAGATCTTTACTGGCCGAGAAAGATGAAGTAAGACTTCAGCGGATTAAGGCCCGTATTCATGAACATTACTATGAGGTCTCACAGTGCGCGCGGGCGCACAGGGTCCTAAAACCTATTCATAGACCATACTTGAGTGGCAATCGGCACTATGCGTCCCTTAAAATGGACGCATAGGTAAGGTAGCCGGCTAGCTATATTAAGCAACGCATAGTGTCCAGTATACGTCAAAAAGTTAGTTATTTTTGTTTCTCGAGGTTTGGTTTTGCGTTGTTTGAGGTTCTTTTTGATTCTAGTGCCGTTCTTTTATAATGGATTACAGTAGCGAAGAATAATTTGATAGTTATATCAATGAGCAAACAATAATAAGTACCAGAAAAGTGATACGGGATTTCCAAGGTCCTTTTGATTATTACAGTTCGAATGAATTTAGACGACGCTACAGATTTTCGAAAGATGTGGTACAATTTATACCTACTCTTGCCACTGATAAATGAAGACCTAGACAAATTGACTGCAAGAGGCCTTCCAGTGCCACCTATTTATCAGTTGCTAGTGGCCTTAAGGTTTTATTCTTCTGGTAGTGTCCAGGTACTTACCTTATTTAGTTAATACAATTAAAATAACTTGGGTACTTATGAAACCTAGCGTTAGAATGTGTACCTACTACCTTACCTCTCTATGAAAGGGCTGAACTTTGATAAGTACAATAACAACTACGTACCTACCTACTACCTTACAATATTTTGATTTACAGATGATAACAGGAGACCTTATAACTATTCTATATAATATTCTTCTATAGCTATTTGTTCTTTTATTCTATATATTATTCTAGGTTGAGCTTGATGAACCTAAAGACGTAGTTATATTATTTATATCCATATTTGTAGAAATCGAAACAACAATCACTAGTAATCAGCACACAAAAAATTAACAAAGAAATATAGGAAATTGTTAGTTCACAACTGACAAAACGTTTAAAACTTTAAAGGTTATATTTTATGTCATCCGCCAATCTGCCAAACATTAGAGAGAACATAGCAACAGAAACGGACCAATCACAGATCTTTATTCGACGCAGTGCATTCGCTTAGTGAAGTGTCGCTTGAGTATTGTTTGTGAATTAAATGGCCTGTCATGACGAACGCAGTGAGAAATGCCTTACTTAGCATAGTGTTGCTGCCATACTTAAATAAGTATCATTCTTGAATACGGGTGTAAGTATCTTCGACAGATACAAAACTTTAGAAGTGAAGGTTGGGATATAGTTTATACTGACGAGACTTACATACACGCCACACATACAAAGGAAAGTAGTTGGACGGATAGTTCTAAGAAAGGCTTAAAAAAACCGATATCAAAAGGTGAAAGATTATTTATTGTCCACGATGGTGGCTCAAGAGGTTTTGTACCTGGCGCTCTCTTAGTTTATAAATCTTCTCAAAGTACTGGCGAATATCACCACGAGATGAATAAAGAAAATTGCGAAAAATTGTTAAAACAACATCTCATTCCGAATCTACGAACTGTTGTGGTCGTAGATAACGCTTCTTACCATAACACACAGATAGACAATGCACCGAATTCCAATTCTCTAAAAGCATCCATGCAATCTTGGCTTACATCTAAAAATATACCCTTAGCGTCAAATCTGCTGAAACCAGAATTGTATGAAATAATTAATTGTAGATTTGTGGCGAATCTGAACACATTAAATACTCAATTGACCAAATAATGGCGGAACATGGTCATTCTGTTTTACGGTTACCTCCTTATCGTCCAGATTTTAACCCAATCGAGAATATTTGGGCCCAAGTGAAAGGCCACGTTAGTTCTAAAATGTCTCGATGAATCTAACGAAAGTCAAAGAACTATTAATGGAGAAATTCGAATCTATTGGCGTATCCGAATGGGAAAAAGTAGTCGATCGCGCGATAAAATGCGAAAAAGAGCATAATATATGTGACACGAGGATAGAACAGACCGATATTTGGATCAGTTCATCATAAATTTAAATGACTCATCATCAGACAGCGACGAATCGTTTAACGACTACAATGAGCTGTTGAGACTGAGGATATAAGTATGGATGTCGAAGGTGTATTCGAATAAGAGTAAACAATTTTAATAATATCAGAGGGGCAATTCCCGTATTTTTAAGACCGTTCGCATTCTAATCTCAGTCTCAATCTGTCAAAATTACAATCAATTTACATACATTTTTGACAGGTTTTTGACATTGATTGTCGCTGAGATGAGATTGCGACTTGAATTTGAACGTTTTTTAAGTACGAGAATTGGCCTACTGGTGTCGTTCAAAGCCATATTTTTTTTTTTAATGTAACATTCCATATATTGCATGCCCTTAATAAATTATAATTGAAGTTTTTTACAATAAACATCTCTAAAAGTTTGATTTGTGATATTCATCATTCTAGCCTTGTATCCTTCAAATCGAATCTAAAAAACAAAGACTTTATTTAAGTGATCCTTTATTTTGCAAGCTAGTAATGTATATCTATGCATCAATTTCACGAATGTGTTTTGTTATATGACTTTACAAGTTATGGAGTTTGCATAAAGATCATTTTCTCCTAAAGCAATAATAAAGATTAGTGATTTTGAAGGCGCACTCAGTTCGGATGTGATCGGTTTTACGAATTTTGCCGATGCTACATCTAAGTTGTGTCGTACTGTAAGTTGTTCTATTTGCAGACAACAAGTAGATCTTCTGTATGTGCATAAGGGCTTGGCAGTTAAAGTTTACGTCACAAACCCGGCCCTTAGCAATTATGCGATGTTTCGTAAAAAAATTAAATAAATTACGACAACAGTAATGGTTTTCTATTTAATCATGGATCTCAGAATGTAAAAAATGTGTGTGTGTGTGTGTGTGTGTGCAGGCGGTGCGCGCGCGTGTCGCTGGGACACCTGCTCGCAACTGTGCCTACCGAAGCACCTGAACCACACCTGCAAGTGAGTCCACTAGTACTATTCTAGCTTCTACTCTTCATTCGTGGCCGTTTTGGACATGATATCTACTTAGATTTGTTGTAATGACAATCATATCATTTGGTTTAAATTGTTTTTTTATTTTATTATAATCATTATTTTATTTATCTTATATATAGACTGTTTTACTAATTTGTGAATGTGAGAACGTTGTAGGCCTTTTAGACTTATGTTTCGACTTGCTACCCGTTTACTATTTTGTTAAGTACCTGATACTTATTGACAGGTACACTGTCCTCCCATACCTTTTAACACTGTAAGTTGAAAACATTGCTAATGGCCATATTTTTAAAAGTTTTCGTGGAGTTTCTTGCGGCTCTTCTCCATAGGAACCGACCTATTGCGACCGTGTACCTAGCTTCTGACGTTTCATAAGCGATATAAGTAAACATATTTGTGAAATAAAATATGTTGAGTTTGAAGTCGTCGCTCTATGCTGCACGCGACACCGTGCGCTAGTAACGACCCATGTGTGGCAGGTGCGTGGCCGGCTTCAAGCAGCGCCAGCTGCCGGGCGGCGCGCTGACGTGCGAGGCGGCGGGTGAGTGAGCATGCCGCTCTCAACTTATTTTGTATTCTGGAGCTTCTTGTTGTTCTCCTCACGTTCGCTCTTGTTTACATTTATACTAATAATGAAGCTGAACAGCTTGTTTGTTTGTTTGAACACGAGGAAATACCAGGCGGATTCAAAAATATATTTATTGCATTTAATAGCCTAATTCTTAACATCACGCTACGACCCTAGAGCCAAGCAAAAATAAAAAAAAAAGTCAGAAAGTTCGCTCAGAGAAAACGAAGTAATAGCGCGGGTGGGCGATGCGCTGCGACGCGCTGCGACGCGCTCGGTCAAAGTAAAACGAAGTAATAGCGCGGGTGGGCGATGCGCTGCGACGCGCTCGGTCAAAGTAAAACGAAGTAATAGCGAGGGTGGGCGATGCGCTGCGACGCGCTGCGACGCGCTCGGTCAAAGTAAAACGAAGTAATAGCGCGGGTGGGCGATGCGCTGCGACGCGCTGCGACGCGCTCAGTCAAAGCAAAACGAAGTAATAGCGCGGGTGGGCGATGCGCTGCGACGCGCTCGGTCAAAGTAAAACGAAGTAATAGCGCGGGTGGGCGATGCGCTGCGACGCGCTGCGACGCGCTCGGTCAAAGTATAACGAAGTAATAGCGCGGGTGGGCGATGCGCTGCGACGCGCTCGGTCAAAGTAAAACGAAGTAATAGCGCGGGTGGGCGATGCGCTGCGACGCGCTGCGACGCGCTCGGTCAAAGTAAAACGAAGTAATAGCGCGGGTGGGCGATGCGCTGCGACGCGCTCGGTCAAAGTAAAACGAAGTAATAGCGCGGGTGGGCGATGCGCTGCGACGCGCTGCGACGCGCTCGGTCAAAGTATAACGAAGTAATAGCGCGGGTGGGCGATGCGCTGCGACGCGCTGCGACGCGCTCGGTCAAATAAGACAATCAAAATCGTAAGTCATTTATTCAAAGTAGCCTGACCATCGGCACTTTTTGAACGACAAAATGACATAAGACAGTCCCCCGGCACGCCCGCCCGTCACCACTTCCTAGTGCTACCTATAGCTGGGAAGAAGAAGTGGCGCAACAGACTCCCCAGCAGCACTGCTGTCTGTTCAGATATAAGAACTCGATTCTATACAATAGTAAGTTATTAACATTATACGAAACACAAAACATAAAATTAAATTATTTGCCGTATGTCAGCTAGCACACGCCAATATTCATATACACTCAGGGGCACATTTAACCGTCCACTCATCTCGAACTGCTTAACGTTTGTTTATGTTAACTTACGCTTTGCGTACTAGGCGTTACTTCTTAAGTGGGTATATCTGAAATAAATAAATCAATCATACCCGCGTTTTGTTTACTTTTGTGGTTTTTATTCAACAATAATCAGTTTAATCGTAATTTGACAGTCTCGCCCCATGTTTTATGTGACGGATACATTTGATTTAAAACGTTGTGATACCATTTCTTCGAATAAAACCTAGGTATTGGCCTGCCGTGATTTCATTTACACCAAAAAAATGCCACTGGACGCAGCTGGGGCAGCTAGGGCTGTAGCACTTGCAGACGCTGGGTTTAGCCAGCGTCGGATTGGACGGATGCTTGGATATCCACGATCCACAATTCAAGATGCTATCCGGCGTTACAGAGAGACTGGTTCCTACACAAGAAGGCCAGGGCAAGGTCGTAGAAGGTGTACATCAGAGAGAGATGATCGTTACATCGTCTCGAACGTTCTTCGGAATCGGTTTACAACTGCTCCTGAGGCTCGTAACCGCTTGTTTGAGGTACGAAATGTAAGTGTGAGCCTAAGAACAATAAGAAGAAGGTTAGCTGAGAGGGATCTGAGAGCATTTCGACCAGTTCGAGTCCCAGCGCTGACCGCAACTCACAGAAGAGCGAGACTTGCATTTGCTCGAGAACATTTAAATTGGACTTCGGAACAATGGAAGGCAGTTCTCTTCTCGGATGAATCAAGAATAGCTTTACGAGGTCCTGATGGACGTCAGCGCGTGTATAGACGCCGTGGTGAAAGGTTTGCTGAATGTGCTGTGGTTGAAACAGTAGGCTACGAGGGAGGCTCTATAATGGTGTGGGGTGGCATTTGTTATGACGCCCGTACAGAATTGGTCATCTTCGATAGAGGCAGCGTTAATGCTCACAGGTACGTGACAGAAGTTTTAGAACCACACGTGATGCCTTTTGCGCCATTCATTGGCGATAATTTTGTTTTAATGCACGATAATGCTCGTGCACACACCGCGAGAATTGTCAGCGATTACTTGGACGCCGTCGATATTCAGCGATTACCATGGCCAGCTCGCAGTCCTGACCTGAACCCAATAGAGCATGTATGGGACAACCTAAAAAGACGAATTCGGGGTCGTACACCAGCTCCTACCACCATCAGTGAGCTAAAAACTGCAGCTGTTGAGGAGTGGCAGAACATTCCCCAAAGCGACATCCAAGACATAATTGACGGGCTTTCTAATCGATTGCAGGAGGTCATTAGGGCCAGAGGAGGAAATACACATTATTAATCCGGTAATTTAGAGCACACTTTTTTTTTAAATTGACATTTTGCTAATTTTTATTTTTTGTAAGAAAAGTGCATATTCTATTTTTTTTAAATTTTGTCTTAATTAAACCATTTCACAACATACACATGTTTCATTTATTTTCGTGGAGGTTCACCCAATGTGACATTATAACAAAATTAATTAAATTACCATAGAATTTTGAAGAAATCTACAAAATATAGGTGGCCGGTTAAATGTGCCCTTGAGTGTATTACAAAACATACAAAACCATTTAGAACTATACTCAAGCAGAAATAAATGATAAAAACGTAAACACAACGTAATACCAAAATAAAAGCCTTCAGACATAAAGGGCATGTCCATGCAATGCTGCATTATGTTCATATAGCTGTAACTTGAAGTCACAAATGAATGCAATGAAAGAATAATATCATCAATTATCGAGATCGCTAGCTAACCACATATTGCAATACAACTCATTCAAAAAACACTGTAATGAGATTATGTCATTAATACTTACATGAAAATAAAATTAAAATAAACTGCAGCCAAATAAAATAAAAAATTAAATGAACTCATAAAGCTTGGCAGTATTAATAGGTAAGCTAATACCGGAGAAAGAACATAAACATTGTCTTGAGTTAATCACAGCGACCAACTATTTTTATCGTTTAAGTAATCGTTGATAGAATAGTATGCCTTTGAACAAAGGTTGGATTTTACTTTAGCTTTAAACGCATTTAAAGGCAAATCTAGCAAAGAAGAGGGAATCTTGTTAAAACGGTTATACTAAGACCAACTAATGAGTTATGAATCTTATTCTCCGGCTTAGTGAAAGGGAGCACGTAGTTTGTCCTTGTTTCTAGTGTTAATATCATGGATATCACTGTTTTATGTGTATAAGTGAATATTTTGCCTAATATATAAGATGTTGGCGAAGATGAATTGTGAGGCCACCGTGAAAATACCAATATCTTTAAAAAAATCTCTCAGAGAAACTCTGGCACCTAGCTGGTAAATTGCTCGAACAGCTCGTTTTTGCCCCGCAGCAGATTTCCGTAGGACACAACGCTATTAAAATAACTAAAATAGACTAACCGAACTGTATCAACGTTTTAACGTATATTAATAGTACATTGTTACGCTAGGGTTGAAAGTACCTTATTTAGTCCTAGCGAGGGCGCCAACAGTTCGAGGGACTAAATAAGTCTTTAACCCGAGCGCTACCTGTTCGAAGCTCAATAAGCGACTTCGTGGGCACACCACTATGCAAAAGGTTTTCAGCTTTAGACGAGAACGAATTTAAGGAGCGAGTCGGAGTTATAAGTAAGTATGTATGGGGGCAACAAACTCATTGAATGTTTCATACATTCGACCAGTTGTGGAAAGACAAAGTTATGTTTTTGTTCGGTACATTTATTGAAGTGGAGGTGGAGTTTATTTGCGTATTGCTGTTGAGTAAAGTTTCAGAAACTTGGGTCTGCTGAGGATCATTTTGGATCGTGAAAGTTGGTTAAGGTGGTGCTTGAGGCAGCGGGCTAGATGACTATTGTTTTGATGTGGATGGTTGCGGTGACAGAGGTGTCCAAGGATCAGTAATCGACGGTGTTTTTAGTTTGATGTTGTCACCAATGCGGCAGCTTATTTTATCCTTATTCTGCATAAAATTTTCAACGTAGCCATCCGCTACTACATCAGATTTCCATCCACCGTGTCTTTTAATCTGGGTCTGGTCTGCTCCTGAATCCACCATTATTGTAGCCGATGTTCTCCTGAAATAATGGCCCGTGTAGAGCTCGGCATTTGCCAATTTCAGGTATTTCGCAATCTCTTTCGGCACTGTGCTGATCAGATTTTTGCCAATGACTTGCCTGGTGCACTTGCCATTGTTACGAAATAAATAAGCTACGAACAATCTGTTCGTATTTACATTAGAGGGGCGTAGAGTTTGGTACTTTTAGACAATTCTTATGTTTTCTCCACGGACTACGAATGACCGTTCTTTCTTTGATTTGGTGTCTGGCTTTACGAGCAACAAATCGGAATGTTTTACGATATCGTCGATTTTAATGTACCTATAAGAGTTCATTTCCAAGACAAGCGCCATTTACTTCAAAAAGCAAGGCCGTAACAAAAATAGACAGGTATGTTAGTAAGTAGGGAGGTACCTACGAGTAAGTTACGTGCTTTATTAATTATTATGTATTACAAGTTATACACTTTCTTAGATTTGATTGACACATATAATTGTATTAGGTAATAGTCACATACACCTACCGGAGGTTTACAATAATATTTAACTTTGATAGACTGCAGAAATCTCGACATTTTAGCTCGTCGAAACATTAGATCGCACACAATAACAAGCGACCGATGCATGAGCGGGTCGCTAGTACCTAAGCATAAGTAAGTATGTAGCTATTTTAGTTACTAAAAATTCAATTATTAGGTAGGTATTTACTTTTGTGGCAAGTAAGCAAGGTCAGGGGCTTCGTTTCCACATTTTGAGCGGTGAAACTTTTGGTTTCATAACAAAATGTCTTTCCGATTTCCCTTGAAAAAGTGCCAGTAGTTTGTTCTATGTAGAATAAGTATAAAATATGCTGCCGCATTGGTGACAACATCAAACTAAAAACACCATCGATAGCTGATCCTTGGACACCTTTGTCACCGCAACCATCCACATCAAAACTATTCACCTAGCCCGCTGCCTCGAACACCACCTTCATTTTTATCCTCAGCAGACCCAAGTTTCTGAAACTTTACTCAACAGCTATACAACGAAGGGGGCGGTAAAACATGTACTTAGATGAGAGTACCTATTTTACCGCCCGTTCCGTTCTATGGTGTGTAATTTTTAACTTTCGAACAATGTATACAGGCTTCGTAAATGCATTTTTTGAGCAAATGTGTTGAAAATGTAATTTTAATAAATAATTCATTTCTAGTACCTACTTTTGCTTCTTATTGTCTCGTAGACGCAACGGTGTGAAAATTAGAATATGCTCCTCGGGGATAAACGTGCCATCGTATTGGGCGAGCTTGAATCCCTCGCTAATCCTTCGCTACGCTCGGGAAACAATACGGCGCGGCGCGGGCGGCGGCGCCCACGACATAAGCCACTGCTTTATCCGCTTGGTGTATAATCTACTATTGAATAATTTTTGACATACTCTAGGCAAGGAATATCAAACCTGTATTTTTTCAAACCATATACCTAACTCGTATAGTCTGGCTCTACTTTTATAAATACCTGGAGTAGCCCATTGGTTGAATCCAACGGAGGTACCATTAATGTCAATGGTTTTGGTCTTGAAAGCTAACTGGTATTATTTAGCACAACATCAAAAAAGGCTCCATACATTTTATAGGTCGGGAAAACTAGGCATTTTATGCGGAAGAAGTTGCAGGCAGAAGCTAGTATTTCATAAAATCGTAACGTTTAGGATAATGCAATGTATAGTTTACTCATTTCTAAGTTATGCGAATTCGACCGAGCACACAATGAGGCGTGTGTAAACGTGTGTACCTATGTCAGGTGACAAGCCACTGGTAGTGATCGCGTCGGGCGGCGCGCTGCACGTGTGGGAGGCGCACAAGGCGCACGAGCCACAGGCGGCGCGCGAGCACGACGCGCACGACGCGCACGACGCGCACGACGCGCACGACGCGCACGACGCGCACGACGCGCCCGACGTGACGTGCGCTACGGGCGCGCGCGTGGCCGGCACGTGGTGGCTGGTGTGGGGCGACGCGCGCGGCCGCGTGCTGCGCGCCAACATCTCCGCGCTCATGCGACCCGCCGCGCGCACCCGGCGCGCCGCGCCTGCGCCCGCACCTGACGTCACCAAGAACCAGGAAGTTATCGTAAGGACTCACGAGCTACCATACTGTCACCTTGAGGCGTACCACTACATTTTCTAGCAGTATTATTTTAATGTTAGTTCAGCGTCGGAAAGCTGTGGTAGGCCTGTATTCAAGAAGTATACTTGACTAAGTATTGAAGCGGCACTATGGTAAGCGAGACGTTTCTCCGCGCCCTCGTCATTCATGATGGCACAGCGCTGGGGTGCGATCTGTGGTGGAAGCGGGCCTCACTGCTATTCTATCAGTAAAAAGTGTCGTTCATTTGATACCGTCTCAATTTCCGGCACAGATAAGCTCCGACGGCGAGGTGCGCGGCGTGGCGCTGGACCACGTGTCGGCGCGCGTGTACTGGACGACGTGCGCGGGCGCAGGCGGCGCGGGCGCAGTGCTCGTGGCGACGCTGGACGGGCGGCGCCGCGCCACGCTGTACCGGCGCGACGCGGCCGAGCCCGACGACCTGGTCCTGCACAACACGTCGCGCACGCTGTTCTGGGCCGAGCGCGGCGCGGAGCCGGGCGTGCGCGCGCTGGGCGCGGACGGTGCGGGCCTGCGCTGGCTGGTGCGGCGACGCGTGCGGCGCGTGGCTGCGCTGGCGCTGGACGCGGCGGCCGCGCGGCTTTACTTCGCGGACGGCTACTACGACACGCTGGAGTCCGTAGCGCTGGATGGCTCGCAGCGCGTCACGCACGCCACGTTCGCGCAGCGCCCGGACGGAGCGCCGCGTGCGCCCACTGAATACGTCGACGGAGGTACGTAATCCGCGTGAAGAGTTCATCATCAGCCTACAGCAGTCCACTGGTGGACATAGGCCTCTCCAATTGCACGCCGCACAGCTCGATTCTCGGCAACTCTCATCCAGCTGCTACCAGCCACCCTGCGGAGAACGTCGCTCCACCTAGCCTGAGGGCGTTCTACCTTACGTTTGCCGATTCGTGGTCTCCACTCAAGAACACGTAACCCCAACGGTCATCGGTTCTACAGCAAATATCGCCGGCCCATTGCCATTTCAGCTTGCTTATTCGGTGAGCTATGTCGACTACTTTGATTCTCTGCCGGATCACCTTATTCCGGATTCTATCCTTCAAAGTTTCTGCAAGCATAGCCATAGCTTGCTGAGCGTCCTTACACTTACGGACTAACCATACCGTGAGTGTCCACGTCTCGGCTCCGTAAGTTATTACAGGCAGCACGCACTGGTTGAAGACTTTAGTCTTTAGGCTCTGCGGAATACGCGACGAGCAGACTCGACGAACATTTCCAAAAGCTGCCGAACCCAGCTGAATTCTTCTGTTAGCCTCCTTCTCCAAGTTGTTCTTACCAAACTACAGACTTCCAAATCTTGTCTCATTCCAACGTAGGTAATTAGTTTGACGGTAAAAGAAATGAGACAAACATAGATTTTTTTGAAAGAAAGAAAAGAACATAAATTTCTATTCTATTTTTATGGTTCTGGCTCCATCGGTAACGTTCGATGATTTTGCCAATGTCAAGGTATGTATGAGAAAGTAATGATCGTAAACTGTTACACAACTATTGATCAGTGTTTGTAGCGTTGGCATCCATGGATCCCCATGCTAAAAAGGGACAAAACATTTTTGGTTAATACATGTAAGACGTCACAAAATAAATGTTAGAACATTCAGTAGGTATAATATAAATAAATAGAAACATCAACTATAACTGGATTTTATTAATGCTAATGAATTTATAAAGGATTTTAACTGCAGGGGTATGGGCTAAAGATAATAGGAAAGGAATATTAATTGGGCGGGGGACATCAGAAGGGAGTATGTCGTAAAGGGGAGTGGTTAAACGAGGACAGGAAAAAAACAAGTGTTCCAGAGTGCCCTCATCCAGGCCGCATTCACACAAAGAAGAGTCCCTCACGCGTATTTTGGCCAAAAAAACTGGTGTACAAACGAACCCAAGTCGGAGTCTAATTATGACAGAGGTGGCTATTTTACTAGAATATTTTAGTTTGCTGAACCAACATTTAGATGGAATGAATGGTTGGATAGAGCCATAAAATTTTCCCTTCAATGTTCGAGTTTTTTGCCAATGATCATTCCAATTCTTCATCATCTCGGGTTTAACAAGACAGCGCAGATCACGGGGATAACAAGACGTATGAGTTTCAATCCCATTCCGAATAGCCAGCTTGGCAATTGAATCCGCATTCTCATTACCAACAATTCCAGAGTGGCTGGGTATCCAAGCCAGTGCAATCTCTATGCCTAAGCAGTGGCATCTATACAGGAGTTGTTTTATCTTTAGGATAAGGGGAAAATTGTGACGAGAGCGAAAAGGCGATTTTATTAAATCCTGTAGGCAGCTAAGAGAATCCGAGAGGATGAGGCTTTTGTTGAGTCCATGTGATTCAATGTAAGAGACTGCTTCGAATAGAGCTATTGCTTCCCCTGTGTAAATAGTGCAAAAAGAAGGACTACGAAAATTAAGAATAATTTTGTATTTTGGGATCCACACAGCTGATCCGACATTACTATTATCGGACAACTTAGAAGCATCTGTAAATATCGTCAACCAATCGTGCCAGTCCTCTGCCAGAATCCTATTGAGTTTGACATTAGCGACAGGGTCATGTTTGGGTATACCAAAGTTAAAAATAATTTTTGGTTGATAGAGCAAGGAATCAAAATTTACTTCAAATATGGGGTTTTTATTTAACTGAATTATGGAAATGTGCAGATTATTGAATTTACTGAAGCTGTTAACGAGGAGTGGAGGGTCTTTATGAGCCCAATAGCGAGATGTCGGGATTAAGTGAAAAAGTGTACGAAGAAGAGGGAGAAGAGGATGACAATTATTCTGCATGACTTTATAAAAAAATCTGTCACAGAGATATTGCCTACGTAAGTGAAGTGGTGGCTCTAAACATTCTACCTGAAGGGCATTAATAGGTGAGCATTTCATAGCACCCGTGATAATGCGCAAGCATTTGGATTGGATCCTTTCCAGTTTGGCCAGGGCTATTTTGTTACATGGTTCTAACAGAAAGGTTCCATAGTCAAAGTGACTACGAACTATGGCGTTATATAGGATTTTCTGGGAAGTTGGGTGAGCTCCCCAGCGAACTCCAGAAAGGGCACGTAAGACATTAATGCCTCTTTCGCATTTCTTTGAGATGTAATCCAGATGATAGAGCCCAGATAATTTTGAGTCAAGAATGAGGCCAAGGAATTTTACTTTGTCACGGATCAAAATGGGTTCATTTTCAACATAAAGGTTAATAAGGGGAATATTACGTTTGCGAGAAAAGACAACTGCATTGCATTTGGAGACTGATAAACTCAAGCCGTGATCGGTCAGCCACTGGTTTAAGTAGTAAAGGGCTGAATTTAAGCGAGATGAGGCATCTGAAAGGGAAGCTGAACTGAAGTAGAGAGCAATGTCATCGGCATATTAGCTATGTAAAAACTTTTTTGAAGACCGCTAAATTTGTTAACTTATTTATTTATAACTAGAACCTGTTCAGTGTTATCTTAATTCTCTCAGAGTGCTTACTTATTCTTACTTTCGCTTGTCTGTCTACTGTTTCTTGTGCTACCCTAATATTGTCAGTGAAAACTTTTAATTGGCCTTCTTTCACTAACTGTCAACTATATGTATCCTAGCTGTAAGTTTTCTTAAGAAATAAAATAAAAAAAAAATAAAAAAATATTGTAGGATTTTGCAGAAACAACTCACTGAAGACTCCAAGTCATGTGTGTATATATTATAAAGGATGGGGCTTAAGACCGACCCCTAGGGTAGACCCTTCCACACTATACGGGATGGGGAAAGGAAGTTTTGATGACGGACAGAAATGGAACGGGACATAAGGAGACTGCAAATGATGTTGACCATCCTCACAGGGATACTCAGCTGTAGCAGCTTTTGCCTGAGTATAGGAAGTTGGACATTATCATAGGCTGAAGCTATGTCTAGGAAAACACCGAGAACACTTTCATTATGGGAAAAGGCAATACGAACATCAGACATGAAAACACTTAGGCTATCTAAGGTTCCCATACCTCTTCGAAAACCGAACTGAGAACTGGATAAGATGCCTTTAGTTTCTAAGATCCATTCAAGTCGGTTCTTGATGAGATTCTCCATAATTTTAGACAAGACAGAAGAGAGGGCGATAGGACGGTAGGAAGTAGAGTCTTTTGGGTCTTTCCCTGGTTTCAAAATTGGGATGATTATTTGGGATTTCCATGACTCTGGAACTTTGCCACTAACGAAAAAGGAATTGATTAGGTTCAGAAAGATTAGTTTACAGTTAGAAGAAGATTTGGAAATAAAGGAGTAGGGTATTCCGTCGACCCCCGGAGTAGAATCCCGGAGGTGATCCAAGGAACAAATAAGTTCTGAGTAAGAGAAAAGGTCATCAAATCTATTAGAGGAATTGGGAGGAGGAGGATCTACAGTGGGAAGGCATTCGAAGCTAGGAACAAAGGGGGGGGGGGCTAATTTGGATATGAATTCTTCCAACCAGGTACTGTGGTCATTGGTAGAAATATCGGGAGACTGGCTGTCACAAGCTCTGCGATAGATTTTAATTTTTTTCCATACAAGGGATACAGGAGAACGTGGAGACTCGCAAAACTTGAGCCAGCCACTTCTTTTCTTTCTTGCCAATAATCTACAAATAGTTGCAGAGGTCTTTTTAAAATTTAAATAGTTGGGCATATTCATGCTAGAGGAAAAGGAGTTTTCAGCTTCTTTACGTTTGCGGACGCCATCAGTGCATTCAGCATCCCACCAAGGTGGAGAAGGTATAAGGTGACGGGCAGAGTTTTTTAAGGGGATTGAAGAATTGGCCGCTCTCAACAGACACTCAACAAAATTACTGTAGTGAATAAGGGAGTTGGATGAATTTATTTGGGGCAAATTTTGAAGTTCTGCGTCCAAATTGGTCGAGAACTTAGACCAGTCGGCTTGAGGTAGGCGATATTTTTGTAGGGGTTGGGTGGGAGGAGAACGTGGATGAGTACTTGGAAAAGAAATTAGGATAGGAAAATGATCACTACCATATGAATTAGGGAGCACAGTCCAGGAAAGAGTTGATACTAAGGAAGGGGAAGAGAAAGTAAGGTCAGGAACACTAATATTTTGGTTAGGTGAAACCCGACGGGTAGCAGATCCATCATTAAGAACACAAAGGTTGCAATCATCTAAAAGTTCAAGCAAAAAGCTGGAGGAGGGGTCATTACAGTGAGAGCCCCAAAGGGTGTGACGGCAATTAAAATCACCTAACACAATCAAAGGGCCAGGAATAGAAGAAAGGATAGAGTTAAATTCACACAAAATATTAGCATTGGGATGGGGAATGTAGGCAGATACAAAGGATATGTCCATGGCTCTAATGGCCACTACATGTAGACCAGGATCGTGATGGGAAAGAGGAATCTGGGAATAAGTGATAGATCTGCTATCCAATAGGGCGCAACCCGCCCATCCGTCATCTCTGTCGTCCCGAAGACATGAATAACCAGGAACCCTAAAGAGAGATCCAGGCTTGAGCCACGTCTCCGACACAGCAAAGACAACGGGTTTATATCTATTTATAAGATAGATTAAATCGTGTTTTTTCCTGCGAATGGATCTACAATTCCACTGAAGGATTTCTTCCATTTTGTCGAGTCCAGGATTCGAGGAGTTGTTGAACTAATACAACGACATTGTCCGGTATTGCGTCACTAAATTTAGACAACATGTTTATAAGGGAGCAAGCCAGGAGCTCAATCAAATTGTCATTAGGAGTGGGAAGGGGAGTAGTTTCAACATAAGGGGAATTCAGGGTACAGCCATTAGGCTGAGAGGAATTAGGGGTATAGACCATCGACTTATGGGCTTGGGTATCATATGACTTGCCCAATTCTGGCCTAGGTTTTGGAGAACGATAAACAGTCTTGGTGTAGGAGGTTTTAACGGGGGATGCATATGGAGAAGAAGTAGGAGTGTTAAGAGGGGACGAGAAGAGAAGTGGTTCAGAAGGATAAGCTTGAGGTAGTTTAGATTGGGAGGGACCTGCTGTAACCTTAGAGTAAGGCAATTTACGGGGACGGGGAAACCTTACTGAAGCCTCACGGTAGCTTAAGTTTTCCTGAGACATTACCATTTTAATAGACTTCTGTCTTGAGTGTTCAGGGCACTTATTATCCGTGGCCTTATGGCTTCCACCATCACACAAAAGACAAGAGACCTGTAAGTCGGGAACATTACAGCTATCTCCGGGATGAGGTTGAGTGCAACGGTAACAGCGGGGCTGAGATCTACACTGAGTGCTTATATGGCCAAATCTTAAGCAATTGCGGCATTGTATGCTTGGAAGTTGATAAATGGATACAGGAAGAGAGACATTGTAACAGAAGACTTTCTCTGGGAGAATTTGACCAGAGAAAGTAAGCACCACAGTCGATGATGGGGACCAAGTTACGGAATCCTCTTTTTTGTTTTTAAAATTAAGCCTTCTAGCCCTAATGACTTCTCCACAATTGCGAGGGGTTTCAATACCAAGGACTAGCTCCTCTAGTGTCCAGTCAGTAGGAATATCCCTAACAACTCCCATACGACTTATATGAAAGCGCGGGATAGCTGCTGAATATTTATTTTCTATCAGTATTGGATTGCTGACAAAATTATTGGCATCATTGTATGTGATGAAATCGATTGATATCCTGTTACGGCCCAAAGACTTGACACTGCCTTGGACAACACCTTTAAAACCCTTACTGAAAACAAATTGGGCAAACTTAAGGGAATTTAAAGTTAGGCCTTGTTTAGGGTCTGTTTCCATCCTAGATACAAATACGGTGAAGGGAGCTCTGTCACTCTCATTATAGAGGATTTTGTAGTCGTTCTCAAATCCTGGCTTGGTAAAAACGGACTGAATTGAGTCAGACGGCGGCTTGTTTCTTTTCGCGTCAACAGAAATCTCAGGACCTCCGGGGCGCTTTCTAACCTCGGATCTTACGCGATCAGAGTTTTGGGAACACTCCACAACATCCATAATATCTGGAGGAGTCCCTCCACCCCCATCCGGGGGTTCCTCGGCACTCATTTTCTTAGAAAATGAGTGCCAAAAAGCTTAAAAATACAAACCTTATTCCCAAACCAAACACACACAAAACTATCACAACACTACCTAACCCTACAAACAGATTTTGTTATCAAAATAAATTGTGAGGTTAAGAAACGCGTGCTTAATCTCACCAAGTCAATAGCAAAATCCGAACATAAATTTATTTGACCCAGGTTAAAGCACAGATTGACATAATTGACATTTTATGTATTCGTTTAAACGCTACGCTAAAAAGCTACCAAATTAACAATTTCAAAAAAACGTAACTACTTACGAGTTTACGTAAGTAGTTACGTTATTTTGAAATAGTTAATAGGACGTTGCTCCTCTAGTATTATATAACCTCATTGTTTTCATAGTACCATGTCTTACGGTATTTTATTATGGGGACGGGCTGCCGATATTCAGTCTATTTTATTCTGCAGAAAAGCCATCAGAGCAATATACAGCTTCCGCAGGCGCGATTCTCAAAGGGAACTGTTTAAAGACATTAAGGGGATTAGATGACCTAATCGCAAGCAAGCAAATCTAAAAATCAAACAATCGCAAGCTTTATAATGCCTAAAAGTATATGATCCCCTGCAGTAAACAAAATCAGAAAAATATATGATATTCTTCAGGATATATGCTAGTTAGATAGTGAGTTGAAAACATAACAAAACTAATTTGGTACGATAGAAAAAAGTCACGAAGATACCTCTAAAAATGTATTTTAACGATTAAAAACCATACTAATATACATGCAATCATTCGGTACCTACTTTTTTTCAGATTGTTCTTCAAGCAACATATTAACGTGATAGTGTTTTAATTTGTTAGTCCAAGCAATAGATTTTTTGTAAATAGAGAAATGCTTCATATTTTGCAATAAATTACCAACTTTGTGTCATCGCGCTTCTCTTTCTTTTCTATGCAGTCCGACAGTGACCGCGCTTTAGCTGTTGTCAGCCCCTTAACATCATGACGGTACCTTGTCAATATATTTATGAAAACATCATGTACGTAAGGAAAAATATTAATCTTTTCAGTAAAAGAGGTGAAAGACACAACGATGGGACTAGAAATAAGGACCAGGGGCCGTACTATGACGTATTAATTCGATCATTGTTCCAGCGTGAAAGCGAGACGGAGCTATACATGACCGATAGCACTATCTCTGTTTCGCAACGGAATCATGATGGTGTTAACACGTCATGGTACGGCCCCTGGGAATTAGTTCAACCAGGTTTCAGACTGGCTAAAGTAGACTCATCCTTCATGGGGCATTATTTAAAATATTACAATAAAATACCTCCCCACATACTCCAAAAATACTTGACTCAGGGCTGGTCTAAAACTAATTAATTAGCATTCGATAGATTCAATCTCTTAGTATTGTATAATTGCATAACACATGTGTGAGCACTATGTACCCACTATAAAGCTTACTGGGTTCGTCTTTCATTGACGAATGTGCCCTGGCGGCTGAGAGTATGTCATGCTCACTCAAATGTGTCGCTGGTGGTGGCGTGAATATTGGATCATTGAGTTCCCTTCAAAATGGTTGAGCTGAATGGTGCTGATCCATACGTCATGTTCGTGAACGGGCGCCGTCAGTAGGCACTGGTCATCTCTTAGCTGCCACGGCTTATTTTAATACCATACTTAATTTTTTTATCTTTTCATTACGGACGCTTTTAACGTGCACGTCTTTCTACATCGTTCTCACATGTATAATTTCAACATGAATGATGTAACCACTTTTTTGTAACAATATTTTGATTTAAAAGAGTGTCCATGGAGTTTCTTGCCCGTTCTTCTCCATAGGTACCTACTACGCTTTGGAATGGGCAACTAGCTTCATCTTTCTGACTGACCGACCCGCGAGCCCTTGATAATTCATAAGTGCCTGTAATTGGTTTATCTGAAATAAATGCTTTGAGTTTGAGTTTGTAGTTTAAGAAACTTGTTAAGTACATACCACGGGTATAGGGTTTTAACTTTTGAAACAAAAAATTAAACCGACAAAAATATAAATTAATTTAAATTACTTCTTTTGAGGCGGCGCCAAACGAACAATCAACGAAGACCAATCAAGCTGCCATCAGTTTGGCGCATTTCTGTTTGTTTGGCGCTGACTCATGATTGGTCCCATTAAAATATATTTTTCGATAAACAAAGAATCAACAAAATCGGACCACCTACTCTGTAAAACGTTATGCGTGTTCATACATAAAGTTATGCGTGGCCATACATAAAATCTGTAAAACATTATGCGTGGTCATACATAAATTTGTGCGTGTTCATACATAAAGTTCTTCTAAGCTTCTTCGGCCGCTAAGTCGTCTTAGCGGCCGTACAGTGAACATACGTTTGAACTTGCTCTATAGTTAAAATCCAAATAATATCCATACTGGGCTTAATTTTCAAATTTAAACCCTTCATAGTGAAATAACATTCTTCAAACAAGTGTAATTCAGCAAAAACTGTATACAAAATAGTGTAAACAGATCGATTTGCAGTGTGAACGAGGTGTGACCTGTCAAAAAGTTTGAGTCTCGGCTGGTCAACGGGTGAGTGCATGACTTTGCAATTCGCGCGCATTGCACGCAAATCCCGTGGTTACGCACCGCGCATAAGTAATACTTCGGCGTGCGCCCTCGCGTGGTGACGCATGCGAGCGCTCGCGACAAAGATAAATTAACGAAGACGGCGCATTGCTTTCTGCCTACTAAAGGTTGCCTCTGTGAGAATAATAACTTCATAGTTCATTCAGCTTCAACTTTGCAAGTCATACGTATATTGGACTTCGTTTGCTATTACTAAAGCGCCATGTCACGTGTTGCACGCACTCCACCAAAACAAAAAGATACTCCAAACATAAGCCATGTTCAGTCCGATCCCGATATTCTACATTCCTCGACCAACTCGCCTGAAGTCACAAATGTTTGTGTCCGGCCCAAGCGTCCACGTCCGAATAGCTCTCCTGAGATCGACCATCACCAACCGAAAGCAACCGAAATTGTTGACATCATCCGTCAAGAGATACGCGCGCTTGTATCTACAGAGATCTCAACAGCTATAAGGGAATGTTTTGCTGTAGAATTCAACGAGATGAAGGATTTATTTCGGGACCTTAAAGAATCTGTCAAGTTTATGAGTGATGATTACGACCGCATACAATCTGAACTAAAAATATGTGCAGAAAATAACAAAAGCCTTAGTAAGGAAAATGAGTCCCTTAAGCAGATGGTTTCGGACTTGTCTATACGAGTTAATTTAATCGAGCAATACTCGCGCCAACAAAATATTGAAATTAACGGCGTATCTGAAAACAAAGCGGAAAACTTGGTGAAGACGGTTGTGCAGATGGGGAACGCGGTAGCATGCACGATCAGAGAAGAAGAGATACTGTCAGCCGTGCGAGTGCGCAAACTAGATCCCGAAAATAGTAACCCAAGAGCAGTTATTGTAAAGCTGCGCACCACTCAATCACGGGACGCTATCTTAACATCGGTAATGAAGTTTAACAAGGCGCACCCCACCGAAAAACTAAATTCGCAACACCTAGGATACGGTGGTCCCGTCAAACCTATATATGTGTCTGAACATTTATCACCCCTTAACAAACAAATCCATGCGGCGACTAGAAAGGCAGCTACCGCAAAGGGATACAAATATGTTTGGGTTCGTGACGGTAAAATTCTTATAAGAAAGGCTGATGGAGAGCAAGCTAAACACATAAGAAGCTTGAACGCTGTTGCACTACTGTAAACCTTCTGCAATAAAACCCTGCTACAATACCGTACATAAATAACAACAATTCAACATCTACTACCAAAATTTCAGGGGTATGAAAACAAAGTTGAACATGATTGAATTGTCCACACGGTTGCGCAATTACGATGTTATTGTCGGCACAGAGACTTGGCTAGATGATACCATAAGTGATGGCGAATTATTTGACTCGAGGTATACCATCTATCGTAGAGACAGAGCATCTACCGTGAATAACGGCAAAAGAGGAGGAGGCGTATTGATTGCTGTTTTGAAGTCAATAGACTCTGCCCGGATGTCGCAGTGGGAAACAGACACCGAAAACCTATGGGTCAGGCTGAAGACTGTCAAAGGGAAAAAATGCCAATACTTAAATGTATGTGCGGTATATCTTCCCCCTCCAGTTCAACATCGTGCATTAGACTCGTTCCTCGAAAGGGTCTCGTCTGTTGTTGACACCACTGGCGACGAAACCTTCATAGCTGGCGATTTTAATCTGAGTTTCATTAACTGGCAAATGGACAAAACTCTTTCCCACACTTCCAGTAACTCACCCCATAACTATGCTAACGCCTTGGGCTACTCACTGATTGACTTTATGTCATTATGCAACATGGAGCAAATAAACTCAGTCAAAAATTGTTATGACAAAACCCTAGACTTAATATTTTGTAACTTCTATGGAGGTATTGTAAGTGTATGTAATAACCCCTTATCAACAGTAGATGTATATCACCCACCCCTCGAAATCATAATAAAAAACACGTCCCCAGCATTATTAAAGAGTAAAATCCCCGTTAGATATAATTTTAGAAAAGCCAATTATACTTTAATCAATGCTGAGATCGGCGATATTGACTGGACCGATATTTTCACAGACTTGCACGATGTCGATGCTATGGTGACACACCTTTATAGGCACCTTAATGCTGTGGTGGACGAGCACGTTCCAAAATCAAAGAAACCGAGTGATAAGTATCCCCCCTGGTTCTCTAAACCTCTCATAAGACTCCTAAATGAAAAAGAAAAACTCAGGGCACGTTATAAAAGGTATAATAACCCAAGGGATCACTTCGAATATAGACTATTAGAAGGGAGATCGAAAATCATGATGAATAGCTGTTATAAAAACTATATGAGCTTCACTGAAAGTAGTATTAGACATAATCCTAGGCTCTTTTGGTCCTTCGTCAAAGCGAAAAAGTCTAAGTCCAACGACATTCCGTCGGAGATGTATCTGGGAAATGAAACAGCATCTACTGGTGATGGAGTATGCAACCTTTTTGCTAAGCATTTCTCCTCTAACTTTACTCCTTCGATTGGTTCACCTGCTGTAGCTCATATAGGACCCAAGTACCATCAGCATGCATTAGGTAAATTAGCATATACGGAAAGAGATGTCCGAAAAGCGCTGAACAAACTCAACATCTGCAAAGGGCCAGGGCCAGATTGTTTACCGCCAGTATTTGTAAAGAAGTGTGCTCCTAGTCTGTCTTTGCCGCTTAAAATAATATTCAACCATTCGTTTGCATCATCAAAGTTTCCGACGGTATGGAAAATGGGTAACATAGTACCGATTTTCAAAAAAGGAGATTCTAGTGACGTGCTGAACTACCGTCCTATTTCACTTCTTTCAGTATTCGCAAAACTTTTCGAATCCCTGCTATGTCCTTTACTTACATCACACATCAATCCTCAGTTGGTACCTGATCAACATGGTTTCTGTGTTCGTAAATCTACGACTACTAATTTGGTCCACTACGTCAATGAGGTAAGTAAATTGATGGACTCTCGTGCCCTGGTCGACTCGGTTTTCACTGATTTCAGCAGTGCATTTGACAGGGTGGTCCACACGATCCTCTTAAAGTAGCTGGAAAGTTTCGGAATATTTGGTCGGTTACTGCTTTGGTTTAAATCATATCTCACAGAAAGAATACAAAAAGTGGTTGTAAAGGGATATGAATCACCAGTTTATTTCTCTTCATCTGGAGTCCCCCAGGGATCGCATCTAGGCCCAATTCTCTTTCTAATGTTCGTCAATGACATAGTTCTCTCAGTAAATTACAGCAATTGCTCTATCTTCGCTGATGATTTAAAAATCTATAAAGAGATAAACTCATCCGCCGACGTCCATTTACTTCAGGCAGATCTCGACGCAGTACACGATTGGTGCCTAGAAAACCGCATGTCTCTCAATGTGAAAAAGTGCTACCACATAACATTCACAAAAAAAAGGAAACCTATTCCTACGTCTTACGCAATCAATGGGGTAACACTTCAAAAAGTGAACACGATTCGTGACCTGGGAGTCCACCTCGACTCTAAACTCACATTCGTCAGCCACATTGACAATATCACTGCCAAAGCTGCAAAAATGTCTGGCTTTATAAAAAGAATATGTCGAGATTTCCAGTCGATCTCTACGCTTAAGGTGCTCTTCAATACTCTGGTGAGAAGTATATTGGACTATGCATCGCCAGTTTGGAACCCTACTTACCGCGTTCACATTAACAGGATTGAACGTATCCAAAGAAGTTACACTAGATACCTTCGTTTTAGAAGCCCTAGCTGTCCACGGGAGACTTCTTATGATCAAAGACTCACTCATTTTAAAATGTGTTCACTTGAACAGCGAAGAGACGTGACGGACCAAATCCTTCTCTATAAAGTCTTACACGGTTTACTAAATGTTCCCGATCTTTTGGCTGAATTAAGTATAGCTGTACCGCGACAGAATACCATTAGATCTAGTCGCGAAACCGTTACCTTTGCCATAACTGCAAGTCGTACTAACCTTGGTAGCACCGCACCCATGAACCGTCTAATGGGAAAGTACAATAAAATCGCTGCACGAACCAATAGCATCGACATCTACTCTAACCCTTTGCGACAATTCCGATCGAAACTTCTAACCAGCTCGGAGTCTCGAGTAACGAGCTCTGAGTCTCGAGTCGTCTGTGCGACACGTGCCACCCTTCAGTAATTGTATTTAAGTACTTCCTTTCCCTCCTTTACCAGCCTTCTTTTTGTTGTTTCTTGTTATTATTATTGTATTTTCGATCGTATTTGTGAGCATTGCTCATTTGAATTCTAATTTTACCTTAGTTTATAACTTTTAAGTAATTCAACTAGCGATGTCTTGTATGTACTATTAATTTCTGTGCTAGTGCTGTGCACTTCTATAAGTGACGAATTCACAATTCCTAAAACTGTGTGTTTTTAGTTTATGTATGTCCTAGTGAATAAGTCGTTGAAGTGCCTTATAAATAAATAAATAAATAAATAAATAAGTTATGCGTTATTATACATAAAGTTATGCGTTATCATACATAAATGTATGCGTGGCCATACATAACGCTGTAAAACGTTATGCGTGGTCATACATAAAGTTGTGCGTGTTCATACATAAAGTTATGCGTTATTATACATAAAGTTATGCGTTATTATACATAAAGTTATGCGTTATCATACATAAATGTATGCGTGGTCATACATAAAGTTATGCGTTATTATACATAAAGTTATGCGTTATTATACATAAAGTTGTGCGTGTTCATACATAAAGTTATGCGTTATTATACATAAAGTTATGCGTTATCATACATAAAGTTATGCGTTATCATACATAAATGTATGCGTGGTCATACATAAAGTTATGCGTTATTATACATAAAGTTATGCGTGTTCATACATAAAGTTGTGCGTGTTCATACATAAAGTTATGCGTTATTATACATAAAGTTATGCGTTATCATACATAAAGTTATGCGTGTTCATACATAAAGTTATGCGTGGTCATACATAACTCTGTAAAACGTTATGCGTGGTCATATATAAAGTTGTGCGTGTTCATACATAAAGTTATGCGTGTTCATACACAAAGTTATGCTTGGTCATTTACAAAAAATATATACGCGTCGACGTGAGAAACGCCTCCTATCTTTAGTCGGTTAAAACCTCGAGTATTGTAATATCAAGCAAGCTGCAGTATCATACACTTCTTTTTTAAACTCATGCAATAACATCATTTGAACACAACAAAACAAAAAATTAGTCAATGTTTATGTGGATGAGGGTATTCTCTCTACTACCGAGATTTTAGATGGAGCTTTTGTTATTTTTGTTTTTGTTTATTTATTTTTGTAACGTGAATACTGTTTTTTTTTCTTCTATTTTGTTGTGACTTCTGTGCACGTCTGTAATTGACGTAAACGCTAGCCATGTCTCTGTTCTCTTTTATTTGTAAATGTTTGTGTTCTTGATGTGCCTTAATAATAAATAAATAAACATCAAAAATACAATAAATAATATCGTAAATGTATCGTTACATCTTATGAAGTTATGAGACAAGATCCACACACTTAAATGTTCCAATAATATCATACATAATGATGTTCACTCAATATGAGACTAGATAAAGGGTCCTTCTAGATTATGATATTTTATTATTATATTTTTAATCAGAAGTACTGATTTCTGATTACAAATATTTAACTATGACGACCATTTCTTAAAAAATGGACATGAAAAAATGTACTGCTAGAAGTGTCGCTGTGTCTCGGCCTCTGTCAGTACGTAAGTGATGTTCGTCACATAGATCTGCGGCTGGTGCGCAACTCGTCGGTCGCGGTCGCGGTGTGGGCGCGCACGTGCGCGCGCGCCGTCGTGTGGGAGGAGTGGGTGTGGTGCGGCTCAGCGCGCGGCGTGCTGCGCCTGGCCAAGCGCCCGCGCGCGCACGCGCCCGCACCGCGCCTCGCGCCTGCGCCCGCGCGCCCGCTCACGGCGCTGCTGCTGCTGCACGCGGCCATGTTCCCGGCGGGCGGCGACCCGGCGGGCGGCGACCCGTGCGCGCGCGCGTGCCACGCCAGCGCGCTGTGCGTGCGCAGCCCGCAGCCTGAGGGCTTCGCCTGCCTGTGCCCCGACGGCCTGGTGCCCGTCGAGGACGCCGCCTCACAAGTGAGTGTCCGTCGCCCGCTGTACACATATATACTACGTTCATTATGTATCAGAAAATATTACACTTTAGCAGAATTTAGTTACTATTGTAATAACTTTAAATTAGGCCGCGTTGTGCGTTGTGTACACTGCATGTAATCGTTGTGCGTCGTGTACACTGCATGTAAGCACAGCTTAACACAGAAGTATGATATATCGCCCACTGATTCTCGCCTGCAAAATGGGATACCATCTGTCCAAAATTTTGGCCTCGCGTTTGGATTTTGTCCGGACTTTTGAACATAAGGGGTTATTATTTAGAAATAAAAAGTTAATCGTGTACTGAAAAAAGAAATATTAAAATTTAAAATGTCCGGATATTTTTTTTGCAAATGTCAGTTTTTTGTGAGGACTTTTCAAATAAAAAAATGGTAACCTACATAACATAATTATGTCATTGTCTGCATGTCCAGGAGCAGCGCAAGTGCGTGATCCCGCACGGCGCGGTCGGCGGCCCCGACGCGGCCCCCGGGCCCCCGACGCCGGCGGGCGCGTGCGCGCTGGCGTGCGGGCCGGGCGCGTGCGCGGCGGGCGCGGACGGGGCCCCGCGCTGCCGCTGCCCGGCGCAGTTCGCGGGCGAGCGCTGCCAGCACTACCGCTGCGCTCAGCACTGCCACCGACGCGGGCGCTGCGAGCTGGACGCGGCGGCCGCGCCGGCGCAGGACGGCGACGCGCCGGCGCAGGACGGCGACGCGCCGCCGCCGCTCAAGGTACCGCGCTACTCGCGTGTCATGCTACGTAGGGTATAATGAAATCAAAGGAGTCTCGAAGCCGATTTCGACGCAAACTATAACGGTATCGTTATTTCATATTTTTAAGGATTCTAGGCTAGGCTAGCAAAGTTAATTTTACAAAAATCTAAAGATGTAGTTTTACTTTACATTTATGTTTTTTTTTAAATGAAAAACTTGACATTGTTTTGAAAAAAATATGTTTAGCATCTAATAAAAAAATTGTATTTTGTGGCGATCTGAACATTAATATATTGTTAAGAAATAAGCTTACTTTGGATATATATTATAAATATACTACACAGTATAAAAAGATTATTAGGTTAACACAGAAAGCGCAAAATGACTACTTTATTGAAAACTCGCAAAATAAATCTAAAGCTACGTGGCAGATAGTCAATAGATCTAAAACTAACATGCCCAAGGAACAAATACTGACGATAAAAAAAGAGAATTTGACTTACACTAACCCGAATGACATGTATTTAATGATTATTTTATAGATGACATCGAAAATAATATTACAGACGACATTGAATTAAATAGTAAGCTAGGTAATTTGACAAGACAATCAATGTTTATGCAGCCCGTTCTGGTATCCGACATTATTTTAGCCACTAAGAGGCTGAAAAATACAAGTACTGTAGGGTTTGACGGTATATCCACAATAGTTATTAAATTTGTGCTTGAGTACATAGCGCCTGTGCTCGCACACATTGTTAACATTAGTATTACCAATGCCACGTATCCAGAAAACTTGAAAAAAGTTATAATAAAACCGCTTTACAAGAAGGAAGATAAAACGGATATAAAAAACTACCGACCCATAGCCAAAATACCAGTTGTTTCCAAAATCTTTGAGAAAGTTATATATGATTCGATATACCAATATCTTAGCAAATAAGTTAACACAGAAAGCGCAAAATGACTACTTCATTGAAAACTCGCAAAATAAATCTAAAGCTACGTGGCAGATAGTCAATAGATCTAAAACTAACATGCCCAAGGAACAAATACTGACGATAAAAAAAGAGAATTTGACTTACACTAACCCGAATGACATGTATTTAATGATTATTTTATAGATGACATCGAAAATAATATTACAGACGACATTGAATTAAATAGTAAGCTAGGTAATTTGACAAGACAATCAATGTTTATGCAGCCCGTTCTGGTATCCGACATTATTTTAGCCACTAAGAGGCTGAAAAATACAAGTACTGTAGGGTTTGACGGTATATCCACAATAGTTATTAAATTTGTGCTTGAGTACATAGCGCCTGTGCTCGCACACATTGTTAACATTAGTATTACCAATGCCACGTATCCAGAAAACTTGAAAAAAGTTATAATAAAACCGCTTTACAAGAAGGAAGATAAAACGGATATAAAAAACTACCGACCCATAGCCAAAATACCAGTTGTTTCCAAAATCTTTGAGAAAGTTATATATGATTCGATATACCAATATCTTAGCAAATTTAACATTTTATGCAAAGAACAAAATGGTTTCCGAAAAAATAAAACAATTAACATGGCTATTTTTGATCTTATAGATAGAGTTATGTCTGCCGTGGATAAAAAGACTCCCATCTGCGCTATCTATACGGACATGACTAAAGCCTTTGACTATGTGGATCACAAAATTCTCTTACATAAATTGCATAGCTACGGCATCAGAGGGAACATTTTAAAACTATTAGAATCATATTTGAGTAATAGACTGCAATGTACTGAAATCACAAGAGTGTGCGCAAAAACCAAAACGGAACGAACGTACGTGTCGAATTTCAGGAGTATAAAGTATGGAGTACCTCAAGGTAGCGTGCTTGGGCCACCATTATTTCTCATTTACATAAATGATTTGCCAAAAGTGACACAACAACAAATGATTTTGTTTGCAGACAGCACTGCCCTAGTAAAATGTAAGGACTTAAATACTTATCAATTTGACATTAACACTACTCTTGCTAACATAATTAATTGGCTTAATATGAATAATTTAATAATAAACCTCAAGAAAACCAAAGTAATGCAATTCAGCCAATGAATTGAAGCTCCAAAAATTTGTGTAAATTACAATGGCACCGAAATAGAAGAAGTAAAAATGAGTGTGTTTTTAGGTATTCATATTGATAATAAACTTAATTGCAAAGATCATATAGAACAGCTATGTAAAAAAAAAAAAATCAGCCTATGCACTTTTTCAGTTGGCTAGGAAAATAAATATAGACGCGTTACTTGTTGCCTATCATGGTCTAGTAGCCTGTCCTACGATACGGAATTATTTTTTGGGGTAATTCCCCGGATAAGGGATTACTGTTCAAGGCCCAAAAAAGGTGCATTAGAGCCATGTGTGGTCTGAAAACAAATGACAGCTGTGCACCGTACTTTAAGTCGTTAAAAATACTTACGCTACCGGCGTTATACATATTAGAAATTAGTATCTTTGTCAAAACAAATCCAATCCTTTTTGAAAAAATGACAAAGGTACGAAATGTTCAAATTCGTAGGCAGTACAAAAATCACAGACATCTACTATTTATATGTCTGTGACAAAAATGCTTTGAGTAATTGTAAATGTAAAACTGCATTACTAACAAAAAGTGTCCTTGGTATGGCTCCACGCATTTATAATAAAATTCCAGATGCCACAAAAGATTTAAATTTTACACAATTTAAGAAACAAATGAAATTGTTCTTAATAAATAAATTCTATTATACTATTGACGAATACTTAAATGACGAACTAATTTAGAATTATAAATATTGAGGTTTTGAGATAAATTGAGATAAATATTAATATTTACATTTTAATTATTTTGACTTTTTAATTATTTTGACATAGATTTCTGACATTTTAATAATTCCTCATTTAGGGCCGACATTAAGTATTATGTAATTGTTCAATTTGTTTTTTATTTTAATACTATAAAATTATTATGCGTGATTAAAAAAAAAAAGTGAGTAAATAATTTATAATCCTCATGGAATTCCGATTTGCACACCATATTTGTGCAACTCCTGGCATAGCATAGCGCTCTGTTTACTAAACATAAGACCTGTACTTTTATTATCTATGTTAACAAATAAATTATGATTTGATTTGATCAAAAACCAGATTTTGCAGATTACATACATCAAGTAAATAATTAAAAAATAGTACATTGTTACCGTAGGGGTGAAAGTAGTCACCAATGACGGGGTTTGCTAGGACCGATGCCTGCTAGGGTTGCGGAAAAGTCCAAGAGGGTTACCGTGGCCCTGGCACAGGCAACTGAAGGAACACGGGTGGGTTTTAGTCAGTAAGAGTCTGACACGCCCTCCTGCTCTGCCCAGAGCGGGAGAAGTTATTTGATGATTTCCCACCAACAAAAAAAAAAAAAAAAAAAAAAAAAGGGGTGAAAGTAGTATTTAGTTCCCAGACGGAGTTTGGCACTAAATAAGTCTTTAACCCGAAGTAAACACGTGCTTTTCATTACGAATACAAGGACATAAAAAATAAAAACATGAATTAGCTAAAGAAAAAATGAGCCTCTTCTCTTATGAAATCAGGTGTTTAATCCATATCTGAATCAGATGAACTCATTGTGTTAATACAAATCTCTGCTATACGGAAGTATAAACAAAACTCTACAACTCGAATAAACTAATGAAGATTGACTGCCGCTATCCCGCCAATTTTTTTTTCTGTTGCCGGCTACTGGCTATTCGGCCATTAATTTTTCATTTCCATCATTGAAAAAATGGTAAATATTTTGCCCAAATCTATGTTATTTTAAAGAAATAGTTGAAAGTAAATTATAATAAAGTCATTAAAAAAATATATTCTTTAATAAAATTGATACTTTACTTTATGTAATTTCAATTTTACATCGCGCTGTAATTGAGTGGCTGCATAGGAAGTTGGAACATGGTTCAAAAGAAATGTGAAAATAGAACTAGCTGTTGAAAACGATTCTCCCTAGGGCTGAAAAGTATTAATTTCAACCCGCTCCTCAGGCAACTTCAGACCTACTTTCCGAGTATGAGTAATGAAAAAGCTATTACACTCGATGATTTCTAGAATAGTTTATTTTACTAGCTTCCTAGCTATAATAACGTCTGTAGTTGTCCTTGGTCCTGATTCAGTCCGTCTGTTCTAGTGCGTGTGCCAGGCCGGCTACGTGGGCGCGCGCTGCGAGCGCGTGGCGCCGGGCGCGGCGGACGCGTGCGCGCGCGCGGCGTGCGAGAACGGCGCCGCGTGCAGTGCGCGCTCCGGCCGCACGGTGTGCGACTGTCCGCCCGACTATACAGGTACGCATACATACTGCATACAGGTTGTAGCGGTATCAAACTACGCATCACACTGATGGCACGCAAAATCCTGCATCGCGCAAGCAGAGTTTACCGCGCAACTAGCATATACAGAGTGTGGCGTAAATAATGGATACCTAACCCTGAAACTGTCGATCGGCCAGATTATTATCTATCATTTTTGCCGTTGGGAAACCCCAACCCAACACAGAAAAACTATGTTTGTCGGTAATCTTCGTGTTTCCAGGCAGAGGCAATGCTTCTTAGCCTTGTACTGCCGCGCTTTGCAGTAGTACCTTACATTGCGCGTTTGTATGAAGTTTACTCTGTTTTTTCTTCATCTACTCCAGTCGCAGATCGTCATTTATCACTCCAAAATTTTGAAAAGTTTTTTGGAATTGCATAGAGTTGTAATTATATAATTTTGTAATCATAGTAATACATAATATTATTATGTAGACAAGTACTTTCATCGTTGTAACAGCTCTATATTAGATCTCATCATCGTGCATTCGTACTTCCGAAGATAGACGATGATTCCTGAAGTGCATACTTTTCTTGGGATATCTGTACTACATAGTTGTCAAGCTGCCGACGCTGACACAAGCGACGCGACGCACAGTGGTCCGGATTTTCAAAAAGGTGGACATAGGATCGAAAATGCATATTTTACTTAACAAAAAATTGTTTTGTATAGGAAATTTAACGCTGGATAATACTTATTACTACAATTTTTCAAAAAACTGCTCATTCACGTCAAAAAAAAAATATGAAAAAAAAGTGTATGGGAGAAAATCTATTTTATTTTTTTCTTCCGTTCAGTATCAAAGTATAGCAAGCAAACCTTATATTCTGGTAAGTACTTGTTGTCCTTAAATACGACGACATATAGATTGCTTGCGTATCCCTGCGGCCTTGGCGCCTACGATGCTTTAAAGTTTAAAATTTTAATGTTGAATTATCATAATATTATTAACGAGTTTTTCAATTGAAATTAATCCATATCATTTTTAATAAAACAAGCCCCCCGCGCGCCCCATCCGTGTATTAGGCTTGCCCCCTATTACATGGGACTTAAATATAACTGGCCTTTGTCAATATTGGTTATTTCGGCAGATTTCTCATAATCTATAAAAAACGTTCTGGCTGTGTTTCCGTCGTTTGTGGTTCCAAAGCCTTGCTTCACAAAATCCATAAGTATTCCCATTTGCTGTTTGAATTCTTCTTGAGTCAAATGTTTCTTCGCAGCTTTTAGTTGCTTGTTAGCACCTCGTGCAGTCCACATCTCAAAGTCCATGTTGTAAGATATATGTAGAATACACTCCATACAACGAATCCACATAATGAAGAGTAGAAAGTCCATATTTATAAACATATTCTCGAACAGGTCTTGAAAATACTTCTCACAGCTTGTTCATCTCAGTCGGTTTAGCAAGGCAAATATTGCAGGCAGATGCAGACGAATTATCCGTTATAATAGTGGCCACTTTTCCGCCGATCATTGTTGTAAGGGCAAACCTTACAGTTAATGTGGAATGTTAATAAAATGAATGTTAATGTTCAAAAAAGGTATTTTAATACGAAAATGCATTAAAATAATATAATAAAAAATGTTATAAAAAAATGTTTAAATGTTAAATGTTGCGCGAGCTCGATATTACATCGAAGACTGACGTTGTTGCGTACGTGACTATATTGCATTTTATAAATTAACAAAATTTGCAGTATTCTAACTAGGCCAAAGTAAAGTACAATGTGCGGTTGCTTAACCGTACATCTTGGCGGGGCAAAAAGTAATCATTTAAGATAACTTATTAAAGAATATTCTATCAATTTATATAAATTCATAGAAAAAAAAATGTAAATAAAATGATTAAAATGTAAATAAAGTTAAATGTTAAAAGAATGAGGTGTCGCGTAGGTGGATGCTGTAGCTCTTGGTGGCTTCTGTGGCGGTAATCTGGTTGGCGCGTCGGCGGCGCTGACGGCGAGCTTGCCACAGCGTTTGCAGTACACGTAGGCTCCTCCCGCGACGAAAATTGATATGATTAGAAGTCCCATCGTAGAGTACGAAATGATGTATTGATGGACATCGTGTTGCGACATTTCAGTCTGTTTGGTCTGATCTTCCAATTCTTTCAACGAATTATGAAGTTTTTCATAATCGTTTTTCACAAAATGCGTGTTATGTTGGCTTGTTGATAAATCAAGCGGTTGTACCGATGTTAAATTGTTGATGTCATCCAGGTTTATCAGCGCTATTTCCGGGTTGACATAAATTTTGTTTGTGTAGTAAACTTGTGTATAATATGTTTCTTCGTTGTTTCTAATTATGCATCCTTCTTTGGCTTCTAAAATTCCCGTTGACCGTATTGCCTTCGTGGTCATACGACCTTCACAGATTATTTGCAGTTGACAATCCGTGCAGCAGACATAGAGCCAGGTATTTGGTTTTTGTAATGGTGTCCATTTGTTGTTGCAGGACTCGGATGTGTAGATACATTTTGATAATGTAATGTTTGTTATTGCGCCGATTTCGCATGGAATTTGATGATTTCGCATATTGCGTGTTGGTTTGTTTAGTGAGCATACATATGTCCTTGGTTCTATTTTAATACAATATTCCAGGTCATTGTGTGTTAGCTGCATGTATGTCTCTTTTCTCACATTTACTGCAACATATTCTGAGTTTGTTTTCATTGTAATTGACTGGTTGTTATTTTTGATCATTGGAATGGGAACTGTTTTATATATAGTGAATGGAGTGTCACCCGTTAGTGGCAATGTTATTTCGATGATGAAATAATTTTCAAACAATCTAGATTTTACTTCTAGTAGTTTGTAAATATCAGCTAATTGGTTTTGAACGTTGTCAACGGGTAGCGATAATTGTTGTGGCAATTGTCCAGAGATAATGTTAAGCTCCTGAAAGAGTTGGTTCTGCGGTAAAAGTCTGGTGTCTACATGACCATGGTGAATGTTAATAGCTGTGTCTAAAAGCATCTGTTGTATGTGGCGGAGTTTGGATAGAATTGTTGAACTTGTCAGAGCCATGATGTTAAAGTAGTTCAACTCTTCGTCTTGTTGAACAGCTTCGTCCAATTTCTTTAGATAATTATCTGTAGCATTAAGGTGTTGCTCTAATAGATTGAACTGAGTGTTCATCGCTTCTTCGTTTCTCTTTAAAATGTTATTGTGTGCCTCAATGATTGAGGTTTGACCTTTGATCAGATTTAATAGATGGTCTCTGTTATTATGTAATGTTTCTATGTCTTCTTTATATTGTGTTGCGAACCTTTCATCTAGCACGCCGAATAGGCTGTTTGCAAGGTAACCTACTCCATCGACGAGGCCTCGGGTAACGCGCCCCCTTGTCTGCCCATGATGAGTTTCCAACATGTAGTTGTTATGATCAAGTTCATCGAGTTCCTGTTCGAATTCTGTCATGATGGTTTTGCACAATGTTTGGTATGCAAATTGCTCACACCTTTCTCCTACATGTTTCACAACTCTATGTATATTTTCCATGCCTTGCCAGTAAGTTGTCATGTTATAATATGTTACAATCTTCCAGTCATCATGTACGGTTTGCAAATTGCCGATTTTGTCAAAATACACTCCTCTATTTGGTTCAAACGGTGTGACGTTTATGCCGTCACTGCTCTGCCTTGTGGGTTGAAATAACGTAAGTAATGTTACGAGGATACATAGCAGGCTGGAACTTATCTTGCTTGATTTAAAACGTTGTTTCCTGTTAGTATTATTTGTTGTAGCCTTTTGTTTTTCAGTGCAGTTTTTGTCATTGGAGGTGGTGGTGTCAGGTACTTCTATAGGAGATTCTGGTATTGGGAGTTTCACTAATTTTGTTATTGGTCTTGTTAGTAGCCCTGTTTTAGTTTTTAACGTCACAACTCTGACTAGATTGTCTCTCCCCGGGTGAACTTCCTGTATTCTGCCAAGTGCCCATTTCGCAGGCGGAAGGCAGTCTTCTTTAATTAAGACAATATCCCCTATTGTTAAATTATTTGTTTGGTTTAGCCATTTACTACGAACTTGAAGTTGTTGCAGGTATTCTGATGACCATCTGCTCCAAAACCCTTGTTTCATTTTGTCTAATAACTGCCACCTATGTCGAATGTTGATGTTTTGATTTTCGATATTTTCCGTTGGTAGGAATGTTAAAGGTCGGCCAATTAAAAAATGTGCAGGTGTAAGGTAATCAATATCGTCCACGTCCTCTGTTAAAAGGCAAAGTGGTCTAGAGTTCATACAGGCTTCTATTTGTGTAAGCAGTGTTAAAAACTCTTCGTATGTCAACCTTTGCTCTCCTAGGACACGCTTTAGGTGATATTTCATTGACTTAACTGCAGCCTCCCAAAGTCCTCCCGCAGTCGGCCAGCTTGGGGCGTTGAAATGCCATTCTATCCCCATCTCGTTACTCTTTTTCGATAAGGTGTCGTTGTTCAATGTTTGTGAGATATGCAGTTGTTTGGCTAACTCCCTTTCGGCTCCAACAAAGTTTGTTCCATTGTCTGAATAAATATGCTTCGGACAGCCTCGTCGTCCAATCATGCGGTTGAGAGCCAGTATAAATGTTTGAGATGATAAATCTGATGCAAGTTCTAAATGCACCGCCTTTGTTGTCATGCATACGAATACAACGACGTATCCTTTGCTCGTTCTGACGCCCCGGCCCTTGTTTAATTTAACATTAACAAACCCTGTGAAGTCCACTCCTGTGTGATAGAATGGTGGTGATTGTGTTATTCTCTCCCTGGGTAGGTCAGCCATCAATTGGTATTGTTTCGATGGTTTGAAGCGACAACATTTTACACAGTCCTGCAGGTATTTTTTAACAGTATTATTTCCTCCTGTGATCCAGTATTTCTGTCTCAATGTAGCCATAGTTAGTCTCGCTCCACCATGTAGTGTTGTAGCATGCGCACGGGCAATTAAGAGATACGCCAGCTTGCTGTTTTTTGGGATGATAGTTGGGTGTTTTGTTTCTTCTGGTAAATTTGAATAATGTAGTCTCCCTCCGACACGTAATATGTTATTTTCATCCAGGTAAGGGCACAGTTTCTGGAGTCCTCTATTTTTGCTTACCCTTCCTTTAGTCTTTAATTCATGGATTTCTTGTTCGTAATATTCATTTTGTACATGTTTTATTATTATGTTAGTGGCGCATCGAATATCAGCGAGTGTTAAGTTGCATTGTTTTGACGCGGGCGGGTCATTCATGTTTGGATGATTCATAGCTGCGTCTTCCCCGAGCCGATTGCTTTGCGACGTCTTTGTTATGAAACGCGACACCCAAGCTACGATGCGTATTATAGTCATAATACAGCTGTTCTTGTTAAGTAGTTCTGTTACAAGGTTGATGTTTTTGTTTTCCGTAGTTTGTGACGTAACTGCATGCACCTTTTTAACTTCTATTTCAGGCATCTTTATCGTGTCATGTGTATCAGGAATGAATTCACTGTTAAGCCATTCAGGTCCATTAAACCACAGAGGAAAGTTGTGTAACTGAGACGGCAGTAGTCCACGTGACGCGCAGTCAGCCGGGTTTTGCTCCGATCTCACGTGCTTCCAACTCCCTGCGGGCACTACAGATATGATCTCTTGCACTCTGTGTCCGACGAAGGCTTTCCATCGCGAGACATCTCCATTCAGCCAGCCAAGTACGATCATCGAGTCCGTCCATGCTGTTACTTTAATGTTAGGCTTATCATGGCAATGTTTTATTTTCTTTACCAGTTGAGCTAACAGCTGAGCACCGCATAACTCAAGTCTGGGAAGTGTTTGTTGTTTTTGTATTGGAGCGACCTTTGTTTTTGCCGCAACCAATGCAATCTGTTGCTGTTTTCCCTCTGTAATCTTACTGTACACTACACACGAGAACGCTTTTTCTGATGCGTCACAAAATGCGTGTAATTCCCAATTCTTGTTTGCTTCTAATCCAAGCCATCGGTTAATTTTGAACGGTTGCATGTTTGTTAATTCTGTCTTTAATGTTCTCCATTCCTTTTCTATTCCATCTGGAACTGTGTCATCCCAGTCGATTTTGTACTTCCAGATCTGTTGGAATAAGATTTTTGCCTTGATCGTTATTGGGGATAGTAACCCCAATGGATCAAAAATTGTTGATATGTCGCTTAAGATTTGCCGTTTGGACGAATTCTTGTTGGTTTCAGTGTTGGTTTTGTTTTTTAGTGTGGTTGAAAATATAAATTCATCTTGTTTCGGATCCCATGCCAAGCCTAACGTCTTGGACGCTGATGCCTCTGTAAAGTTTAAACTGACTGGACTAATCATATGTTCTGGCAGATCTTCTAGCAGTTGACGTTCGTTACTCGACCATTTTCTGAGATTGAACCCACCTTCCTTCAATAACTGTATAAGTTGGTCTCTTGTATCTCGGGCCTCATCTATGGTATCCTTTCCGAATAACGCATCATCTACAAAAAATTGGTTGAGTAGGATGTTTTTAGCTTCCGGGTACTTGTCACCTTCGTCCCTTGCTAGTTGTTGAAGTGTTCGGAGTGCTAAGAATGGAGCGGCCTTGGTACCATAGGTAACTGTACATAGTTGATATTCTCTTAGCAGTTGCTGTTGACAATCCCTCCACACTATTTTCTGTAGAGGTTGATCTTCTGGATGCACCATTATAAATCGGTACATTTTCTCAATGTCTGATGTTAAGACATATTTGTATTGTCTCCATTTCAGCAAGATACTAAAGATGTCTTTTTGTAGATTCGGTCCTGCCTCCATCAAGTCATTAAGACTGCGTTTTGAACTTGTTTTTGCCGATGCATTGAACACAACTCTGAGTTTCGTTGTGATAGCACCTGGCCGCACCACCCCATGGTGTGGTAGATAATATTCCATGTTTTTGTTCCCAGTGTTGTTTTCGACTTTCTCCATGTGACCCATTTCTTCATATTCTTCCATAAAGGCTTTATAATCCCTTGCAAACGCTTGGTTTTTAACCATCCTTCGCTCTAGTTGCTGAAATTGAGCGATTGCCTGTGGTTTCGATGTTCCTAATTGTTCAATAAAATTGTCCTTGAGGGGGAGACGAACTTGGTATCGTCCATCAGGAAGTCGTGTTGTTGTCTCTTTGTACAGCTGTTCGCACTTGTTGTCTGGGTCGACATCTTCTTTCTCTTCTTGCAAAGACTCCTGTTCCCAGAATTGTGCAATATCCTGAATGTTGTTGACAATTACATGGCAATTGAATGTTTTGTAATTACCACATACTATCCAGCCTAAATGTGTTTGTTGTGCTATAACGGATGACGTGTTTGCTTTTATCAGCCCCTCTAACAATATTTCAGAATACACCTCGGCTCCCAATAGTAAATCTATATCCTGAGAAATGTTAAAATCTGGATCAGCGAGTTGCAAATGTTGCAAGTGTTCAAAACTATCTTTATTTATTGTCTTACTTGGCAGTTTTTTTGTTATTTTCTTCATAATAATTGCATTAATGTTAATGTTAAAATTGTTGTATATCGCTTGGCACTTAAGATGGAGCAGTCCTTTACAGTTGGTGGTGGCCGAAATCCCAACACCTGACACCACCGCGCTCATCCTTTCTCGCTTTAATTGCAATTTTTGTGCAGCATTTTCTGTAATGAGGCTGACCTGAGAGCCCTGGTCCAATAAAGCGCGTAAAATGACCATAGTTCCGTCATTGGCCATTGCTTTGACCTGGGCCGTGGCTAGTAGTACCTCATTTGAGTTGTCATGAGCTAAATGCGTGTTTACTTGTTGACCTACATTAGCTCTGTTGGTTCTCGATTTCGCAACTCCAATCGCGTCATGCAAAATGCTGCTATGCGGCTCATCGCAGTGCTTGCACTTTTTTTCCGACGTGCATTTTTCGCCGTTATGACTAAACAGGCAATTTAGACATACATGTAGGTTGTTGGCGGTTTTTAACCTTTCGTCTGGTGACATACTTAAGAATTCTCTGCAATTATAGAGACCATGTTGCTTATTACATTTAGGACAAGTTATAAAATAATGATGAGATGTTTGCTTGTAATGGAATGTTCTCGGCGTGTTCTTAGTTCCACCTGGACTGGTCTGTTGCTGCGCCTTAGGCTTGCTGTATGTTGCATTATGTACTGTTTTCGGCTGAGTGCTTTGCTGTTGACTGTTAACGTTCCGCGGGCGGTTCGGGTTTGTACCCGATTCCATTGACATGAACTTGGTTTCGATGAATTTCAGGAACTCGTTTAATGATGGCATTTCCCTTGGATTTTCCATGGATTCTTTGAAGGACTGGCATGTGTCTGCGTCTAGCTTTTGCATCAAAATGTGAACCACTAAAGGATCCCAACTAGAAGTATCGTATTTCAGATTTTGAATAGCCTGGAGGCACTCAATGGTCGTATCATGCATTCTTTTCAGTAGTGATGCCGTTGGGGTTTGTATGCTGGGTAGACTCAGTAACGTGGTGACTTGGTAGGTAAATAACAGCCTCTTATTGTCGTACCTCTGCTGAAGTATCCGCCAACTGGCTTCGTAGTTGTCAGCACTAATGTTCATGTGCTGTATTAATCGCTCGGGCTCTCCCTTTAACTTCGCCTTTAAATGTTGCATTTTTTGAGCGTTCGAGATAAAAGTGTTACGATGCACGATTTCCACGAACAAGTCCTTAAATGTTGTCCACTGGGCATAGCTGCCACTGAAAATCGGAAGTTCAATTTGAGGCGTGGATTTTTCCTGGTGTTTGTTATCCCAGATCTTCTTGTTAATTTGTTCCTTACTGAATTCATACAACCTTTCTAGTCTGTTATAATCACTTTCAAATGCTTGCATGTTGACTAACATGTTGTCCAGCTTCCAATACGTGGTATCGACTTTTTCCCAACGTTGCGTAACTGACCTCAATTTATCTTCAAGTTGCCACTTTTCTTTCAAATTTTCAATATCCATGTTACGTACTGTTCGCTCAAACGCCTTGATGTTTGACCGCTGCTCATTTATCATATCTTTAGTCCGTTGATCAACGACTAACTCTTCATTTGACGTCGTGTTCCTCACATCATCCGCGACCTCGTCTCTTTCCCGTTGTTCTATAATAACCTCTTGAGCACTTGACCTTTCTTCTTGTTGTTGAGACTGAGTAAACGTAGTAAATTTGTCGTCTTCGATTTTCGCCAATAATCTTTGTTTCGACTTATTTATCATACTCTTCGTCTCTTCGTATATTTGTTCCAAACGCTCGTAAATGCGATTCTCATAGTAAGGTCCAGACTTCTTGCCTTCAAATAAGGCTAATTGGATGTCGTTGTTTTTAAATTCACTCCAATACTCCTCCAGGTTTTGAAGTCTTTCATCGTGATACTCAAGAGTGGTTTTACGAGTTGAACTATCTTTCTTAAAGTTTTCATTTATACATTTGATAGAGTTAAGATTGGCAGATTGAGATTCAAGTAAAGCATCGTAAGAAGACATTGTTGTTTCTTGGTACACAAATCCAAAATTTCAGAAAAGTAGGTAATATGGAACGTGCTCACCGGATTCGCTGCTTACGCCTGCTGCTTATACTTCACCTCGTTCTATGTAATCTAACTGATTATCACTGTTCACACTGTTTTTTAATGTTCCGATTAATGTGTGTGTGAGTTAGTGTAATGTTCAAAATAAATGTTCCCATCGAGTGAAAACGTACCACGGCACTGATTTTACACTTAATGGCTCGAAGGACCAAAATGTAAGGGCAAACCTTACAGTTAATGTGGAATGTTAATAAAATGAATGTTAATGTTCAAAAAAGGTATTTTAATACGAAAATGCATTAAAATAATATAATAAAAAATGTTATAAAAAAATGTTTAAATGTTAAATGTTGCGCGAGCTCGATATTACATCGAAGACTGACGTTGTTGCGTACGTGACTATATTGCATTTTATAAATTAACAAAATTTGCAGTATTCTAACTAGGCCAAAGTAAAGTACAATGTGCGGTTGCTTAACCGTACAATTGTCATATGAAGCTCGTGACTAATCTCTAGACCGGCCCATTTTGTAGAATTGATGTTTTTTATTTCTTCCTTCAATGCAGCTTCTTCTTGCTTGATGTATTCTGCTGTCTCTTTACAAAACTCGAACTTAATGGGCCTGCAATAATGTGTCAGTCTGAAGAAGATGTTGGGTATTCCCATATGGTGCTATTATTAGAAACTAAATTAAGAGGGACAAGACATGAAAACCGATGAATCACTGAAGTCTACATCTTCACTCCTTTGCTTGTAGGTGCTTTGTGAAGAAGCTCCATCGAAACCACATTTACTAATTAACTTCAATCCTTCAGTTGACGAATCAATATGGGTACCGGTAATTTGAAGAATCTTCTGGACTGTCAGATCCAATAGGGCTTGAAGCTTCACTCTGGCTCCTCTCTCAGTGATTTCTAAATCATGTGGATAGCATCTCTTTTTAGCTTCAAGGAGTTTGTGATACGATGGTAACACTGGAACTTCACAATCTAACAGCGCTATCCTTAAACAGATCATCAAAAGATGTTTTCCTATTTTTCTTTAACAATGTGGCTTGAACAATAGCAACACTGACCCTGAGGTTCTTCGTTATATGGTCAAAAACACAAGCTAAGTCATTCTTCTTGTCTATCCTAAGTCTTTCGACTAATGCAAAAGTAAGTTCTTCCGGCGAATAGTCCAAAAGAGACTCTGAACGTCTTTTCTTCTGTTTGTTGCTGAGGTCAACAAAAGGCTTCCTAATCTGAACTTCGGTAGATGTGCCCACAGTTGTTGTACTTGATGTCGATGGAATCACAGCTGCTGTAGTATCGATGTCAACTGAAGTATTTTGTCTGACGATATGTTTTCGATAACTTCATCTTGGGCTTGAAAAATCTTGGATAAATTAACAGTAGTGCAATTTGGCCATTGTCTATTCATGAAAGTCTTCTGATTTCTAGAAGCACTTGCCCGTCTGCGATTGATGTTACTGGATGTAGTTCTTCAAAAAGATCTTGATTGTTTCTAAATCTTCCGAACATGTTTCAACTGGGATATGTAGATTAATAGCTTCATAGAGTCGTGCCCAATTTTTCATGTCTCCTTCAACACGGAGGAACATAAAAATGTCCAAGTTTGTAACAAATGCAGCCATAACGAAACTCACTAAACTTTCACACAGCGCGGATAATTAGATATGTTGCTTCCTCAAGGGTTGAGAAACTGGTGCGTTTAATTGTTTCATGCACAGATATTAATAACAAACACACGCTCGCAAGTAGTTACTGACAAAATTAGTACCATATCTTCAACAGCCAATCAGCGTCGTCGAAATCTCCGGTGGTGGGGGTAAATGATTATTTTATCACGGGAGTCGTTTCAGTCAGTTACAAATAGGCAACGAATCAACACGTGTCTTTAATTACATAACTAAAGTTGAAGACTTTTATTACTATTTTTTATTAAAATAAAATAAACAAATGCTTGAATGCGTATGTTTTAATTCTCATATAATTAAAAAATGATATTTTGAATTCAGCTTAATTGAAACACTTGATAATAATTAAAAAAAATCCCAATTGAAATTTTAAACTTTGAAGCATCGTAGGCTTCAAGGCCGCAGGGATACGCAAGCAATTTATATGTTGTACTTACCAGAATATAAGGTTTGCTTGCTATACTTTGATACTGAACGGAGAAAAAGAAAATAGATTTTCTCCCATACATTTTTATTTTCAATATTTTGTTTTGACGTGAAGGAGCGGTTTTTTTGAAAAGTTGTAATAATAAGTATTAATCAGCGTTAAATTTCCTATACGAAACAACTTTTTGTTAAGTTAAATGTGCATTTTCGAACATCCGGACCACTGTGCGACGTCGCGGTCGGCGCGCTGGAGTGTCAGGTCCCTCGCTGTATGAGTGACCCGTGGCACGCGCGTGTTGCAGGCGCGCGCTGCGAGCGCTGCGTGTCGGGCCCGGCGTGCGGCGCGGGCGGCGTGTGCGTGCGCGACGCCACGGGCGCGCACTGCCGCGCAGACATCTGCAGGTTCTTCTGCCTCAACCAGGTAAATGATACATGATCTTATTTCTAGGTTTGTACACTGTAATACCTCAAAATAAATTTTGTTTTAAAACTAGATGAGTTCGGTGTTTCTTATATGACTACTGTAAAAAGAAAGACCGAAACAAACTGAGAGTCACGGTCTCTTACAGCCCAGACATAATCTTGGTCAGATCAAGCTAACATCGCCGATCACACACCCACTGAATCATTAATTTAAGAAAATAATATGTGTGAAGTTTTTATTTATTTATATATTTCTTGTATTTGTTTTTAAATGAAATAATTCACTATTAGTTACTTGGTTGATACAAGTTAGATATAAACATTTCATTCAAAATTCCGTAACAAGCAGCCTTTTGTGATTTCTGACAAGTTTAATTGACTGACTTTTGGTGTTTCCTAAACGACCAGTTGAACTGTAATAGTGCTACAAGGATCTTTTGGCGCCTGAATGACATTGACAGGGGGGCGCTGTTGGGGAACATTTGTTCAATTGTCACAGAAATTGTATTGAAAGAACAAGATGGTGACGTGTGTTTCGATTTCGGTCACGCGCCATAAGATCCTTGTACCGTCGCACGTAGCTTGTCTCCGTGCTGACGCGTGTGTGTGCGCAGGGCACGTGCAGCGTGTCGGCGGTGGGCGCGGTGTCGTGCGCGTGCGCAGGCGCGTGGTCGGGCGAGCGCTGCCAGCGCCCCGCCTGCGTGGACGCCGCGTGCGCGCGCCCGGCCGCAGACGACAACGACACGCGCGACAGCTCCGCACACGACAACGACACCCGCAACAACAGTCAGTACACGCGCCGCACTACCGCCCTTTCACAGTTGTGTTACCTCGGACGACAGCAACCTAACAGCGACCTTATTGTAACCAAAATAAAGATCATTGTGATTTTGACAGACTTGTCAGAAGCAGCAACCTGTTTGTAACGTTTGACGATAAAGATCACTGATTTGGATAGTGATGCAATATCTGAGTTAAAATAACTGTGAGGGGACTGAACACTACGTTACAGATACCTACGTTCGTCGCCATGTCGATGTGGTACTGAAGTAAGAGTTTGGAGGGTAGAGACAAGGAGAACTGTCTGTGTGTATGAAAAGTGTCCGTCAAAATGTGCTACATAAGGGTGGCGCCATAGCCACCGGGTTAATTTTAAAAGCAATAATTTTAGGTTACGTTTACAAAAGAATGTTGGACTACGTAAATTGTTGAGGTATGGTATACTGGACTGTCACGAACTACTCTAGTCACTAAAAATATTCAATTTGATGACTCGGCATACTTCAGTCCGATAACCACTGCTACATTCATACCACACAATTTGCCTACGCTAGCGCCATTTTGGAGGGTTTTTGAACTATTATTTACTGTTTAAGTTGGACACTTTTTCAGCTTTCTTCCCATAAGAGATAGTTCTCCTTGTCTCTACCCTCCATAAGTAAGAGGCGTCGCTCACTCCACAAATCGCCGCCGCAATGTTTTGTGTTGGACAAGTTATATTTAATGTCGGTGAGCGAACAGACTTCACAGGAAATTATCCACCATGCGAAAGCTGGAGAAACTACAAAGGTACAGTCAGTCTCAAAAAGATGTAAACATCGACAATAATTCATAAAGGGTGTAAAAAGACATCACATAGCCGTCAACTACGCATAATTTTGCGCAAAGACGAAGTTAAATGTACACATCTAACTTGCGCAAAAGTTATTACTGGGAAATGACTTTTATTTTAAGGTATAAAAAAAGAACATTTTTTATTACGCGCAATGTAACGCGAGCCGAGGCAAAAGGACTCAGTGCTGTTGTGTGAGCCCGCCCGTGGCCCGCCCCTTCGCTCTACGCGGTACGCGTTACGCGTAGATATTTGTCGGGTACTCGCGGGTATGAACGAATCGAATTAAATGTAGTGGATTACGGCCCCCACTCGCTCTCATAGAAAAGAGGCTTGTGTCCCAGCAGTGGGAACATTATAGGCTGGTTATGGTGTAGGTAGGTACTTAACTTCTGTCCATTGTTGTCATTATCAAACATCGGTTGCCTATCGTCACCCACATGCTGTTTTCCCACAATGTCTGCCCACAGTGTCTGGAGGCCTGTTTTCTGGTTTTGATTTGGGTTCACGGAGCACCGATAGTGTGCATTTCGGCGGTTCCACATGCTATTATTTGTCTGCGCTTTTGTCCGTGAAAATCGATGTTGTTCAAAAATTCTCGGTCCTGCCTTAGCAGCCACCTGCAGTATACGGCGTGTTGTGTCGCCCGGCGGCGGCGCCGGTGCGAGCGCTTGCACGCGGTCAGTTTTGTAAGGCCGTTGCCTATCCCTTCTTAGTACTTTGTGCACAGTGGAATAACACAGCACGTACCTAGCGTGATTGCCGTCTCCGCAATATTTTAACACTGTACGCATACAAAATCGTGGGTTTTCCGCATCACAGATAGGATGGCCATTTCTGCATTTCTGTGAAACTGGCACGATCGGCTAGTTGTCCAACAATTACTGTTGCACTGCTCGAGTGAAAATACGTGAATCAGGGCTGAAACGCGGTAGGATGTTCAGTACCATGAAGTCGTAGGGCTTCGGCAGTATTTCCACGGGCCATGCAGTAGCAGTACACGATATTAACATACTCGCGCGAAGAATAATCATGAAACGCAAATAATCGCAACTACCTAAAACACAAATACTTAACACAAACGCACTAACAAAAAAACTAGTACACAGTCACAGTAAGTATCTATATACACTTAAAAAGTAATGCTTTTCGGAAAAAACAACTCAAGCGCATTCGATAACGTAAGAAACCGAACTAATAGTATAATAATACTAAAAAACTTGGTGAATTTCTTTGCGTTTTGATGGAGGGGTTAGGAGCGGCGGCTTTCTTTGAACTATGCGAAGCGCGCGCGGTAGGAGCGTTAGGTATTTTAAATCGACGTTTTACTAAACGTTCATAAAATTTATAAGTATAAAAAGTTGTTGGCAGTACGGTTTCGTGTAAATAAAGTGGTATGAATTTAAACAGGGTAGGTATCTTTATTTTTGCAATAAGTAGTAAAGAAATAGCTTAAACCAAAAGGTGGTTTTGATAGCTGTAGGTAAGTAATTTGTGCAGTAATAATAATAATATTTTTTTATTGCCATAAAAACCGGTTACAGATTAATTTGAGACCCTTAATTTTTTTTTTGTGGGTGGGAAATCATCAAATAACTTCTCCCGCTCTGGGCAGAGCAGGAGGGCGTGTCAGACTCTTACTGACTAAAACCCACCCGTGTTCCGTCAGTTGCCTGTGCCAGGGGCCACGGTAACCCTCTTGGACTATTCCGCAACCCTAGCAGGCATCGGTCCTAGAAAACCCCGTCATTGGTGCTGACATCTCTTTGAGGCGCGCGTGGAACACAACGCGCCGCGTCGACCCGGGCCTGGTCCTTATCGAACGGCGAGCTGCCCATTGCTCGCCGTTCGCAAGCCCGCGCCTACGGTGGCCGGGAATCGGCCTGCGATTCCCGACGCCCAGGGCGTCTCCTGCGGCGGCTAGGGGCGTGAGGGCGCAAATTTTGCCTCTCCCTCACGCGTTCCGCCTCCTCCTTCGCGAACATTACTGCTTCGCAGAAGGAGGTGACGGCTTCCCAAGCCCTCTCGCTCCGTACCATGGCCTGGACCAAGGCCGGACGCGAGAGATCGCCACCGCCAATCGCCTCCACGAGGACACGGCGGTGGTCCGCCCAAGCCGGGCAGACCTCCACCGTATGCTCCACCGTGTCCTCCGGGCGATCCACACAATGGTGACACCCGGGCGTTTCCTCCCGCCTTATCCGGAACAGGAACCTCCCGAAACAACCGTGTCCGGTGAGGACCTGCGTCAGGCGGAAGGTGATCATTTGAGACCCTGGCTCCAGAGCTAGGTTAGAGTACCTGTATTTCAGGAGCCAGTGACTACTTCCATTTAGGTTACAATTGAGCAAGTTTCATGCAGCAAAGGTGACAAAACTAGTTTACTTAAAATGAAGTTTAGTATTTAAACATTTAATTATGCACTAAAATCAAAATTTAAAGTCATTTATTCAAATTAGGCAAATTCAATCAGCACTTTTTGAACGTCAAAATCACATAAGACAGTCCCCCCAAAACGCCCACCCTTCACCACTTCCTAGTGCTTTAGCTGGGAAGAAGAAGTGGCGGAACAAACTCCCCAGCAGCACTGCTGTCTGTTCAGTTAGAAGAACTTGATTCTATACATATATTAATAAGTAATTAACATTACGAAACACAAAAATATTAAAATTATTTGCCATATGTCAGCTAGCACACGCCAATATTTAAAACTATACTCAAGCAGAAATAAATAATAAAAACAAAAACGCAAACATAACTTATTACATAATAAAAAGCCTCCTGGCATAAAGGGCGTGCCCGCTTACATATGCAATGCTGCATTATGTTTATATGTATATAGCTGTAACTTGTAGCCACAAATGATAAACTAGGACCTTCGAAGTAAAATAAAGAAACATTAATTTCTAATAACAATAACAAAACCATAGTCAGCAAGCTGACCTGTCACCACAAGCAGCACCCGTTCACGAGCATCACGCAAAGATCAGCCATTACCCCCCTCGCCATATTTGAGGGAAGGAGGCAACCCGACTAAAAATAGAATCCGAAAATAAAATTAGAATAAAAGCAAGTTAAACAATCTTATTAAATCAAAATTCAAATAAAATTAGGAATAAAACAAATTTACTTAGATTAAAAACTTAATTAAAAACAATAAGTATTAATTTTAATATAAAGATTGTGGTATAATAAAATTAATTTGCAATACACGACCACGAGTGATGCGCTTTGTAAGGCGGGCATTCTCGGGGACTGGAATCAGCCCTCGAGAATACATGTCCCGTGTCACAGAGCGCATCGACTTCCTGAAGCAGAAAGTTTGTGCATGGGCGAGCCGTATTCGGCAGTATAAGCGACGGGCTGATCGGCACACGCAAAATCGCATGTTCCAGAGCGATGAGAGGTGGGTGTACAGAGCTTGGGAGCGACCTGAACAAAATGTGAGAGACGTGTGCCGCCCGGATGACGCCGCCACGAGAACATTCTGGTGCAATATCTTGTCGGTACCCGTCTGTCACGCTGAGGCTGGCTGGATACGAGTGATCGAGCGAGTGTGTGAAACTATACCAGAAATGGCAGCAGTCCTAATTACGCCATTAGACGTTGCCAGACGGTCCGTCCGTTATCGAACTGGAAATCTCCGGGACCGGATGGATTGCACAACTTTTGGTTGAAATGGCTAATTAGTTCACACATTTGCCTGGCATCTCAGTTCCAGTCATCCTTAGAGTCTGGGTCGCTACCACAGTTTCTAACAACAGGCGTTACCCACCTGCTCCATAAATCAGGTAGTGCCACGGAACCCAATAATTATAGACCGATCACATGTTTGTCTTCGGTCTATACACTTCTTACATCCATTCTGAGAGCGAAAATTAATACGCACATTGACAGTAATATGATTATGTATGCCTCTCAAAATTTATGTAGAAACGGGTCCCGCGGTACTAAGGAACTACTCCTCATTGACTTGGCCATTAGCCAACTCGATACTACGGTTAGGTGCTAAATAGTAAATATCCTATACTATATTGTAGTCTGTGGTGCTAAATGTAACTTCAGAAAGTGCTAGATTTCTGTATATCCAAAAGGAGTGCTAAATTTGAAGGACCTTCACTTAAATATTAAAATCACATAATTAGACAATCATATCATTTCTTATAACAAAATAGTTGTGCTAATTATTAGGTAGGTATATCCAGTCATCTTCACTGTCATCTGTGTCTGATGCTCGAATTCCTTCTCCTTGAATTGAGGCCGTTGAAGTAGATGGTTGTTCAATTGAACTTTGAGCTGACTTTTTCAATTTAAATGTTTACATATCTTAATTGCCTATTTTTTTAAGAATATCGTGGGGAATTTCATAGGTGTAGCATGTTCTGTTAATTTTTTTGAGTCTTGATCGAATATTTTAATTGAAGTTAGGGTGTCCAAGTTCATTTTATTGCTAAATTTTTTTTTAATGTTCATTAAGTTGAACACCCGTTTAACTTTTTTGATTACATTACTAAACTTAATTTTTCGTATTCTCTAATGGGGTTCGTCGATCCCGCTAGGATCTGTTGACATGCTAGATAGCTTATAAGAAGGCCTGCGACTCGGTGCCACATACATGGCTCATGAGGGTTCTGGAGTTGGAGTCTGCGACTGATGGAGCTACTGAAGGTAACTGAAACTTTCAGTAGCGCCATCAAGATGGAATTTGGTGTGGACAAATGTGCAGTCATGCATGTAAAGCGAGGTGAGATTATGGAATCAGAAGGAATTCATCTTTCGGATTCCATACACCTTAGATACCTCTCCTCATCCGAAAGCTATAAATATTTGGGTATGTCGGAAGCGTTAGGCATCAACGTTGCTGACATGAAGCAATCGTTGAAGGAGCGCTTCTTCGGTCGCCTGAAGAAGATATTACTTAGTCTTCTTTCAGGCGGAAACAAGGTGCGTGCCTTCAACGGTTGGGTCATGCCGGTTTTGATGTACTCTTTCGGCATACTCAAATGGATTCAGACTGAACTCGACGCCCTGGATAGGAGGGTCCGTACACTACTGACCGCAAATCGGATGCATCACCCACGTTCTTCGGTGATGAGACTGTATATCCCGCGGAAGTGCGGGCGTCGAGGCTTTCTAAATGCGAAGACCCTCCACAACCGCGAGGTCTGCAGTCTCAGGGAATATTTTTTTAAAGCTGAAATGGGTATGCACCGTGATGTGGACGCAGTGGACAAGGGACTCACCCCGCTCTCCATGGCTAAAGAGAACTGGCGCAAACCTGTAGTACTTACTACCGATGACCGCAAGGAGGTATGGCAAAGCAAGGAGCTTCACGGGCGGTTCTACCGGACTCTTCATCAGCCCGGTGTAGACTTCTTAGCGTCCGTATCCTGGCTACGTTTTGGTGACCTTTTTGGGGAAACTGATGGTTTCGTCTGTGCAATTATGGACTAAGTTATCTTGACGAATAATTACCGGAGACATATTATGAAAGACGGGACGGTTGACGTGTGTCGGGCATGCCACCGTCCAGGTGAATCCATCAGACCTATTATCTCTGGTTGTTCTCTTCTGGCTAACGGCGAGTACTTGCACAGGCATAACCAAATAGCCAGGATTATTTACCAGCAACTTGCTTTAAAATATAAACTTGAGGCTACCGAAGTACCGTATTACAAGTATGCGCCCGACCCAGTTCTCGAAAATGACCAAGTTACGTTGTACTGGGATCGGTCTATCATTACTGACAGGACAATTGTCGCCAATAAGCCTGATATAGTGGTGATAGATCGATTAGCGCGCCGCACAATAATTATCGAAGTTACCACGCCACATGACGAGAACCTCGTGAAAGCTGAGAAAGAGAAACAAATTAAATATCTCGACTTATCACACGAGGTTGTTGACATGTGCAATGTGAGCTCGGCTGTCATTGTGCCGATTGTCGTATCGGCCAATGGCCTGATGGCCGAAAGCCTCGATCAACATCTTTCGAGGCTCTCGTTAGGCGGTTGGATCAAGGGCCTGATTCAGAAGGCAGTACTCCTCGATACGGCTCGTATCGTGAGGAGGTTCCTGTCTCTGGAGCCCTAACCACCGGTAGCCCTGTTCCTGATACCGGCGGACGACTATTTTTATATTTTTAAATGTTTTTTTTATGTTTGATAGAAAAATGTTTAAAAATGTATGTATTATTATTTATATATGTAATAAAATAAATAAACGGAAAAATAAATTCATTATTTGCCGGTATCTTCGATCTTGACTAGCAGTTTACTTTTATTGTAAAAATGTCACGAATGCGGACCAACTTCCTCATAATTTTAATTGAATCTGCAAGAAGTTTATTTATTTATTACAGCATGGAAGACTTACAGCTAAAAAAATCAACAAAGTCGACAGAAAGCCAATTACAAGTCTTCGCGTTTAGACTTCTACATAATAGAATTTATGTTGTGAACATACAAGCAGTAACATATTAGGTACTATAAACTATATTTAATAGTTAAAACTATTAAAGTAACAACTTGTGTTTTCAATTGAAAAGTGAGAAATAAAAAACCACTGCAACTATTTAAAAAATCAAGGGTTAAGCACCTTCTAGCTGAGGTCACACTGGTTGTAAAAAGATCCAAATCGTGTTGTGTAAAATTTTATAAAAAATTATGCTTGCACGCTCAATGTAACTGTTCTGCCTATATTTAGTCGAACTATGAGGTACACGTAAGGGTTAGTTTACAGATAAGATTTGTAGTTTACACAAGGGTGTGTTCTTCGACATTACACACAACGGACTTGCCTGCAACTCATAAATCAACGTCTTTGAAATCAAAAACTGCAACAAATGTCAGTTATGTAGCACCAACAACCGATTAGCTGTTACAAACACGGGTCATCGTAACGTTCAATGCTAGCTTATACCACCAGACACTGTATCGTGTGCTTGTTGTCGTGTAGGTGTAGAAGCAATCGTGTCTTAGTAGTGTGCGTTTGATATTCATTGCGTTTTTGTAATTTCAAATGCGTAATTTGTTAAGAAAAACTGAAAATTCAGGTAATGTTTGTTTGGGAAAAAGTTTAGTAATAAAACTTGTAATTCGTTTCCGTAAAAAAGTAAAACAAAAAAATTCAACTTTGACCTTCAATATCTCTAGAACCAGTGGATTCCCAGGTATGGTCTAGTGGTAAAAAATGATCCAAATAAGGGGTAGAATATGTGGCTTTCGGCTTCGGAAAGTGTCTTTTTACACACAACGGACTTGCCTGCAACTCATAAATCAACGTCTTTGAAATCAAAAACTGCAACAAATGTCAGTTATGTAGCACCAACAACCGATTAGCTGTTACAAACACGGGTCATCGTAACGTTCAATGCTAGCTTATACCACCAGACACTGTATCGTGTGCTTGTTGTCGTGTAGGTGTAGAAGCAATCGTGTCTTAGTAGTGTGCGTTTGATATTCATTGCGTTTTTGTAATTTCAAATGCGTAATTTGTTAAGAAAAACTGAAAATTCAGGTAATGTTTGTTTGGGAAAAAGTTTAGTAATAAAACTTGTAATTCGTTTCCGTAAAAAAGTAAAACAAAAAAATTCAACTTTGACCTTCAATATCTCTAGAACCAGTGGATTCCCAGGTATGGTCTAGTGGTAAAAAATGATCCAAATAAGGGGTAGAATATGTGGCTTTCGGCTTCGGAAAGTGTCTTTTTACACCCGATATACCTAATTGTCTACCATCATTGTTCCATAATATTGTAACTACTAGGAGCTGTTGCCCGCGACTTCGTTTGCGATTCAGGATGAAAAGTAGTCGTATGTCCTTCTCCAGGTCATGGTCTATCCATGTGCCAAATTTCATCCAAACCTGTCCAGCAATTTTAGCCTAAAAACACATAGTGCCGTACATTCGATCCGTAACCACAAAACATAATGATTACACATTGGGTACTAAACACATTGATACAATGTTATGAAACCCAGATTGTAGACAATCAAATGATTTTTTTCTTGTCGATATATACATATTTTTGAGGCTGACTGTACCTACTAGAGGTAAGTACCTAATTAATTAGGTGATTCGTAAACAGCAGTTGTATTTGCCCCGAGCAGTGCCGGCGCTAGCGCTCGCTATGGCGCTAGCGCTCGCTATGGCGCTAGCGCTCGCTATGGCGCTAGCGCTCGCTATGGCGCTAGCGCTCGCTCCGGGGGGAGCGAGCTTGTGTTGCGGCGCCCTTTGGTGCACGGTTTCACTTTACGTAAATTCTACTTCGGTTTTATGTTTAATCAATTATAATAATTCACAAATTTTCAAATATCTACTTTATTGCAAATATCAATACTTATTAAATTAAAACTATTTATTTATTTATTCGAGGTACACCAACAGCGTATGTGTTTAGTAATAGAGGTTAAAGTATGAAATTGAAGAGTGAAGTGGTGTTGTTGAGTGAGTGAATTGAAGTATGAGATTGAGTTTGATTGTATGAGTATTGAATTATTTAATTGTATTAGGTACTTCGAATTGACATAGAACCTTCATGATTTGAGATTTTTGAGTGAAACTTTTCTAACATGGTACCTATGAAGTTCTTCTTTTAACAACATTCGATTATCGAGTTTCAGTTGTTTTTTTTTATTCAGTAAGCTGAATAATAAGCTTCGAATAGAAAAAGCGCGGGAAACTCTAAACATGGCGGACGCGTCCTTTTTGAAATAAAATTTTAAATTTTAAAAACCTGTAATATAAGATCAGTAGTATAGTTTTTAGTGTTCTATTTTCTTTTATATGTAATTTTAGTATAGTTTTGTATATTTTCTTTGGTAGAGGTAAGTTTTCTTTGCTTATATAGTGCCAAAAATGAACGACCCGCCTGACCCGGGGGACTTCGTTCCCCCGGCAGGCAATTTTGTAACATTATCGAACGAATCCGGCATGGATACTGAAGGGTCGTCTTCGGCTCGTCAACTAAAAAGAAGCCGTATGCATGTTTGCAAGCACTGCAATAAGCGTCGCCGTACTCGCAAAAACCATGGTTCCGTGTCTTCGGGTTGTGACTGCACGGACTCAACAGCTACATTAGTAAGTAATACACCAGTGCCTAACTGCTCCGAAATTATCGTTTCTAACGATATTACAGATAAAATTTCTGCTCCATCCGTTGTTCCCATTCCGATAGGTCGAAAAACATACGACAAAACAGACAACGCACAGTATGTCGTTCATGTAAAAAAAAAAATATTTCACCAGATTATGGTACGACATTGCACCCAATTACTTTTGGAATGTTTTTAAAACACAACGCCTTCCAAAATATTATCAACGGTAGCGTCAAAAAAATCGGGCGCAATAAAATATCTGTATCTTTTTCCAAGTTCCTGGACGCAAATTCCTTTATTACGCATAATAGTCTAGAGTCATAGAATTACAAAGCTTTTATACCTACTTTTAATGTTACCAGAATGGGTTTAGTGCGTGGTGTTCCTGCGGAATGGTCTCCGGAGGAAGTTATTGATAATATAACTGTACCAATTGGTTGCGGGCAAATTTTAAAAGTCAGACGCCTCAATTTTGAAACCATTGTTGATGGTACATCCATTTGGAAACCATCCCAATCCATAGTTGTTACATTTGATGGGCAGGTTCTACCGAAAAGAATTTTTATGTGCTATAATGCATTACCTGTAGATTTATATATTTTCCCTACCGTACAGTGTTTTAATTGTTGTCGTTTTGGTCACACTAAAATTCAGTGCAGGTCCAAACCTCGTTGTTATAAATGTGGCCAAGGCCACACTGGGGACAATTGTGAAAGAGAACAAGAAAGTGCATCTTGTTGCCTTTGCTCTGGTTTTCACTATGCTACTAATAAGTCTTGCCCAGAATTTTCTAGGCAAAAATTAATTAAAACATACATGGCACAAAGTTCAGTATCTTATGCTGAAGCGTCAAAAGTATATCCTCTCCTTAAAAGTATATCTTCTCCTTCCAAAAATTTTACACATACTCCATCAATCTCTTCACCTAATAGAATGCCTGCTTCAAGTAGCTATAAAAAGACTGTCTTCCTCAAACCACGCTCCCATCCCAAATCTGTACAAGGATATAATAAAGAGGCTCACAATGCCATTATTAAAGATTTCGACATTCCCCAACCACCAAATGGTTGTGCTTTTTCTAATAATCCTAATAATGATAAAAATGACACAAATTTTTCCATAAACGATTTTCTTTCTGCATTACACAATCTTCTCTCTCAGTTCAACATTTCAACGTCCAACGCTGCCCCATCTTTCAATGTATCTCAATCCATTCATAATGGACCACACATCCAAAATAATCCAATGGAACTGCCGCAGTCTAGTAAACAAAAAGAGTGATGTTATTTATCTTTTAAACAAATATGAGCCATTTGCCTTTGCCTTAGCAGAGACTTGGCTCAAACCTAATCATATTTTTAAAATTAATGGTTATTTAACCATTAGAGGGGATAGATCTGATGGGTATGGTGGAGTAGCTATACTTATAAAGAATTCTATCCCTTTTTCTATCATTACATTACCTCCTCATAGTGAGGAAATTTCAATTGTAGCTATTAAAGTGCATCACACTTGTCTTGTTTCTATTTACATTCCTCACCCTTCCTCTTCTGTTCTTCAAGAGATGAACAAACTCTTTTCTTTTCTTCCAAAGCCATTCTTAATATTGGGGGACTTTAATTGCCATCACCAATCATGGGGTTGTTCAACTTCTAATTGTTATGGTGATGAATTACTAGATATAATAGACTCACATAACTTATGCATATTGAACTCAGGAGTTGCCACACGTCGTTCAAATCCCACCCAAAACCAAAGCGCAATCGACCTTTCCATCTGTTCCCCAAACTTAGCCTCTTCATTAACTTGGCATACTCTAACCTCTACTTATGGTAGTGACCATTTTCCAATAGTGATTCCTTATCCTCTTTCCAAACCAAATGCACCATTAAGGAGATCAAGCTTAAAACATAAACTAACAAATAGAAATAACAATGACTGGGACAAATTTAGAAACATTGTTGACAGTAAGCTTTGCTCCTTGCCTGTCATTTCTGATGGCAATGAAAATAGTTGTGCTGAAGCTTTAGCACTCATATTAATCGCAGCGGCAGATGAAGTTTTTCCTGTAAAAAATAACAATATTAGTAAAATTCCCTCGCCTCCATGGTGGGACTCTGAGTGCACAGAATTTATTAACAAACGTAAAGAGGCTGAATATAATTATAACCGTGATATGTCTGATGTTAATTTTGAAATCGTAACGAACTTAATTAATGATACTTGTAAACTTATTAAGAAGAAAAAATTTGAATCTTGGCGTAACTTTTGCTCATCAATTACACCGAATACTCACCCTACGATTGTCTGGCGCAATATTCGTAGATTTAGGTCCATTTATAACAACCCTTCTCCTATTCCTGATTCTTTAGCCAGTGAATTTTTAGATAAATTAGCTCCACCTTGGGTGCCCGAGGCTATTAACCTTAACCTGTCACTCGTATTCAATAACCAAAACACTCATACGACGCTAGATCTTCCATTCACTCACACTGAATTAAAGGGTGTAATTCATAATACTAAGGACTCTGCACCAGGCATTGATGGCATCCCGTATTCCTTTTTTGCTAATGTAAATGATGACGTCCTCGGTTACTATTTAGAGCTTATTAATTCTATCATGATTACAGGAAATATCCCTGTTGAATGGAAACGTCAAACGGTGTTGCCATTCCTTAAACCAAATAAAATCCCATCTGATGCTTCCTCATACCGTCCCATAGTTTTATCTTCAATTCTGATGAAATTAGCGGAACATGTAATTAAAAATCGCCTAGAATGGTATGTTGAAAGTAAAGGTTTTTTGGCAGAATCACAATATGGCTTTAGAAAAGGTAAAAGTACCACTGACTGTTTAAGTATTTTAACAGCCGATATTCGGTTGTCCTTCTCTAATAACCATTCCACCATTGCAGTTTTCCTTGATATTAATGCAGCTTATGATAACGTTGTATTATCAGTTTTACAAAATAAATTAAAAGCCTTACAGGTTCCATTGAATTTGTCGAATTTCATTATTAATATCCTGACTGAACGGTCTGTTAACATGGTAATAGGAGATCATGAGGTATCTCATCTTGTATGGAGAGGTCTCCCACAGGGTTCTGTCCTCAGTCCCCTTCTATACAATATTTACACTTTTGATTTAGACTCATCCTTAACTAACCATGTTAAGGTTCTTCAATATGCCGACGATTTATTATTATATTCTTCAAGCCAATCTGTTGAACAGGCTAGCTATGCTATCAATTCTGCTTTATCTACTTTGGAGTCATGGCTACATCTAAACGGCTTGGATTTATCCACGTCTAAAAGTGCGGCTGTTTTATTCACCCGGAAGAGAAATATTCCATTAGTAAACGTCTCTTTTAAGGGAATACCTATTCCAGTTAAAGATAAATTCAGATATCTAGGTATAATACTTGACTGTAAATTAAGTAGTGTTCCTCATTGTGATTATATTGTTAACAAATGTGAAAATCACCTAAACATGCTTAGATGCCTCTCTGGTGTGTGGTGGGGTGCACATCCATTTTCATTGAAACTTATTTACAACGCAATCATCAGAAGCGTTCTGGATTATGGATTGTTCGTTCTAGAACCTGGTAGTGTTATGGCTTTTAAAAAATTGGATCGCATACAGTCTAAAGCATTACGAATTATTTCGGGTGCCATGAAGTCTAGTCCCATTAATGCACTCCAAGTTGAATGCGGGGAAGCTCCTTTATATCTTAGAAGACAATTCTTATCTGACAAATATTTGTTCCGGATTCTTCAGTTCTCAACTCATCCTCTCATTCCTAAACTGGACTCTTTTGTGTTGCAGATTGAATCTTCAGATTACTGGTCCCATAAACGTGCTCCTTGTTTAGTTGTAAGCTATAAAAAAATTCTTTCACTCTCTTCTCCTATTCACCGTTCCAATAAACTTCCCCTATTTAACAGTAGTTATGAAAGTTTACAATTCAGCCCCATCATTAAATACTGTGCAAGTAAATCTGATCCCGATTGCCATTCAAGTTAATATCATTTTTTGGCTGAACATTTAGAGTACCACCATATATTTACGGATGCTGCCAAGCGTTCTCCGACGGGTTGTGTTGGGATAGGTACTTACCATTCTCAATACAACATCGTACAAAAAATCAAACTGCCTCCGGATACTTCAGTTTTTACGGGGGAATGTTTCGGCATATTAAAAGCAATAGAATATACTCGTGTTACAAAGCTCAAAAAAACCATAATTTTTACTGATTCTCAAAGTGCTCTTCTAGCCATCAATAAATCCCCTTTCGAACACACAACGCAGTTACCTATCATTTATTTAATAAGAGAATTTGCGTCCAGAACCATCTCTGAGGGTAATACACTGCAATTTGCGTGGATTCCGGCCCACGCTGGAATCCATGGCAATGAAGTGGCTGATACACTTGCCGGTGATGCGGTGCAGTGTGGGGACTTAGTTCCTTATACGAACTTTAGTATTGACCTTATGACATTACCAAAGACTTTTCTTCGGGACACCTGGAAGGTAGCTTGGGATATCGGAAGTAAATTGAAGGGCCGTTACTTTTCAAGTATACAACCCGACGTTCCGGAAAAACCGTGGTTTGGCAGGGCAAAATTTGGCAAGATGGAGACCTCAGTTCTAATTCGAATGAGACTGGGTCATGTTTGTTCTCCAGTCCATCTTGCTAAACTACATATCATCAACGACCCCATTTGCTTCTGTGGCACAGACGTAGGTGACATAAATCACATTTTTTTTCCTGTCCCTTATATGACCGTTCTTCTTTTCTTTGTAACCTCTTGTCTCTCCGTATTCCTTTTCCTACCTCAATAGTTTCTTTACTTTGTACAAATAGCTTCCCTGTCTATAAATGTATAGTCTCATTCATCACATTAAATAATATTAAGTTGTAAATTGTCGTCATTGTAATTTGCTCATTATTCACTATTAGTATTCACCTTTATAAAATACACTGATCCTATAAATCGTCCAATCCTAAATCCCGTTAATTGCTCATAAATATTCTATACTTTTTTCTTTCGTTTCCCTACCTTTGTTCTCGTAAACGTGACATTGGCTAAATGCACAAACCGTGCGAAGCCATAACAGAAAAAAAAAAAAAAGGCTTCGAAAATTCGAGTTATTTTTTAATACGAGTTCCGACGCGGAACTAACGCCGCAGAAACAGCTCGCAATATCAATGTTGCGTTTGGACAGGGGACTGCTAATGAACACACCGTGCGATTTTAGTTTAAACGCTTTCTTGATGGAAACTTTGATTTGAAGAACGAACCACGTGGAAGACCTCCCACGCAGGTAAATAACAATGAATTGAAAGAGATGGTGGAAGCCGATCCGAGCCTAACTACCCAGGAATTAGTGGCATGGCTTAACGTTACCTTACCTACAATATTGACTCATTTGCGTCAAATCAATAAAATAAAAAAATATGAGAAAGGGGTGCCTCAAGATTTGACTGATCTGCAGAAAGAAACGCGCGTTGAAACTTGTGTTGCCTTGTTGAATCGATACAGAAATGAAGGAATATTGGATCGAATTGTGACATGTGATGAAAAGTGGATTCTTTACGATAACTGTAAGCAAAAAATGCAATGGCTAACCCCAGGTCAAACGCCGCAACAGTGTCCTAAAGCAAAGCTTACCAATAAAAAGGTAATGGTAACTGTTTGGTGGTCTCAGCATGGTGTTATTCACTATAGCTTTCTCTGATCTGGTCAAGCAATAACGGCAGATGTCTCCTGTGCCGACCTCCGAACAATGATAGCAAAACTAGCAGTGAAACAGCCCCGACTCATGAATCGATCTTCACCATTATTGCTCCATGATAACGCGAGACCTCATACAGCACGAGAAACCGTTTTAACTCTACAGGAACTGCAATTAGAAACCATTCGTCATCCTCCGTATTCGCCAGACCTTGCTCCAACGGACTACCATTTTTTACGTGATTTGGACAATTTTCTACGTGATAAAAAGTTTTCTTCTCAGGAGGCAGTACAAAATGCTTTCACACAGCTTGTCGAATCTAGATCACGAGAGTTCTATCGCAAAGGCATAAATGACCTTCCTATTAGATGGCAGCAATGTATAGATAATAATGGTAATTATTTTGATTAAATAAATACTTATGTTAAATTAAAAAAAAAACGAATTTCAATTTTTCAGTACAAATCGGCAATTTCATACTTTAACCCCTAATATATCAAGTACTATAGGTAACAATAGCCTCGGACTTACACAGTCGCCACTTACAGGATAACCATTCATCTCAGAAATAGGTGATAACACAAAATAATAATAAAAGTAAAGGCTCTAGAATTTTGAAATTATGGCAAAATACTTCTTAAACTTAAGATTAATAACAAAAAGGAAAATAAAATTACAAGACGAACAATATTGCAATTTTGCCTACTTGCCTATGACTTAAACAATATAAATATAATTTGAAATAAAAATGAGATGAGCGTCTAAAATAAAGTACCTATAATAAGGTGAAGACTTTCCAAAATATACGAACATAACAAATTATCAGATTGCGTTTGTACTTTACTTTAAAGACTTTTATAGAATTGTAGCGGTATCTACATCGCCACATGAGAACTACGCACTGACGTCACGCAAAATCCTGCATCGCGCAAGCAGAGTTTACCAAGCAAATAGCATTTAGACAACATCCCGACATCAATCGTCGGGCCAGTTGCCCACCAGACACGACACCCGTCTGGTCGGAGGATCCTCCCTTTTCTATTGAGGTATGAGTGAACTTTACACCCTGTTCCTCACACCTCTATAGAATCATGGTATAAGTCGACATCTGGTACAAGTTTTATAAAATAATTTAACTCTCTACTGAGTCTGAAATTAAATGAAGTAGCTCTAATTAGTATACTCCTGCTTCTTTAACATTAAGAAAGCTTTTACTGCTATATAATACATTTAGTATTAAGTGTTAATTGTTTTTTGCATTTGACTTTTTGGCGCCCGTTGCCATCTGGCGCGAGCGCTCCTCTCGCTCTACCCCAGACCCCAGGGCAGGCGCGGCCCGCGAGCCCAGTGTGGTTCATTCTCGCCAGACATTTGTTTATTGATTAGTGTTTGGTTTTCACTACATTTGTATCTTTTTCATCAATATGGAGACGATAAAAATACGAGTAATTATGGAATACGAGTTCCGTCGCGGTAACAGTGCCTCACAATCGGCCCGCAATATTAATTACGTGTACGGAGTGAACATTACAAACGAACGCACGACTCGTTATTGGTTTGAACGCTTCCGACATGGAAATTTTGATCTAAAAAATGAACCCCGTGGTCGTCCGAAAACTAAAGTCAACAACGACGAATAAAAGGCGATATAGGAAGCTGACGATACTCAATCTACGGCTGAGTTAGCAGCAGCTTTTAGCGTTAGCACCAAAACAGTATTGATCCATTTGCGTCAAATTGGAGAGGTAAAACAACTTGATAAGGGGGTGCCGCACGAATTTCCATGGATTCAGTACATGTTTCTGAACCCCCTGCGTTAAAATGATCACTCGGTTATTTAAAAACAAAATAGCTGTTCCATACATTTTGACCACGTAGGTAGGTACCTATAGCACTTTTCTATGAAACGAAGATTTTTTCTTTGATAACCGTCGAACAATTTCTACGCCAGGCGATTTAGAATCATGTGCTGAACTCGTGGTGGCAGTTCCCACCCTGTATAGTATATACCTACATCCACTTTATATGTTACATTCATTCATTCGCTGACAGACATTGAGACAACGCTCAGCCTACGCGCTGTGTTACGTCAGTTATTACTGAGCGCGGACTTTCTTTATTAAACAAAGATTGCGAGAACCCGTTGACACTGACAAGTGTAACGTATACTTGAAGCGGCGGTTGTAGTAAGAGGCGGCCGCACCGCGCATGCGTCACCGTGGGCAACACAGCCTTCGGGGCGGCACCGCGGCTGCGCTACGGAGAAACATGATCACACGAGATGATAACTACTGATTATTTCTTTGGGTTATGAGTTTATGACGCACTCCTTGTCGCTTGAACACGTCCGCGTTGAGGTACCTACTATATTATTGCAGTCATTGAGATGTAATCGATGGTCGACCAGCTTGTGATATCCAAATAAATGTCAATCACATAGGTACATACACAGTCCCGGAATAAATTCTCTATGATAGTGAAAACCTGACAAATAAATGTCAACCACATAGGTACATACACAGTCCCGGAATAAATTCTCTATGATAGTGAAAACCTGACAAATACGTTTCGTAGGTAAGAACAAGGCGGTCACTCAGACAGACACGAAACGCTACTTTAATGTAAAATATGTAAGTACTTATAGATGTTGTCTGTAGTCAGTGACGCAACAGATCCGCAGGCAAGTAACTAGGTACGCACTAGATGACTAGAGCCGTGTACTAGACCGTGTACACCGTGTACACGACGACGGCGACGCGGCGACGGCACAGTAACATTACGCAGAAGCGGCCGCGCCTGCGCCGCGTCAGGTGAAGGCCGCAGACGATCAGGAAAACGAACTTCTTGGAAAACTTATATAAGTAGTTTCGTAATCGATGTCTTACTGATCAAATCACAATTCAGAATAAACGATTCAAAGTTCTTTCGATTTTTTGAGTTAAGTATTCCAGTTGGCACCCAAAAGGGATTCTCTGAAACGTAGGTATGTCCGAGAATCCCCCTAAGCAGCGGTGTGGCTAGTCGTAAATACGCCCTGTACAACATTATTGGCGGCCCTTTTTATCCGACTGCGGCGAAGCTCAAAAGGAGGGTATTGTTCTTTTACAAAATAAGTAAAATAGCATCTTGACTCAGGATGTTAAGCTTTCATTGTGCCCCAACTCACAGAATGCTAGAGCGAGCGAAGCAAGCTAGAGAATTAGAACACCCAGCCACGGATACGTTTTAAGCTTTACCTTAGGTTAGTTTTTGATTTTCAAGCGTTGGGGGGGGGGGGGGGGGGCTTGTAACTTGGGAGTCCTATCGATACGGCGCGGCGTCAGCTACGCGCCTGCCTCTTAGCCAGGCGACCAACAGGAATACGGATAAGTTTTCAATTTGTTCCGGTTGCGCCGCCACAAAAAAAAAAAAGGCATCCTGTCATGGTGATTATTTACCCATTGTGGTTATATTTATAGACAACAAGCAATTCATCAAACATGGACATGAGTGTACCTAAGTATTGAATATTGATAGTCGGCTCGGGGTGACTGTAGGTAGGTAGGTGTGACAAACAAGCAAACTGGAAGTTTATTGTCGTATTTCCCGTTGTCCCCCCTGGCTTATTATTTATTTTTAAGATTAAATAATTTAGCAATTCCTTTTTTCGTGTTGTGTTTTCTCAGAAAAACTTCGCTCCTTCCTTTCTGAGAGGTTATCATTTTTATTTGTAACGGTTCGTTGAATCGATTCAAGCGGTGAATCTGATTAGCTACGCTGTAATAAATAAGTTTACACTTTGCAATATGCAAATAGGTACCTACTGAGCGATTATCCACAGCCACCTTGAGTCGCCACATTGTATAGTTCAATTTAGCGAACAGCGAGGTTGATCATCATTAGGTACTTATAATCACAGCAATATTACGTCACCAACAGCGACGCCGCGGCGCCGCGCGCTTAGTATCCACCACGACGCAACCCGATCGATCAACATTTATTGCTCTGATTGCCTCGCGCTTGATTGATAGGTTAACACGAGCGGTAAGTTTTATTTATCGTCAATGTTGACCATGTCATAAGATCAATTTGTGATGTTGAATCATCATCATCGTTCAGCCGGCAGCCGTCCGCTGCTGGACATAGACCTCGGTCAAACATCGTGCATCGCCATAACGACCGGTCTTGTCTGGGCCTGGGACTTTCGCCAGGTCATCGGTCCCCGAACTGTAACATCACTGCCACTGGTACCTCATGAGTCCTCATAGTTCTATGCCACACTATAACTATAGGTAATCTGTGTTGTGTACACTATTGTTATGCCACGGGCGGTTCATCAGAACCACTTTATTGAAAAGCTCACTGATGGTTTCCGTCAACATAGCTACTATTGAACTAAATTGACTGAGCGCTGCACTTTGTCCCACTCTGTGCGCCATGACCATGAAGAACAGTGTTTTAAATTATGTTCATGATTGGTGTCAAGTTTACCTATGAACACGTAAACGTGACGTTACATCGTAACCGCTTGACGTGATGAGTGGTCTCCAGTGCTCACCATTAATCCCTCGTGGACCCCGTGGTCACCGGTGGTCGCCAGTGGTCCCCACTTCTGGCGTCTCCTGTGCTGTGCAGTAGTGGATGCAGCGAGATTCACGCGAGAGCGGCGAGACTCTCGCTAACATTTATTAACATTACCTAATACTGGCGCGGCGTAGCTTCGCGCTCGCGCTCAGTGCTGAGAGCGCGGCCGCGGGCGCCGGTCACCCGCAGAGTCACTCGTCTGCGTGTCTGTGTGTGTGATGACGCGAGCAGTGAGCAGTGAGCAGTGACGTCAGGCGGTAGTAAGCTGTTTACTAGTGGAGTGCTGTCATAGAGTGGTAGACGGAGTGATGCCTGGAGCGCGCAGGAGGCGCGCGCGGGAAGGTGAGCCGCAGATGTAGCCAGTGCGGCAGAATCGCTGCTTCGAGTTCAGTCGTTAGTCCTGTAGGTTCAAAGGCAGTTACTGTTATCCCTCTGTTACAAAACCGTACAGACATACTATAGGTACTACCAATATCCAAGCAACAGCAGCTTTATGCACTAAGTACTGAATTGAATGGCGAAAGTTTCTCATCGAAGTTCTCAGACGAACAATGGAAACTGTTCACCTTGTGACACTTGGGTCTTTGGATACCGACTACACATTACACTTGCTATGGGATTGAAACAGAAATCTTATTACTTAGGTACTTATTTCAAATTAGTAATATATACGAATTTGGTTGCGTACATTCATTTTCTCAAAAACATTTGTTCAAATTAATCAGCCTTTTTCAGAACTGTTTGAACGTTAAAAGTGACAAAAGACAGCCCTCAGAACGCCCTTCCCCACTTCCTGGTGTCTGAGATGGGAAGCAGTGGCGCAACACAATGCCCAGCGTAGCATTCACATCACTTTAAAAAAATATAAGTTCTGCGGCTTCCCTAGGTACCGGAAAAACTACAGTCTTTATAGGTCACGGTGGGCTCAAAGCCACCCTTAGTTCGAAGGCTACTAATATGATTCCAATTTTTTTGGATTTCTCGTAATGCCATTTTCAACAGCTGCTATGTAGGCATTGTATGCTGACTCGATGCGTTTCTTGAGTTCTAACCGCAGTGTGGAAAATGCCTTGTACACATTTTGATCATTATATCGTTTCCATTCTTTGTGGAGTTTAATTTTGCGATTTAAATCTTTAATTACTTATATCATGTGAAAACCAGACAGGATAGCGTTTCCTGTTTAAAGCTTGTCTGCTTTTTTTAGGTACGCAAAGATCAAAAATATTATACAAAACTTCATAAAATTGCACATCTGAAGCATTAAATACACAATCCCAATCCGCAATCTGAAGACATCATCTCAGATAAAAGAGAAAAGTTAGCTTTGTTAAAATTCCAATCAGAGGTTGAGTCAAAGTTACTAGGCATATATTTTCGTTACAAGTATTTGAAAAAATGTTAAGTTCAATATCCAAAGGCGGATGGTAGGAGTCCACATTAACAATGCCCCCAGTGTCGGAACTATTTACTTGCACTGCGCGTGCGCAACTAGCTAGATCCTCTTACAAGGACAACATCTACCTAATTTACCGCCAAACGTGTACAAAATGAGAGGAAATAACTTTAATATCATCATCTGCCTAGCCTTTTCCCAACTAGGTATGTTGGGGTCGGCTTCCAGTCTAACCGGATGCAGCTGAATACGGAGCGACTGCCTATCTGACCTCCACAACCCAGTTACTGGGTAATACAATACCCCTTGGTAAGACTGGTTGTCAGACTTTCGGGCTTCTGACGACCCGTAACGACTGTCAAATAACTTTAATAATTAGGTACATATATTTTTGGAAGCACTATTTATGTTGATATAATGATATTTATGTTGATATAACATGTTCAACGGCCATTAACTATTACCGATTATCAAATCGATTAATTATTCATCGAAATGTAAACTCCAGTAATAATATTAAAATAAAAAAACTTAAATCTATACAATTAAGTTGCCGCGGCTTCCCAGAAAGTAACCCGAAGATACTTGTGATGTATAATCTATATAGAGTTGATATTGATGATCTAAATAATCCTTTATGGTTTATGATATAAGGATATAAGCAACAACGCTCTTTTGAATGCTTCTGATAGACCGGATAGACGTCGCGAAAATTGGTGAATTTTATGACAGGTGTAGGTAATTTAAGAGGGCTATCACAATTTACTCTTCAAACACTCAAATACAAGAAAAAAAATTATATTTATTTAGAGCACTCCGAGAGAATTGATCAAACTTTCTCAGGCATATTTTTTATTAGAGTGTATCACTCTTAAACACTCAAATACAAGAAAAAATGTGATAGCCCTCTTAACGGAGATAACGAACTAATATCTGTTATAAAATAAAATACTGTAATGTAGTCATTAATACTATGCGCGCTTAGGAACCACCCTCGGTTCACACATTTGAATTATCTGAGGGGTGATTCCCGTAATAATTAGAACGTTCACAGTCTGATCTCAGTCTAAATCTATCAGAAATACAATTAATTTTCATTCAAATGTTTGACAAGTTTTTAACATCGATTGTTGCTGGATGAGATTGCGACTTGAATTTGAACGTTTTTTAAGGGCGTTTATACCTTATGAGTGGCAACGTCGCAATTTAGTGTCATATTTCGTGGTTTTCAATTTTTATCATTTAATCGGAGCTATATTTTAAAAATGAGTTTAATTAACTTTTTAGAATTACGTGAAAGTGTTTAAAAAGTAAGTAACCGTACTGCTTAAAGTTATTTTACAATGAAAATAACGCCCTGCAAGTTTCCAATGTATTATTTGCATATAAATAGAACTGTAAACGCAACGATTTCTTACCTTTTACACCGTTTTCACATAATTCTAAAAAGTTATTTAAACAAATTTTTAAAATATAGCTCCGATTAAACGATAAAAATTTAAAACCACGAAATATGACACTAAATTGCGACGTTGCCACTCATAAGGTATAAACGCTCTTAAGTACGAGAATTGCCCCTCAGATTCTTGATTTTCGAACAGCCAAATAAACAAATTTTAAAAGAGCAGGTACTATAGCAGTAATGCTTACTTTGTTTTTTTCTTATTATTTATTTTTTATTCAGTACTAACGTAAAGAACGGGTCGAACCCACGCCTGCGACTAATCTCAGTCTGAGACTAGTCACAGGTGTGGGTTCCACCATATCCGTGGTTCCACCCGTTCCACTATTGACAATTAACACAATTATTGACAGTTTAATTTTTGTTGTTATGTTTTTTGTGGTGTACAATAAAGAATATATAAATAAATAAATAAATAAATCTTATCCATGCTATTAAAATTCAGGTAAACTACCTTTTTAAACACGTGGTATTTAAGTTTAACTCCGGGTTTTAGGCCTGCCCCTATTCAACAATGAAGGAGGTATTTCCCAAAAGTGAAAACATTGAGTATTTTGAAAGTAGGTACAAATGGTAGGTCCTGCACCATTCATTCATTCATTTATTTATTCATAAACAATTTACCCATAACCAAACCATAGACCACCCATTACCCATACCCATTACCCATTGAAAGGGTAACGTAGGGCACAGGCAACTGAAGGAACACGGATGGGTTTTAGTCAGTAAAAGTCTGACACGCCCTCCCGCTCCGCCCAGAGCGGGAGAAGTTATTTGATGCTTTCCCACAATGCAAAAAAAGGGGTTCGATAATAGGTTCAAGTGTAGGACACTTGAACTTATTGTCGGTACATTACGGGTGTAAAAATACCCACTTGCACTCCCTGTCATTGTGATAATTTTTCTGTACTAGGAACCTGGGAACCTCCTCCGGGTTCTTATAACTTAACTTTAGATACTCCCACAACTCCTGTACCGTTGCATGCACCCATAAGCACAATGTTTTGCGTGCGTTACACTGCGCTCTGCCGTAAACAGCGATTTTTCACACTAACAATAAAAGTCATTTCCCAGTATAAATGTTTGGTCAATGTTACTTATTTTAATGTAGGAACAGAATGGGTAGATAACAGCGTTGTGATAGGTCTTTTTACACTTTTTTACTTTCTGAGTTTATCTTGGACGTCACTAACATCTGTGAAGTAAAACATCGTGAGGAAACCTAGACTTTACATACGTCTGAAATCGCCAACCCGCCCTGAGCATGCGTGGTGATCAATGCTCGTGTCTACTCTGTACGAGAAGAAGCCTTTGTCCTGCAGTGGGACAGTGATAGGCTGGGATGTTAATGTTATGTTACTTATGTAATGTGTCCGCCGCGCGCCGCGGCCGCCGGCCGGCGCGAGGCGACGGCCACTCGGCCAGGGTGCGAGTCTGTGGAGATGTCGCCGTAGTGTGTCAGTGTTGCGATAGGTCAAGGTCGCGGCGACCGGTCGCGGAGGGTTGCGCAACCGAGCGGCGCGCACGCGCAGTGCATGCGCACCTCGCGACCGTCAAGGAGCGGCGCGTTATGTGCGCGTGCTTACACTCGGCGACTTCAGTAGCTACGAGATACGTCAATAATGTATAGCCAAATCATTCATATCCTCGTCAGTTTTAAATTCTTTGCTAAAGGAAAATCCTTCTTCCTTGAAGGAATTCCTTCTTTGATAAATCAAGTCAGACAAAAATAGCCCTTAAAGTGACGAACATATTTTGGCTGTGCCTGTACAATATTGGTGCTTAAAATTGCCATAGATGGTATTACTGACTATAGCGACGACGCGCGGCTGTTAAGTTCGAGTAATACTTCCGTGACACGAATTAAATTAGGTACGTCGATCTAAGTTTGTTGACTCGCCGTAAGTACATACGAGTGTATTTAAAATGCATTTGGATTGATAGTGGAACCTGCCCTGTACGAAGGTTATAGCGAGAGTGCGTACTAAGGGAGGATTTTTGGAAATTTATTCCCTAAAGGGGTTCAATCGGGGCTGACAGTTTGTATGAACGGTCGTCCTAAGTCGATGGGGAATCCCATCGGGTACCCGGCGTATGATAATATTATTAAGTAGCTGTTGCCCGCGACGTCGTCTGCTATCCGGGATGAAAAGTAACCTATGTCCTTACTCGGGTCATGGTATATCTGTGTGCCCAACCAAATCCGTTCAGCCGTTTTAGCGTGAAAGCGTAGCAAAATAACTCACTTTCGCATAACTTTTAATATTATGTTAGGAGGTTATAAATGATTTTATTTCTGTAAGTAGGTTTTCAACAACACTTTTACACGTCAATCATATTTTTTTTTAAACTAGATGAGGTCGGCGTTTCCTATCTGACTACTCTGAGAAGAAAGGCCGAAACAAACTCAGAGGTCACAGTCTCTTTTAAAGTCCAGACAGAATCTTGGTCAGATCATGTGAAGGCTATGTAGATCGGTGTCTGAAATGGTCTTTTGAGGAAAGAACCACACAGATTGAGTGGACCTGTCCAGTCAGTGCACGCAATTGTCAGCAATCGTGCAGCTCAAATATGATTATACATTCATTATTCAAGAACCTAGCCCGCAGTTACTTGAATAAATAACCGAGAAGAATTAAAACGTCCTAACAGAGTTCAAAATTCTTACCTACATCCAAGGGCTGTCACTAGGTTATTGAAAATAAAAAACCGGGCTACTGCAAGTCGGGATTCGGCAATGAACACGGACGGACGGACATACACTGTGACTTAGGTGATCCCATAAGTTTTCCGTTTTCTTTTCTTGGCACGGGACATCAATAATTTATTTATTTATTTATTGACACACCAACGACTTATTCACTAAAACATTACATAAAAATATTCTATATAACAGCTTTGCGGTGAATTTGTCACTTATAGGTGTGCACAGCACTTGTATAATCAATAATAAAAATTGAAATAGAAATATATGATCATAAAAAATTAAAATTTACAAAGTTTACATTGAATTTGAAATGACAAGTAGTTAAATTAAAATACAGTATAATTCAAAAAAAAAAAAAAAAAAAAAAACATCAGTCAAATTGGAATAGTAAAACGATTATAGAATATTATATGTATCCTTGCAAAGAAAGGTCATCAGTTTAAGGAGTTTCAAGATATATCGAAACTCTCTATAAATGGAATATTCGAATGTTGCGCTATTGATCTAACAATGTATAATACGATTATTGTTTGTGTGTATAGAGTACCAAAGTCCAATAACTTATCTGTATTTTTTGAGCAATTAGAGAAAGTGTTATGTACTATTTGTAACAAAAATTTAAAAAGAAATGTCGTAATTGCAGGTGACTATAATATTGACTGTCTTAGGCGTAATAATACTTTGATAAATCTAGAATGTTTGCTCTTAAGTTATAATTTAAAGCTAGAAATAAATCAGCCAACTCGACTCGCGAGCGGCACTTGTATAGACAACTTTGCCCGTAATGTGGGGAAGAAGTGTAAATCTGATGTGATTGACTTCGGTCTGTCAGACCACACAGCGCAAGTACTAAAACTACCGGTTAATACAAAAATTTTAATAAACTATTGGCGAACAAATAGACGAGACTATAATAAAGAAAATATACAAAAATTCAAAAAATATATAAAAACTTTGTCTTTTTCTGAAATCTACACTTGTAATACAAATAATCCTAGCACAGCATACAATGTATTTTTGGAACCTTTCATGATGCTCTATAATTTATGCTTTCCTTTCCAAAACATTACAATAAGAACCAAAGTAAAACCTCAGTGGGTATCGCGGAGCATAAAAATCTGTAGCAAAAAAAAGAGAGAGCTTATGTGGAACTATAGGCTAAATCGTAATGAAGTGAATAAAAGTAAATTTAAAAAATACTCTAAAATATATAAAAATATAATCAATTTAACGCAACAAGCACAAAACAATTATAAAATAAAATCATCTACTAACAAATCCAAAGCCACATGGGCGATTATAAATAGGTCTAAACTCAATTTACCAAAGGATAGTATCACTTCCATAGAAACAAATCATAAAACTATAACCAAGCCACGTGACATTGTGAATGCTTTTAACAATTTCTTTATAGATAAGATAGAACCAATACCAGGCGCTGGTAAGGATGTAACCGTAAATATTTCCAAATCGAATCAATCTATGTTTATGGCACCAAGTACTCCATATGACATACTTCAAATTATAAGATCGCTTAAAAATACTACAAGTGTTGGATACGATGGCATCTCTACCAGAATCCTAAAGTATATCGCTTATGATATCTGTGACCACCTAAGCTATATCATTAATATGTGTATAAGCACTGGATCATACCCGGAAAGTCTAAAAACTAGTAACGTTAAACCCATCTTCAAAAAAAAAGGCAACAAGCATAGTATGAACTGTTACAGACCTATTGCACTTATTCCTATAATTTCGAAAGTTTTTGAAAAATACATTTATAGTCAAATTTATAACTATTTGGAAAAATTCAACATTCTTACAGAAGACCAGAAAGGTTTTCGCAAGAATAAAACAATAAACATGGCTATTTTTGATTTCATAAGTAACGTCATGGGCAATGTGGATAAAAGGACGCCGGTATGTTCCATCTACTGTGATATGACACAGGCTTTCGATTATGTTAATCATGACATTCTCCTCCGTAAACTGGACGCTTACGGCATTAGAGGCAATGTACTAGATCTCATAGAATCTTATCTGAAAAATCGTAAACAATATACAGAAATTTCTAAAATAAACATTAATACAAAAAGAGAAGAAACATATGCATCAAAAAAACGCATAGTTAAATATGGAGTCCCGCAAGGGAGCGTATTGGGTCCTTTGTTATTCATAATCTATATAAATGACTTGCCATTATTAACTAATTATAAAATATCACTTTTTGCAGATGACAGCACAGTCACTATTAATTCTATAAATAAAGATAGGTATGAAGAAGAAATTAATAATACAATAAATTCAATAATTAACTGGTTAAATAACAATAATTTAAAAATGAATCTTGAAAAAACAAAAATTATGTTCTTCAGTCAACGTTTAGCAGCACCAAATATTAATGTTCAACACAAACTAAATGTTATAAAAAAGGTAGACACAGCTAAATTTTTGGGTGTAACCATTGACAAACGTCTGAACTGGAAAGCACACACAGAAGAATTAAATAAAAAAGTATGTTCGTCTGCATATGCCCTTTATAAACTAAAACCTATTATAAATACCAATGCGCTTATAACTGCCTACCATGGTATTGTCGGCTCCATTTTGAGGTTTGGAGTTATATTTTGGGGAAACTCTACTAATAAAGAAATAATTTTTAAGTCACAAAAAAGGTGTATTAGGGCTATGTTTGGTTTGAAAATAACTGATAGTTGCAAACAGTATTTTATTAAATATAACATTTTAAGTCTGCCTTCCTTATTTATTTATGAAATAGCTAATTTTATTCAAACCAATCCTCACCTATTTAAGAAACTATCAGACGTTTCTATTCGTAATAGACGGGATAATAATAAATTATGCGTACCAAGATCAACCACGGCATTGATGCGTAAAAATATTTTTTGTTTAGCGCCAATCATTTATAATAAAATCCCAAAACCTATTCGACAAATGCCTACTGCTCTGTTTAAAATACATTTAAAAAAATATCTCATAGCCAAATGCTATTATACCATATCGGAATTTTTAAATGACCGCAATTAATTAAATAGAAACCTATATTTACGACACTTTCACAATTTGACGCCCAAATCTGTTAAAACAATACATATTTTTTTTTAATTATTAGCATTAAGTTAACATTATGTCATTGCTTTTTATTTAATAATTTGCTGTGTAGACTCAACTTTTAATTTTATTTTTTTATGGTTTTTTCTCCAAACCATAAATATTTTGTTTTGTACGCCATAAATGGCAAAACATGCAGATCTACCTGTTATTTTAAGACCTTGCACATATTCTTTGATGTATACTCATGTTTTACAATAAAAATATATTCTATTCTATTCTATTCTATTCTATAAATTGGAACTATAAAAATACAAATAAATTAGTTAAATTGGAATATTATAAATATTATGTGGATATTAAATGAGGACTTAAATGATGATAGTGACATAGAAAGGGAGCGAAGAGCGTTGTCGATCCGATGTAATATGCTGGCCCGTAGGTTTGCACGATGTACTAGAGAAGTGAAACTCACTCTTTTCAAGGCGTTTTGCCAGTCGTTTTACACGTGCAGCCTGTGGGTTAGACATACGCAGAGGGCCTACAACGTTCTTCGCGTACAGTATCACAACGCTTTTAGGGTGCTGTTGGGGCTCCCGCGGTTCTGTAGCGCATCGGGCATGTTTGCTGAAGCAGATACAGATAGCTTTCAAGCTATTATGCGAAAAAGAACAGCATCCCTGATGCGAAGGATTCGGGGGAGCACCAACAGCATTCTAAAGGTGATAGTGAATAAGCCTGATTGCCCGTTCCTGGGGCACTGGACCCGTATGCACAGCTGCAGGTCTGGTGCAGCGGGAAGCGGTCATAATTATAGGTTTTTGAACTAGTTGTATTTTTGTTTCTGTTTTGTTTTGTTATATTTATTTTCATTAGAAATGTTACTAACATAGTTTTATAAGGATTACTAACAACAATATGAATCACGTGTGTTCGATTTAAATAAAAAAATAAAAAAAAATAAAAAAAATAACAATTATAAATTGAAATTAAAAATAACAAATAAATTAGGACATCATTATTACATTAATTATAAATAAGAATAGGAAAATTAAATTAAATGAAATTGTACAATATTAAATAAATTGGATGGAGTCTCACAAATAACATTTTGTAAAAGAAATAAACAAACAGATCGATCAAGAACTGAGGACGTATCTATCGTCTGAATTCATTCAGGCTGTTCGAAAATATGTCCAAGTTGTTAGTACGTGTGCTCAGCTTATTGTAGCTAGACAAAAACCGGTATAAAGGAGCTGAACGACCAAGATTAGTTCTCATCGATGAGCACCTATCCTTCGCAGAGCATATAAGGAAGGCCCGCTCGCGCGCCGCCTTCGCTCTTGGTAGACTCCACTTCGTTCTGAATGCACGCAGCAAACTATCCCTCAGGTGTAAATTACGCATTTACACAGCGTGCATTCGTCCAATCATGACCTATGCCAGTGCAGTCTTCGCACACGCCAAACCCCATCACATCCATAGGATGCAGGCCCTACAAAATCGTGTCCTTCGTAGGGCAACAGGTTCCCCCTAGTATGTTCGTAACGAAATACTCCACCTAGATCTCAAAATCCCCACTATCCATCAATTCATGAAACGCAACTCCAAGCGTTTCTTCGACACCTCCGACAAGCATCGCAACCCTCTGGTTGTCAAGGCCGCAGGCTATGTCCCCTCTAAAATCAGCCACCTCCGCCGCCCAAGGCATGTCCTCACCGACCCCGATGACCCCATAACACCCCGCCAGGAGAGCAATAGGGCCACCAGTACAGTGCACAAATTACACAAACCGTCATTCCGTCCTCGCCGCCGAGGTACCTCGCGAACCCCCCGACTTAATCGTCCCCCCCGACCCTTGCCCGACGAAGCGCCAGCCCGCGCCGTAGCTGAGCCTGTAAATATAAACCCCCGACTGTGATCTCTGAGTTTATTTCGGCGTTTCTTCTCAGAGTAGTCAATTAGAAAACGCCCCCCCCCCCCCCCCCCAGTGACGCCCTAAGCCGAGGTTCGTACCCCACAGGAGTTGCCCTTAGGTGATAGTCGCTTAGTATGTAAAAATACGCCCCTGACTGGAGGCTTTGAGTTTCACTTAAGGCAACCACAGGATAGTCCGGTTAAGTAGTAACGACCTCTCTAGGTCTACTACGAGATGCCATAGTTAGGAAAAAAAAAAAAAGATTAGTTCTATTTTTAGGCATTTGAAATGTTTGTGTTTTAAAATTGGATCTGTATGAGGTACGACGGGACACATTTAGACCGATCTCCGAAACCAACTCCGGTACATTTGCCAAATTGTGGAGGGTCTTATAAAGGAAAACTAAGTCTGAGCAACTTCTTCGTTGCTCCAAGGAGCTCATCCTGAAATGACAGAGTCTTTGAGGATAATCTGCTTCGCGATCACATGTCTGTGATCTGTAGCGGAGGTATCTCGTAAACTTTTTTTGGATGCACTCTATTCTGTCGATGTGGACACGATACGCGGGATTCCATACAGGAGATGCATATTCCAGTATACTCCTCACCATAGAGTTATAAAGAACCTTAAGGGTGCTGATTGACCGGAATTCCTTGCAAGTTCTTTTTACAAATCCCGACATTTTATTTGCTTTGGCGACAATAGTGTCAAAGTGATTTATAAAGGATAGTTTACGATCAAGTTGAACTCCCAAATCACGAATGGTATCGACTTCCTGAAGAGTTATGCCGCTTAAGTGATATGCTGAAGGCTGAATCAGCTTTTTCCGTGTAAATGTTATATGATAACACTTAACGGCATTGAGAGTCATCATGTTACTATGACACCACTCATGAATTGCGTCCAAGTCCTTCTGAAGCAAAGCGATGTCGGTACTTGATTTAATTTCCTTGTATAGTTTTAGATCGTCCGCAAACATAGAGCATTTTGAGTTTTTAATGGAGTGTATGATATCGTTCACAAATACCAGGAAAAGAATAGGACTAAGATGCGAACCCTGTGGCACCCCAGATGTTGAGTAATAAAGTGGCGACTGATAACCCTTTAAAATAACTCTCTGTTGTCGTTCCGAAAGATATGAATCACACCAGCGTAGCAAATGACCATGCATACCATAGTTCTCAAGTTTTTGAAGTAGAAGCACATGATTCACTTTATCGAACGCGCTACTGAAGTCAGTGTAAATTGAGTCCACTTGCACACCGGAGTCTACGGATCTGCTGATATCATTAATGCAGTGAACTAAGTTGGTGGTAGTGGATTTATTGGTAGAGAAACCGTGCTGTTGTGTAGCCAATTGAGTTTTAATGAGTGAAGTTAGTACAGGACAAACTAATGATTCGAACAGTTTCGAGAAAATTGAAAGAAGAGATATGGGCCGATCATTTTTAACATTATTAGGCTCCCCTTTTTTAAATATTGGAACTACGTGTGCGATTTTCCACTGCGTGGGAAACTTAGAAGACATAAGGGACTTATTAAAAATATGTTTGAGCGGTAATGATAAATATTTGGCACATTGTCTTATGAAATGCGGCGGTAGGCTGTCAGGCCCTGGACCTTTGCAGGAATTTAGTTTTTTAATTCTTTGAGTACGTCTCGCTCTGTGAAATAATGGCTTCCTAGCGCAAGCTGAGGGTACTCTTCTGACTTTGTTTGTACCGCGACTGTACCAGCTGGAGATGCAAAAGTGGCAGAAAAGTGTGAGGCAAACAGTTTACTCACTTCTTCTCCAGAAGTTGCCACTTTCCCGCTCCAATACATCTCAGATGGAATGTCATTAGACTTGGCTTTTTTGGCCTTAACGAATGACCAAAATGCCTTCGGATTCAGTCTGATGTTATCTTCAGTGTTGTTGACGTATGTGCTGTAGCACTTTTTGATCATGATTTTAGAACGTTCCTCCAATATACGGTATTCATATTTGTCCCTGGGATTTTTGTATTTCTTAAAACGAAGTCTTAATTTTTCCTTTTCGTTGAGGATTCTGATCAAACATTTTGAAAACCATATAGGAAATTTGTTATTGCGTCCAATATGTCTAGGAACACATTCATCCACTATTCGATTCAGTTGTGCGTAAAACGTGTCTACCATTAAGTCCACATCCGCCAGATCCGAAAACAAACGCGCCCAATCGATACTCCTCAATCTCTCATTTACGAGTGCATAGTTGGCTTTCCAGAAGTTATATTTGAGAGAACTCTTACTTTTTAATATTGCGGGTGCAGTATTCGTGATGGTGATGTCAAGAGGAGGGTGATGAACATCGACCAGCGACATTGGATTTTTACATTCTCTGACAGATCCACCGTGGCAGTTACATAAAATAAGGTCTAAAGTTCTGTTGTAACAGTTCCTAACAGTGTTAATTTGCATAAAGCTATTTGACGACAAAAAATCAACCAGTGAGTAGCCTAACCTGTTCGCAAAGTTCCTAGCAGTTGTACAGGGTGAGCTGGTAATAATAGTATATCTTTGAAAGACGAAATGGTTTATTATGATAGCAGTTTGTTTAAAATCGTCAATACAACCCTCTATGTTCATATAATCCTATTGAATGACAATTTCAATATCAATCAATAGGGTTATCTCAACTTGGAGGGTTGTATTGATGATTTCAATTAGTATAATTCTGTAAATACATCCTTGTTACGGTCGCGAATCATATTTTGTTCAACATACAACTTGACAGTGACCTACAAATTGCAAAAAAAACCGTAAGAAAATTTGAGTTTCGCGGGCTACCGGGAGCGTCCTCCTTAAGTAGGTAATTTTTTATAGGTAAGCAGGTTCATTTCAGACAGAAAAAATAAATATTCAAAACATTTTATTAATATTTTTTGTATTATATTGAACCCATCAGTGGAGTAGTAATTACTTCTTAGTTTACTGGCCTCAGCTTTGTATCTAATATCATCTAATTATTATTATTAATATTATAAAGCTGATTATATTGATATTATATTTCTACAAATTTCCAACTCTCAATATGTTTTTGTTCCTATTTTACTTGATTAGTTTATTATTTCGTTTTATCGTATGACGAAAACTAAACCTAATTTACAAAAAAAAAGAAAAAAACTATTGGAAAACAGGGCCACGGCATTTCAAAAGTACAATCATCTACATAACTGCTTTCAAATTTCTTGCCTAATAGTTTGGCATCTTTAAAAACAATATAAAACTAAATGGTCGCGATGTATCGCTGCCGCTGGCACACCCCTTTTTTTTTTGAGGATGGGAAATCATCAAATGACCCCTCCCGCTCTGGGTGGAGCGGAAGGGAGTGTCAGACTCTTACTGACTAAAACCCACCCGTGTTCCTTCATTGGCCCTTTAAGTTCCGGGTCAGCATTACCCCTTTCGGATGATCCCGCTTTCCCGGCAGGCTTGGGCCCTAGTGGGCCCCCTCTTCGATGCTGACATCTCTTTGAGGCGCGCATGGAACACGTACGCGCCGTCCAGCACGGGCCTGGTCCTGATCGGACGGTGAGCTCTGGCACACCCCTTAACTTTGTCCGCTTACTGAGCTAGCTCAAACCAGTTTGTACCCGAGCAGTCGCCGGTGCCAGCCCCGAACGCCGCGTCGGTGACAGGTCATGCACACGGCTCTGCGTGTAGCAGTGTACCCGGGCACGGCGTTAGTATGATGCTTTCATTCTGCTCAGTTATTTATTCATGTGTCGCCGCACCTTTTACAATGTCAAAGATGGAATATCTGAAAAGACAAAACAAACAATTGCAGAAAATAGGATTTGAAAATTGCACATGAACCCTATTCAAAAATAATACCGGGCCCAACAAACTAATTAAAATACTCAAAAAGGTCATTATAACATTCTGACAAATAAAAAAAACTAAGATTAATAATAATGTTCTTAGCAATCTTTCAACAGCTAGTTTTGATTCAGAAGACCCTAATGTAAACTATGGTACACTATTTTCTACAGTATGCCAAGAATTCTACAAAGCATGTCCTGTAAATAAGTTACAATCCACACAAAACCAAAATTTTGTGAATGGGCCACGGCTGTTTTTAGAAAAATCTGAGACATTTTATACCATTTGTATGATTGAGATATCGTTGACTTCTGATCAAACCCTCCATGATTATGTAAGAAATTATTTTAAGGTGTTCAAAAGAGTCTGCGCTCAAGCTGAATCTAAATTAATAAGTAACAAAACTAGTATTTTTAATAATAACATAAAAGCTGTGTGGCAGGTAATTAACAAAGAAACTGGAAACACAAAACTGCGGGATCAGAATGAATTGTCTCTAAAAATTGATAATGAAACCATCTCAGATAAGATAAAAGTTGCTGAGACACTAGATATTTTATTTACCAACATACCAATAGGGGTTACGAAATCCCTCCCCGCATCATCTATATTAGCTGAATCTCTTCTCTAAGAAAACTTCAGTAAGTTTTGAATTCAAGCCCATTTTCTATTGACACATTAAAAAGCATTTACAAGTCTTGACATAAAAAAAACACTGAAGACTTATGGGGGATTTCCGTTAAGGTTCTTGGAGATATCATTGACACAATTGCCCCTGTCCTAAAAGGCATACTAAATCAATGTTTAGACAGCGGTAGGTTTCCTGAATTAATGAAACATAGTAAAGTAGTACCAATTTTCAAATCGGGTAGTAAGAGTGATTCCTCTAATTATATACCTATATCTGTGCTACCAACATTGAGTAAAACCTATGAAAAAATCATGCTAGACCAGACGTTGTCACATTTTAACTCATATGGGATTTTACATAATCGCCAGTTTGGTTTCACGAAAGGTCGACGACTGATGCGGGAGTATCTCTCACCTCACTCATCAGTCACATTTTGGAATCCTGGGAGAAGTCCCAGTATGCAATTGGCATTTTCTGTGACCTCTCCGTTTGACTGCGTTGAACACAATACACTGATCTGTAAATTACACCACTACGGAATTTGTGTACAAGCTGCTGATCTTGTTCTTTCCTATCTATCAAACGGACAGCAAAAAGTAAACGTTAACGGGGCGAAGTCCTCGGGGTCTTTAGTTAAGATGGGCGTGCGTCAAGGTTCAAATCTTGGCCTTTTCCTATTTCTAGTTTATATTAATAATGACATTCCTTACACGATGGCTAACTTATCGGTTATAATTGTATTCGCTAATGATGACGCTTCTCTTATTTTTAAAATAGATATAAAAGATACGGATGTCTTACATGTCAACGAATGTCTGGCTGGCTGCTTTGGATGTCTGTCTGTTCTTTCGAAATGGTTCGCAGCTAATAATCTTTTACTTAATGCGAACAAAACTTAAGTTAACTTAAGTTCTCATTACCAAATGTACCCCAAGTGGGTCTAAATTTAAAACTTGATGGCAAGAAACTAGACGCTATTACGGAAACTGTATTTCTAGGAATTACTAGAATCTAAATTTCAATGGGGCGCCCACATTAGCGCTCTTTCAGGTCGATTAAGTTCAGCTGCACATGCAGTAAGAAGAATAAGGCAGTGAACTGATTACAAAAGGCCTAACTCTCTCATATGTTAAATTATAACAATTTAGTTTAACCTCAGTGCTCTCTCAGTATATTTCCTTTCCAATTGACGGAATCAAGACCTTTGGCATCAAACACAGGATAATGCCTGTGTCCACACGATTAACGTGGCCTACGGGTATAGACGGTGACGCTATTGTTACCTGGAGCGGCGAACTTCCCTCATTTACTGTTATCCGGTTGAGTAAGGCCTTCTTTGTTGAGTTAACCTCTAAATTGGCCCGCACCCGGATCAATTCCAAATCATCTGACCACGGGGCTACACCAAGGCATCACGTCTATCCTCGCATTAGAGCTATTAAAAAAGAGCTAGCATAATCAGCCAGACCTGAAACAACATCCTCGTGTTAAAACTCACAACTGAGACCTAGGTTATAAAAACGAGAACTAAGAAAATGGTTCAATACTCACAAGGATCAGGTTTGATTGGACTTATAGAAAACCCATCGGGTTAGTTGGACACAGTCTGGTTATCCCAGAACTGGGTGCCTAATACGAACATTTTATCAATGAATAATAATGAATATTTTATCAATCAAATTCAATCTCAGAGTGACATTAACTATAATAATAATAATATGCTGACATTTGACACAATTTCTAGTTCAATATTTATGATACAGCTGACATTATAAAAATAATAAATTCACTGAAAAATACAAACAGCGCTGGATATGACGATATCACAACCAAAGTGATTAAAGCTACATCTTTCATTATTGCACCCATACTTAGCCACATTATCAATGATTGCATTGAAAAAGGCATATTCCCAGATAAACTAAAAATTTCTATAATAAAACCAGTGTTTAAAAAAGGTGACAGGCAAGATCCTAGTAACTACCGGCCCATTGCCCTTATACCAGTCTTCTCTAAAATATTTGAAAAAATAATGTATAAAAGTATATATTCTTTCTTAGAAACCAATAAAATCTTAATCAACGAACAATATGGTTTTAGGCAAAGTAAAAGCATTAATTCTGCTATATATGCGCTTGTCAAACACGTACTTAGTAATATTGACAATAGAACTCCTGTTGTCGCATTATTTATGGACATGACTAAGGCCTTTGACCACGTTAGCCACAAAATACTTCTTAATAAACTGGAAAAATGTGGCATCAGAGGCAATGCCCTTCAACTTATTAAATCGTACCTAATGAATCGGCAACAATGTACACGCGTAAAGAAAATCTGCTCATATACAAAAACAGAAATTATATATACGTCTGAATATTGCAAATCCTTATTTAGGGTACCGCAGGGCGGAGTCCTAGCACCATTATTTTTCATCGTTTATATTAACGATATGCCAAAAACCATCTCTAATCCGATGATCTTATTCGCAGACGATAGCACAATACTATTTAGAAGCGAAAATGATCAGACTTTAGCAAATGAAATAAATAACAACTTAAATAACATAATATCCTGGCTCACTGAAAATAATCTCAAAATAAATTTAGAAAAAACAACTTACATTTCGTTTGAACAAAGAATAATCAATAAAAAACTAGATGTTCGCTATGGTGACAAATATATTCAGGAGACTGATAATACTAAATTCTTAGGTATCTGGATCGATAAAAAGATGAACTGGAAAATACATATTGAAAATGTATGCAAAAAGCTTAGCCAGTGTTCATATGCCCTTTATAACTTAAGGAAAGTTACTAATCGGTCAACACTATTAATGGCGTACCACGGATATGTCTCATCTACACTACGATACGGACTTATATTTTGGGGGAACTCGCCCGATAGAGAAATGGCGTTCAAAGCGCAGAAGAAATGCATAAGGGCAATATGTGGCATTCAAAGCACAGACAGTTGTAAGCCACACTTCCAACAGCTTCAGCTACTTACACTTCCCTGTCTCTACATATACGAAGTAGCAAGCTATGTTAAGATAAATATACACCTATACAATCACCCAAAGAGTCTACGCCACAAAAATAAAATATGCACAATACCACATAAAAAAGCTATTTTTAATAAAAAAATTCTTGGTATGACACCCAAAATCTATAATAAGATACCTGAACACATAATTGAAATAAAAAATATGGATCAATTTAAAAAAAAACTACGCGAATTTTTTGTTGCGAAATGCTACTATCATATTAATGACTATTTAAATGAAAGATGTTAGAGCCCTGCTACATCCGATTTATTATATTAGGGATAAACCAGTACTAGTTTCATGAATTATCAATAAATTATTTTGAATTAGATTTGTATTAGTTTTAAATCTGACTGTAATGTATCACTTTGAACTGACATTTTATTATTATTATACACATTTATTATTATTATTATACATTTTACTATTTTATTACTTTGACATTTTTCAAACATGGCATTTTCTTTATTTGTAACTGCATTTAAAACTTTATTGATAAAATGACTAAACCTACCCAATAGATAAAGCACACCTAAATAGGTTATAATACAGTGTACCTACTATACTTTTTAACACCTTATAAACATGTATTATGCAAATAAATGATTTGAATTTGAATTTGAACTTTTAAAAAACCAGGCAAGTTCTAGGCAATTCATTTTACTGGCTGGTTAAATTTCGTATTATGACGTTCCTAATTCTGACCGACTTCACGCTGGGTAGTTTGTTTATGACTGGTTTATAATTCTCAGCCGTAACGTTCAGAAACAGATCTAAATATTTATCGGTAAGTTACGTTTTTATTATATCACGTATTTTATGATATAAGCCGATGCATTAAAGGAATCTTAAATGGCGGCTTGTACTTGCGGTGACAGATAGTACAGTTAGCATAAAAAATTACAAGTCAGTTTTTTTTAATCAATTTATAAATAATAAAAACAAGACCAGGTCGTATTAATTTCAAACTAGCTTCTACCAGCGGCTTCGCCCGCGTGAAAACATCAAATATTCAGGTTTGCTTACATTTAATTCATTATACTAATTAGAGATTATCTCGTAAACACGTGGACCGATTTACATAATTTTAACGAATAAAATGGTTGTAGACCTATACCTTTCACTTGACACCAAAATCGTTAAGATATCTCAACAAATAAATAAACACATTTTCAAGTTCCTCTCGTAATTAAATTATACGACATTTGTTTGAGCGCGTAACATTTCTTTAAAAATTATCTTTAACAAACTTAAACGTTATACATCATAAAAAGAACGTAAAATTGCAAAAAGGAGATTCAGACATTATAAGTACCTAAAAAACTTGCATCATAGTTTCATACAAACATAGGTACCTTCTTTTTTTATCTTTACTATTGTGCTAACTGGTAATCCCGTGGCCATGGAAGCTCGAGCATTACTATGCTCGAATGGATGATAACGCTCCAGATTTTTTTCTTCTTCAAAATATTAAATGACATTATACACAATTTGGCGTGTATCACTATGTATAATCTTTCCTCGCTTTCGAGCAGACATGATTACTGTCTCCGCACAGTCCACACGTCCAAACAACGAAACTTAACAATAAAACAAAACTCAACAACAGTAAAAAACAGGTAACAACGGAAAAATAACAGAAAACTATAACAAGGAATTATTCGTAATAAGGATCACTGAGCGCGTCAAGACAGCGTGGAAGCAAACTTGCAAATCAAGACTAATATTTTTTCTGCTTACGGTACGCGCGAGAGTGAGTATAGACGGCACTAGTGTGCGAGCGAGAGAACATGATAAGCGCCGCCATTTTAGATTCCTTTCTTTAATGAACCGGGTTATAAATATATATTAATCTAGTTACTCTAGTATAAAAGTAGGTGCAAATATGAACGGAATGTATATTGTGCTATTTTAAACTCGCATTATTATAATTTTCTGTTTGTAAATTGTAACGCGTGATTAAGTTTCCGAACGTACTCCACTTGAAGTTCAGCGGGGAATTCGACCACTTCAATGGAAGTATTGTTTTACAAACTAATAAGAACACTATCGTATTGTTTATTTAATTATGGCGTAAGTGTTATTGAGTGTTTTTAATTATTATTCAGTTTATAACACGATATAAAATATTACAATTGTAATTATTATAGTTCAGTGGATGAGAGTTCTCGCACTCGTCGGCGCGTAACTTATGTTCAGCTGGAAACATTGTGGGAGTTTTTATGTTCCCACAAAGAAGTGGCCATTGGGTACAATAAATCTGCCCAAGCCCTGACATGTGAGCCTTAGCACCACACAAAGATTCAGTATCAAGTCTTTGCTAAGTCGATATTGTTGAATCATCCATGTCGAACGCATTAAATTCATCACGAAGTCATCTTCTTTTGTTCCTTGACTCACTATTTTGATGAGAAAATATCATGTGT